>JAQFVV010000155.1:600000-1047500 GCA_028023455.1 Epiperipatus broadwayi
CATTTTTTAAAATGGTGTAAACTGTTAATTTAGCTACCATTCAGAACTTAAATGCTGATCCTCTTACTACTTTCTATTTTAGAAATATTTTTTTTGTCTCCTATAGATAAAGACAGACTAGTGAATGGGTAAAAGACTTCTATAGAATAAGTTAACATGATCAATTATAAGATATAAACTTTAATAATATATATTGATGTGAATTCAACTAAACAAATATTCAAATGTGCACAATATATATTACAATAGTAAGTTATAATACAAATAGCAATCCAAAGTGTATACAAAATAAAATAAAGATCTGTATGACCTATAATAGAATTTTTTGTATCCACTTGGCAATCTATAATGAGCTGTTTCTGAAGTTCTTTTTTGATCTGTCTTTACTTAGTGAAGATTTTATTTATACTTTTCCAAGAATCTGAAATAACTGATTAAATCATGGAGTTTTTATCAATAGTAATTAATGTAGGTTGTTTTCTGAAAACAATCTCAATTAATTCTTTAATTACTAATCCTCTTGTAGACTGATTTAAACATAATCTAATAATTACTTTAATTAATATTCTATTTTAAGATTTAGTACATGAGAACTAAATCGTTTACCACAGCAAATTAAATACTTCATAAAAGTATACGTTTAAAATTATATATAACGTTTAAAATAACTATATCAGCAAAATACTGTAAATTCTGATTGCGATACGTTGCACTTTTGCTTCAATAATGACCAGTTTTTTTATCCTATTTTTCTGGCTCATTGTTAAAATTAATATTTATACATATATAAAAAAGTGATTAAAAAAATTAATCAAGATGTGAATAAATTTAGATCATAAAATATGACAAAGATGTATAATGTTTTATTCAAAAATGAAACACTTGAAAATTTCAGAATGGTATTAAATGCATTAACCACATACATTGCTGTATAAAAAATTGCTACAGATCTGAATTATTTTAAAATGATGTATCACTTTTTTCTTCTCAGTTGGTGGTCTAATGGCTTTAACATTGTGTTTGTAACCTTCATTGCAGGAGAGCTGAGATTAATATAATTTAATGTATGTACTACATTATAAAAACTTTTAATATTGTAACAAACAAATTATAGTTTGGATAAAATTGGGATTTATTTATAAGTATAATTACTTGTCCAAACTAACAAAAAAAATCTCTTTTCATATGCTTTTTTAAAAGTTATTCTATTTGTGAGATCTTGCAATTCTCTCTTCTTAATTTCTGATATTTTTTTAGTGGTTGCAAACAATTTTAGCAAAAAAAAAAATAAAAATAACAAAATTAAATTGATATTCTTTATTGTATGATAATGCAACTTAAATCTATGTTACAAAACACTTATCTTAAAGTTGTTCTTTTAATCCATTCACCAATCATAATCTAATTTTTTGAATCATGACTTGCATATTCTAAGATTTGTTGTTTTCTAAATCCTTTGATGATCTTGATTATTTGGGATCAGGTGATGGCTGAGGCTCTTCAGAAAAAAGTTTAGAATAGATAATTGACATACTTCTTGGATTTGTTTTTTATATGGGATGGAGTGATTTCATGATTTTGGAAAGTTTGGATATACCTATTATGGTTTGAGAACTTTGTTCTATTTTTGTTTTTAAAAAATAGTGGTGATGGGAAATGATAAATTTATAGAAAAACGGATATTATGATTTCCTTCTCTTTCCACTTGACTTAAGATATCCATTTCCAAGCTCAAAGATTTTCTTGATTTTTTCATGGTCATATTAATTGCAGATAGGATTCTATTTGAAAGTGTTACTTTTAAACAGAATTGCTAGAAAAAAAAAAGCGTCTTTAACTGTCCGTAAGTATAACAAAATGGACGAGAACGTGAAAGTAAACCAGCTGCTTAACAATTTTTTTTTCCATGTAACTGGTTCTCATTGCACTGAAAAAAAAAAAAAATACAAACTGAAGTTTTATTTTTTTCAAATTTGTATTACATGAACTTATTTAGAATAATAATAATAAAAAAAGTAATAACTTATTTAATTAATCATAAATTTAGTCTTGTTATTTATCATTAGTGTAAGAGTTGCAAAATTATCATACTGGAAATTGTTAAAATTTAATCGCATTAACGTGACAAAAAAGTTCTGATGTATTAAAAAAGAAAAAAAATGTATCTAATGCATGCTGTGTTTGCATATTGTAATCAATAATTAATTTTTTTTTTACAATATGTACTACGCATTTGTTCTTTGAAAAGGTGTAAAAAAATTTCGATTAGTACAGTCAAATTATTTAAATAAATATTAAAGGTATGAATCTTTTTCAGTTTATATGTATGAAATTTTGCATACGTTTTTTAAAACCAAAAATGCATTTACGTTAACAATATTCTGCTGAATAAAATTTTCATTTTTTTTTCAGTTCTACATTTTTATATATATGCAATAATATTACGAAATGTTTTAAAATCAAATAGATTTTATTTTTAATTTAGATTTAGTAATTTTTGATCATATAATGTTCATTATTATAAAATCAGTTTTCTTTTTTTAAAAGAATTATGATAACTAAATTATAATTTACCGATCATTAGTTTTGCTGCAAACAAAATACTGATGATAAAAATTTTAATCCATAAAAGTGAGTAAATATAATGTACAGTTTTTAAACTAATTAAAAATTTAATAGGTATTAATGTATTTGATTGTTGTAGGCTATTAAAATATAATTTGAATTATTTATTATACTAAATGAAACATTTTGTTTTTGGGCTTTATAATCATTAATGATGAAAATCTTTGGTTTGGGTATATCATTGTCTTGCAAAGGAAGATGCTGGTTAAAAATTAAATAAAATTCTGTATAGTACATTCATTAGTCATATTTTAAGTTTTTTTTTTCCATATGTCTTAGCATCAGACAGAAGGCGAACCCGCAACAACCGTCTGCTTGCAAGGCAGCTGCGCTGACCATATTATGTACTGTATTGTATATTATGAATAATCTCTCCACTGTACAGTTTTAATCTGAAAGTCACTATATTGCTTTTGGATGACATAGTGTTAGATAACTATCCTATGATGTCATCAGTCTTACAAAATGGCCACCAAATAATTAAAAAATTTTTTTTTTATGATCGTTATAGTGAACAATCAATTGTAAATCAAAATAGTGGGTACAAATTGATGATGATTGCTATTGTGAATCCTTGCATAAAGACAAGGCACTACGAATATATATTTTTTAAAGAAATGCTTTTATTTACATAAATGCATTAAAAAAATGCACAAAGAAATAAAAAAAAATGGCTTCAGCTTTCATAGGATTTTTGATATTGTGTGACCAAAATAAAAATATGCAATGTTCTTCTTTAGAAATATTCTTAAACTATTACTAAACATGAATGCCAAATGCTTTTATTTTGGTCATATAATATCAAAAATATTGTGAAACTGAAGAAAATTATGTTTTTAATTTTTAATGCATTTATCCACCAAAAAAAAAAAAAAAAAGAAACCACAAACTTTTATACATTTTTCTCTTGGATCATAAGTTTTTCAAAAATTAAGAAAAAAAAACCATGTCATAATTTAAAATTTTATTTACTTAAAAATGATTTGTAATAGTCAAGCAATATCTTTATTTTACCAATAGAGGGCCCTCTCAAACCATGACATAAAATAGCGACTTTTATAAAAATAAGAGCAGCCATCTTATCTTTAACCTAACTTTCCACTTATATAGGCCAATCTGAAGTATCTTGGTTTGGGATCATGAAGCTGTTGTTCTGCCCATTGTTTAAGTCCACTATTTCCTTTACAAATTAATGGCCACTTTTATCTTTATAAAAGTTTCTATCTTGGGTCAAGGTTTGAGAGGTCCCTCTATTGGCAAAATAAAGATATTGCTTGACTATTATAAATTTTAAGGTGCATTTGATACAGGTTATAGCCTGTCTTAAAAGTATTTACATATACTTTCTGTGCGCTTAATAAATAATTACAATTTTAAAAATGATTATAAATCAAATACTATTTATGAGCTTAAAATGCATCTACTTAATTATATTAAATTTTATTCAAAATATAGTGAAGCTCACTTGAAATCTACATTACAGCTGCTTTTATCATGCTACAAATTGATTCACTAACCACATGTGCCATTTTTTAAACTAATATTAGAAGTTCTATTAATTGACTAAAACTGTAACTACATTTACAAGTAATAACTGCAAGTTGTGGAAAGCCTCTGTAGTGTGGGGATTATTAAAATCAGTAAAGAAAGTCATTTTTATATAGGGCAAGACAAAAAGTTATTCTCCTTTTATAGTATCTACAGAAAATATATTGGTGAAACAATAGCCACGTGCGAATTTAAAGCCAAAATCTATTTAGATCACTTGATGATAAAACTATTTCATTGGAAATTTAATACTTCAGAAATTTTTATAATTGAAAATTATTTAATGATTAATATTTGAATTGTAGCTATTTGGCTTAGGTGCTAGCAGTAAGCAGTAAATCAAGGGAAAAGAAAATTATCTTTTGAAAAAATACACTTTTGCATATATGCAAAGTAACTTATTTTTTTACATCAATGTTTACAGAAAAATAAATATAATTTTTATTCATTTATTTTTAAAATAAAATTCTCAAGTTTTAGAAAGGAGTTGCGCAGTCATTGCAGTCATACTATAATGATTTCAATGGTTAGAATCTTTCTAGTGCATATCAAAATTTAAACTTTTTATAAATAATTTTAATTGTTATTATTGTTCCTAGTTGTCAGCAGCATTCAGCATATTAAAGGAAGAGGAAAGTTTTCTTCAGAAGAAAATGCACTTTTTGATAAGAGAAAATAAATTTCCATTCTTGAAGTAAAAACACTCACTTTTGTGTAATTGTTTTTGCAATTTGACAGAAAAATGAGTTATTTTTTTTTTATAAGTTTTTTTTTGTTTTGTAAAATTATTAAATACTTTATTCTTAATAAGTGTCTAATGTTTATATCTACCTTTTGGTTGAAGAAGTTTGATTATTAAAAAAACTTGCTTGTCAAAATATGTGTGACTTTGGAAATAAATTTGTTCATAACTGGAAAGTTGATTTTTAATCATTTGGAGGCAAATTTCATTATTGTAATATGCTTGCCACAAAATTTAAATAAAAAAAATAATTAAGAAAAGTGTTTTTAAGGCCAAAAGTTGATAATGTAAATATCATTTTTGATTTGCAAAATTGATGTTTTATGCTTAAGAATAACTTTATTTGCACATATCCTTTTAATAAAATTTAGTTCAAATATAAAGACTGGATGTATAATAATTTTTTTTTTCTTATTAAAAATACAACTAAAAGAAAAAGAAAAGAAAAAGGCCTATGCATTTTTTCAAAACAACATGCTGGGAAGATTAATAAATATGTAATTTTATGTACAAATATCTATATTTGAATGTATTGATTTTTAGGAGAAAATAATGTGCTGAATAGTTATATCATGTCAAGCAGGATATGCTTTTTATTATTGTTTTTTTAAATTAACTATAAATACTTTTAAGATTTATTTCATTATTAAGATATTGAATTTTAATAAAGTTTATATAAAAAAACATTGATTTGATTAAAAGTGTTTTTTTTTTATTAGATATATTTTATTAGTCTAATCTGGTGCAATTTTTTTTGTCTAGATAGTATTGTTTTTTTAAGATTATTTTTATTATTTGAACTCGTGCTTTTAATGAAATTTATCTAAATCATAAAGATTTGATGAAGAATAAGTTATTTTTCATTAAAAAATACAACCAAAGAAAAATTAAAAACAAAACAAAACAAAAAAGACCCATTAGTGTGTTTCCCAATCAAGGGAATAATGAAGGAAATAGAAAAATAAGAAAAAGTTTGTGTATATGTGAACTTATTGTTTTTAGAATATTTTTAATTTTTTAAAAAGTTATTTGAATTATAAGAATTTAAAGAGATATGATTATTTGTTTTAAATAAAATAATAAAAATGTCACTTGAAATTTTAAAAAAACATTATTTTTGCAGAAAGTATTATATCAGAACAATGATGTGAAAAAAAATAACAATTTAGAAAACCCATGCATCTATAATTATGGTGCCAATTTAAAAGATCATTGAAACCAAGTGATAAATATGGAAAAATGATTCATGCATAAACAAAGATTTTGAATTTAATGTGAAGAGCAAAATATTTTGTAATTAAAATATTTTAAGCATTTTGTAAATAATTTAATGTATGTTAGCATATTGCAAGTATTTACATATTAGTGTTTTAAAAAAAAGGTCTCAGATAATGAAAGCACTAAAATTGAAAGGGCGTAAATTGTGAGGAATTTTCTTTTTCAATGATAATATGAATATCAAAATAATGTTTATTATAAAAATGAGTTCAAATTATTATTTTTTTAAAGTTATTTTATTTATATTCAATAATAATATGTTTCTTAATAATTTATATAAAGGTTAAAACATATTAACACTTTTATCATTTTTATGATAATGAAATTAATATTTACTCAACACTCAAGATATAAGTGCATATAAGTATAACCCAAATCAAACTATATATTTATCTGCTTTTTATATGTAATTATTTAAATTTGCCACTATGGTAATATATTGTTCTTGGAAAACCATGGATATTTTTATATTGTTTCAGTCAATAATGATTTCAATCACGAAAGTACTTCTATGTTAATTATTATTATTATTATTTATTTGTGATTTAAATAATTATTTATAATATATTTTTAATGGGTCACATTAATTTATTTATGTATGTATATGGAATGTGCAATGAAGCATAGGCAATCTTTTTTTAAGAGTTAAGAAAAAATATTAATATTTAATACAAAATATATCATAATTTATAGACTTCAGATCAGTCAATGAAGTATGAAGAATAAGAAAGGGTTGAAAGTGCAAACTGTGGATGAGAAAAACAAGTATCATTGATATCATTGAAAGAATAATAAAAACAATAATCAAATTGTTTATTGCTAGGGGATTTATAAGAAATTTGAACTGCAATTCAGGACTTTGATATACAGAGTCCCCCACTTTGCCACTGCCCACAATTATGCAGGCATTAACAGAATTGAGACTGGAGTGGATGTAGTCTCAACATTCGGATGAAATGGTAATAGACAGACAATTTAAGTCTTAAAAAGATCCCAAGAGATGATCAAAGATCTAGAAGGTGACAATGTAAGGTGGATGGGTGAAATGAGAAACTGCTAGCATGATGTTGAGATGAGATGCTATGGATTAATGAAACTGGATTGAACTTGGATTTATTTTGACCCTACAGTGATTGATAATATAAGATTTATGCTTTTAATCATGCCATATTGAAAGTTATAAAGATCTGCATACAAGTAACTGCCTGCCTTTGCTTGCTCCTAAATTAAACTTAATGTTATCAAGAGTACAAAATATTAGGAAAAAACAGTTACATAATTCATTAATGAATTGTTTTGGCATAGAATGGGGGATGGGGGTTTGTTGAAAAATTGGGGGGAAAAATTTTTCGATCTAGGAACTATTATACCAATTTCCATAAAGCCTGATATTTTATAAACATGAAAAATATTATTGTAACATATACATAAATATTCTAAGCCAATAAAACTACATTTGGGCTTAATGACAATAGGAAAGTACATGTATGCACACATCATAATGATAAAAACTGTGCCATATTACAACTGCTAAACAATCTATTGGATAGATAACTGAATTGGATATGAGCTATTCACTTGAAAGGAACCTTCTATTCATGATATTCCACTGTAATGAAAAGCAAACTAGTTATAAAATCACTAAAACCTTTCAACTTCAAGTGATTATTGGCAAAAAAATGTACATATAAAATCTCTATGCATAATGAGAGAGAGAGTAATATGAGTTTCTGGTTAATGGATGGTTGGAATAGGGTGGAATTGAGAGGAGGGATGTACTGATAAAAACAAAAGAACTTGTAAATATCACTCTTCCACAAGATGTTGAAAATGATTGGAAATTAGACCCTATCTTGTATGAGATTGGTATATTTGTGATGGAGATTCTGATGTTTGAGACTTTTAGCTCTCCTATTAAGTGAAGATTGTTCCTGGAATGCATGAATAATGAGAGATGTGGTCTAAACATCTGTGCTGATGATATATGAAAGTGCAATGATAAAACAGTAGTTGAAAAAATTCCATTTTACATTTATATTATCTCATTCCTCCACCAATTTATTTATAGGAAATATGTATCCAGAATGATTTCTGAGTGAAAATTTGTAATATGCAAGTTATCTGTATTCTCTATTCCTTCTGAAATTGTACTATATATAGGAATACACATACTTACGTATATATTTTTCTAAGTTTTTTTGGGTATATTTATAGTATCAAATTAGGTATTATTTTAAACTGTGTCAGTATAATAAATGCTGTCAAATGAACGTGTCTTTTTTAAAAGGAGTGGTGACCTAAATATAAATAGTTGATTAGTTTTCTTTTTAGAAGTAACTGATATCAGAACAAAACTTAAGTATGTTGATCATTCTTGTTCAGAATGTGAGTGGATGAAATGAAACATCAATGAATGCTTTTTAACAATAGTAATATTTTTAAATAATTGCAAATAAAAATTCTGATCAATTATAAACTGAAGCAATAATAATAGGAGTCAGGGTTTTATGGAGTTTTGTAATCCATATAGTAGAATACTATTAAGAAAATCATTTCATTATATCCATTTTTTTTCTTTTCGGATTAATGTATGTCAGTGTTGCCATTTTGATTTGTCGAAATAATAGTATTATATTGTTTCATCCAATCAGGGTTTTTTTTTTTTAATCTGACTTTTTTAAAAAACAAAACAAAAAAGTCCACTTTTCACAGATTTTCAAACTCCCTACATCTATTCACTCCATCCCATACAACCGTCATATACATATGAAGAAGTCCATACAACCGATATACATATGAAGAAGATAAATATCCGTATTTCCTGCTGAACCAGCACATCATTTGATCCAGATCATCTCACACAAACATATAACCCATACTCAGTTTATATTAAAATAGTAAATCTTCAAACTTTTAATGGGCAGGCTTCAATCTTCTCCACCCTCCAACTCTTCAGCCACCAATATTATAAAAAAATGTGATGATAGAACATTGAAAGCCTTTGTTGATGTCAATATTATCATCACATCCATGTTGACTCTAAGTCACTCTGACCTCTCACGTATAGGACTCCAACATGTCCATTAAATACACAAAAGAAGGATAGGGCTTACATTTTCAATGATATGGATGGCTGAAGAGTTGGAGGGTGGAGAAGATTGAAGCCTGCCCATTAAAAGTTTGAAGATGTGATATCTTATTATAAACTTAGCATGGATCATATATATATATGGGAGATGATGATCTGGACTGATGAGAGCTGGCTCAGCATGAAATATGTGTATTGGAAATCATTTTATCTTTTTCACATGTATGTGGTCATGGGTATTGGTTGCATGGGATGAAGTGGATAGATGTAGGGAGTTTGAGTCTGAGTTCAGATCCCTTTACATCCTTACAAATATTACTATCAAATTTATCAGAGTAGCCAGCACTCAAATAATCTTTTTAAAATTGGCCTTTCTGAAACAAAGTTTCACCACTAGAATTATTTAATTTCTTATTCCTATAACAATAATTTCTTGAAGCAGCTACTTTATGAGATACAGACTGATAGCTATCAGACTTAATTATAGACCTTAATTCTTTACTTTTAACATAATAACTACATAATAAACAATTAGTCTTTACATTTCTAATCACCAAAATATCTAAAAAAATTTAACTTAACAAAATCTAACATCCCTCCTTCTATCACACATCTTATAGAAAGATCAAAACAATTAAACTCATTTACCAAATTCTTCAATTTATCATTCTCAACTACAAACAAACAATCATTGTTTGTTTGTAGTTGAGAATAATAAATTGAAAGAAATTGGTAAATGAGTTTAATTGTTTTGATCTTTCTATAAGATGTGTGATAGAAGGAGGGGTGTTAGATTTTGTTAAGTTAAATTTTTTTTTAGATATTTTGGTGATTAGAAATGTAAAGACTAATTGTTTAGTATGTAGTCATTATGTTAAAAGTAAAGAATTACATCTATAATTAAACTGATAGCTATCAGTCTGTATCTCATAAAGTAGCTGCTTAAAAAAATTATTGTTAGGAATAAGAATTAAATAATTCTAGTGGGATTCAGAAATGCCAATTTTATAAAAAAAAATTGAGTGTTGGCTACTCTGATTAATTTGTTAAAAGTATTTTATTTAATACTAATATTTGTAAGAATGTAAAGGATAAAGAAAAATATGATTTTATTTCTTTGCCATTTAAATTGTCTTTTTATAAAATTGCATGTAAAATAGTAACTTGTTTGGAAATAAGAAAATTGCTTGGAAAAGGGGTATTACTCTGAATAATTTATTAAATAATACAAAGGAAATTTTTGATAGGAAGACTATTCCTGGTGTAGTGTATATTATCCCTTGTTTTTGTAAGAAGGTTTATATAGGTCAGAGTAGTTTAAGCTTAAATGAAAGAATAAAGGTACATAAAAGTATGGTTAGAAATAAATATCTCAGTTCTGTTTTTGTATGTCCATGAAAATGATACAAGCCACACTTAATTTTGATGAAGCTAAGGTTGTCTTCTTTGAGAGAAATGAAATAAAAAGAATTAAAGAATCTTTATTATTGAAAATTTATTATTATGAAGCAATCAACTTATTTAAAAGTTCTTTTAACATTAAGGGTGGGTGGGAAGTATATGGATTTGTGGGTAATGTTTAATATAAATATGGTGTTGTCTTGTAGTTCTTTAAACTTGAGAAGTCTGCGTGTAGCAGTGAAACCATTGGTTGGGTTTTTGATTTTATTTTCTTGACTAGTTTGGTTGAGTTTTGGATTTGGGGTCATTTTAATTATTTATTGACTAGTTTAGCTTTATGCTTGTAATGTTTATAGTAAAAGTAATATGTGCATGTAAGTATAATACATTTTAATTTAAAAATTACATATTATGAGTAACAGAAATAATTAATAAAAAATAGAATACTGCACTGCATAACATAATCTTTTAATATATTTATAGACGTAAAATTAAAAATAATCAATTCAAAACAAAATTGAAATAGACAATGAATGATAAATAAAAATATTATTTAATACATCAATCCAGCTTTCAACTTTAATGGAACCTTTTCAAGATGGTTTTTTTTTACACAATCATTGACCAATTAGCCTAGAGCAACTCCCACCAGTGGATTTTATTTACATTACAGTAAATATAATTATTAAAATACGTACATTAAATTATTATAATTATATGTATTTTAATAATTGTAATGCAATATACATAATGTCCACTGGGAGGAGTTGTTGTGATAATTGGTCATGTGATTATATAAAAAGAAATATCGTGAAAAAGTTCCATTAAGGAATGAAAGCTGGATTGCTATATTAAATAATATTTTTATGTATAATGAGTTGTCTATTTCAATTTGGTTTTAAATTGATTATTTTTAATTTTATATATAGAAGGCAATATTATGGACAAATTTTAACATTGAAATTTGGTCATTTAAAGTATATATAGATGTATCTGTTTATTTATTAATGATGCAAATATTAAAAAATTTACGTATAGATATACAAAAAAATTAACAAAAAAGTAAAATAAAGTATTGTATAATAGACAAAAAATACATTATTTATAGTGAATGAAATTTGCTGTTTGTTTCATACATTAATTGTGGTGAATGAAATATGAATCAAATACCACATATATTAAAAATGAGGTCACCCAAGCAATGTAAGATGTAATTCTAATTTAATAATCTGTAAAACATATATATATAAAGGCCTTTTCAGAATACTAGACAGCCATTCATACTCTGTTCTAAGTAATTGTTTCACTGTTCCTGATGATTCTAAACTGTCCTTTATAGAATCTCTTTCTCTGAAATAATCTGAATCTTAAGATTTTCCAATCAGTTTATTTTTGTATTTGTTAATTAATTTTCTTTCTTTATTAATTAATCAATTTATTAAAATGTCTGGTCTTATTTCAATCCAGTAGACAAATGCATATTTTCCTATGATCATTTTTCAGGATTTATTATTTAAGTATTTGAATAAAGCATAATTAAATATAAAAAAGACTATCCAAATAATATATTTTTTCAATTTATACATTTTCTTAAGTTTGGACGCACTTTAGTTTTTTTTTTTTATTTGGCTTACATTCACTGATATTTATTTATTCACATATGGTAGCGAAGTGAAGGAAATTTTATTCAAATCAATATTAATGTTAGCAATATTTTTTAAAATATTAAGGTGAAAAACTAACCTTTTTTTGTGTCTTCTTACCAATAAAAGATGATCTTGATAGAATGCGAAAGATGTGATATAATTATTACCTATAGTTATATGCTTTTATATTAACTTACCTATTTCTTAGTCTTTTTGTCTAGATGAAATCTTGCAACTTAGTTTTTAGCAATTTGCCAATTTTTAATCTAGTTTAACTTTGCATACATATGTATTCCTGATGATAATACATTTTTTTTAGAGTTTGCAAACAATTTTAATGAAAAAATAGTAAAAAATTAAGATTTTAAATTTTATACGAATTTCATTTCAAATACTTGTAATTTCATTCCACATTTTAAAATGTAACTTATTTATATAAAACTAAAAGATAGAAAATAAAAGAAATGGTCAAATGCACCAAAAATAAAAAATAGAATTTCTTTAGATTTCACCATATTCCTTGATATTACGCAACCAAAAATAAAAGCAACTCATATTTAGAAATATTCTTAATTATACTTTACATAAATAAAAATTAGTTATATATTTTTCCTAGTAAAATGATTTATTAAATTTAAAATGTTAAATTGTTAATAAGTTTATAAAAATTGATAGATAGTGTAATTAAGACTATTTTTTAAATGTGAGTATATGATGTTTGATCACGTAATACCAAGAATGTAATAAAAGCTGAATAATTTTTTAATTTTTAATGCAGTTTCTTACATTTTTAAATTTTAAAAAAAATCACATTTCCTACAAATAGAAACTAACCATTTGCATCGAATGGCATTTTGTGATTGATCACAGCAGCACATAGTGGCAGCAATGAGTACTAGACAATTTAATTATTTTTATTTTATTTTTGTCTATAATTTTTTTTTTATTATGGATTATGATTAAGGGAATTAGTAGATTTTAAGATGGTAGATTAGGGGGTTCCATTGTACTTCATGCAGAGAGCATTTTTAATATTCTCAACTGCCATATTGCTGTAATTTTCCATCTAATTTGTATAAATGGATCTTCAATTGTAGAGAAAACAATAAAAATCATTTGAAATTAAATGGAACTGACATTATAATGGAACTCATAGAATGGTGGTATAATATTTGATTACATAAGATATGGATTATGGAATTAAGTAGTGAAAAATTTAAAAGTATTCAGAATCTAAAAAAAAATTTTTTTTACCATTAAATATTTAATTTTCGGTTTGTTCGAGATGAAAAATATGAAAAATGTTCATGTCTGAAGGTCAGTAACTTTACAAATAAAAAAATATTGAATTCATTCTATAAGTATTTACAGCAATCTTTTGACAGGAAGGAAATGTTACAGTGTCCAAAAAGCTATTATGGTTACCAGTCAGAAATTACAGTCTTATGGCACCTGAAGATAATTTTAGAGATTTATGAAATTTTGAAAATTAATTAAGATATGTAAATTTGATAATGAAACTCAGATTTTGAATTTGAAAAAAAAAACCCAATTTACTTTATATTATGTGCTCAGCTGTAAGGGACCCTACTTCTAGTTATGCTTCAACTGAAGCAGATCTTAGGGTAATGTAGTAGAGCAGGGATGCCCAACCCGTAGCTCGCGAGTCACATGTGGCTCGCGCAACCGTTTAATGTGGCTCGCATTGCACTCTTCAAGAAAAATTGATAAAATATCTTATGTTCCTTGATGCCACATGCACACACTAAAAAATAAACATTTTTACAATACAAACGATAACGATATCAGTGTCAGGTTTCACATTAAATAAAATAATTAAAATATATTTTTCCTGTAATTGTAATTTATATGTATGTTACCAAATTTTTAATAAATAAATATAAATAAAATGTATTTACCTTTTTTTTCTTTTAACATATTACACCAGGTTTTTTTTAATTTTGTAATTATGTTTATAATATAATATAAAATCAATATATTGGCTCCCAAATTTTTTTAAATTCTCAACTGGCTCGCGTCAAGTTAAATGTTGGGCATCCCTGTAGTAGAGCATATGCAGACATGTTTTTTTTTTTATTAATTTTTATCAGGAGTTGTAGAATAAATGTCCTCAGCAAGTTACCCAACAAAAAACTACTTTACAACTGAGTCAACTGCTTGCTATGAGCTTCTCTGTCATTGGTCAACTACTTAATATAAAAGTGTTCTAAGACAAGTGTTCATTAAGTTACTTTATCACTGAGACAAACACCGAACAACAATCTTTATCAATAAGCCAAGCATTCTTTTAAACTCTTCTTTCAGCCGAGACATTAATTGCTCACTGGCAGACAATTTTCTCATTAACGAGCTATTCTTCCATTCACAACTTATCATGCTTTTCTATTAATGAGTCAGTTTCACATTAGCAAGCTTCTTTATCATTGAATCAATTGCTCACCAGAAAACTTCCTTATTACTGAGACCCCCAAATCAGCTGCTCACCATCAAGTTTTTTTTACTATAGAGTTGACTGATTAACATCAAAATACTCTACTGTTGAGACACCTATTGACATTTTTATATATTATTTAAATCATATTACTTTTACAAATATCTTGTTTGGGTTTGTTTTGTTCAATATCCACCATGTTTGACGTTTTCTGTCTTAATTGCATATATAATCTTTTTAAGGGAGAGAGGCATTATAATAGATTTGACTAAGCTGTACATAGTTTTAATTACATTTTTAAAATAAGTTCAATATATTTGCAAAAATTAAATAGTTAACTGCAGGAAAAAAAGTTTTATTGGTTTTATATATCATCCAATAAAAAATACTTTACAAGAAAGATTAGATTATTGGATCAAAATAATGGTAATTGACTTCCCTTTTATTGGAATTTTTTTAATTGCCTAAAAGGAGTCATTCAGTTTATAATGCATACACATAGATGACACTACTGTCAAAGAGCTTATCTCTTATAAGTAACACTTTTCATCATCTGGCAACTAATCCTGAGCCAGCATTGACTTATAAGAGGAATGCCATCTGAAAGCTGATAAGAATCTATTTGAATTATCATTTAGTGTCCATTGTTTCATCAATTATTTGCAAGAGAAGTGTATGCTATCTAAAGCAGATTAGATGCAAATTAGAGCAGTTATATTTTAATATAATTCTGTAGTTCTTAAAATAGCTGTTTTATCTCCTATTAAGAACTGATGTCAAATATATGAAATATAATTCCACTCTTAAGATGAATAAAATCTCAGAGATTAATTTGTATAAAAGCATCATGGAGTATAACAAAGGATAATGGTTAATTTAAGAACTAGATGCAATATAATTTTATTACCACATAGTAGACATTCAAATATCAGCCTTTTAAGCTAATTGTGCATACACTTTGCGAGTGTTAATAATAAATGAATACTTTCTCACCAATACAAGATATAGTATTTATGTAGGAATAAAAGGAATCCTCTTATTCCTACGACTCAAATGCTTATATATGAGCAAATCTGAAGTACTGGCAAGTAAAGCATGATAAGCATTTGAGTCATAGGAATAAGAGGATTCATTTTATTCCTGCATAAATACTATATCTTGTATTGGTGAGAAAGTATTCATTTATTATTAACACTCGCAAAGCATATGCACAATTAGCTTAAAAGGCTGATATTTGAATGTATACAATTGTAAACATATGCTATATAAAATAAATGCTTACCACATAGTAGCTATAAAGTTGTTAGCCAAGATAACTAAAGGTAGGAAATTTTGAAGGTTGGACCTTGACTTCATCTATAGTTTATTTTTAAATGAAATTTAGGGGGACAAAATAGTTTAAAGAAATACTTCTATTCACTTAAAGACTAAAAAATAAATATTCTTTAGTTTTAAAGCATTTTAAATATGCAACTAAAAATAGAAGTGTTGGACATTAATGTTTGGAAAGTCAAAGACCATTTTTAAACATGAGCACTCCACACTTATTTTTTGTTGCATAATACCAAGAATTTTGTAAAAGCTGAAGACCATTTATGGGAATAAAAGTGGTTTTTTCCCTTTCAAAAAAGTACTTTTTTATTTAGTTTTATGTAGTTTCAGAAATTAAACCACTAAACATCACATGATTACTATTCTTCATGCTTACACAAGCTGTTTACACTGAGGCTAAACTCTCCATATAGTCTTCCATCGATTATTCTGGCTTGCACGGAGAGTTTAGCATCTGTGAGTTTCAGAAATTAAAAATGAAGAGAATTTAGTTACATTTTAATACTACTAAATGGCAGTACCATAAAGAGTACCAAATTCCACATAAAATTAATAATTTAAAATTTCCCCTATTTTTCTACTTAAACTATTTGCAAACTCTAAAAAAATATAGTTATCAGAAATTAATATATATTTCTTATAATAACTTCTTTCATATACACTTTAATGCAAAAAAATTTTTTAAATAAAATTTCTTTATTTTTCCTGACAGTTTCAACTGTCCAGCAGTCTTCATCAGAGCTTTCTCAGAACTTCCTCTGCCTTTTTCAAATATTGTCCTCTCTTCTTCCTAATATTTAGAAAAGGCAATAGAAGTTTGAAATACTGCTGGACAGTCGAAACTATCAGGAAAATATTTTTTTTTTTTGCATTTAAATATATATGAAAGAAGTTATTATCAGAAATATATATGAATATATGAGAAATGCAAAGAAAGTAAAGGAGAAGAATATGAGTATATGCTTCTAAATTCATATATAGACAAAATTTCAACTAAAGCAAAAATTGGGAAATGGGTGAAAGACAAACAGATAAAAAAAAACACAGTAAGTTAAATAAAAAAAATGTAAAAATGGTAAAATTGATTAATGGAAGCGTATTTTACTATAAAAGCACATAAATAGTAATATTAATAAAGTGAGGTACTTTATTATTAATAGGCAGAAGAAGAAATGGAATAATAACTTTGTAAATATGGATAGACTTTTAGGCAAAGTAGCAGCTTTTGTCATTCAAATTATGAAACACACATAATGAAGATAATGTAAATTTTGTTTCTCATCTCAACTTCACCATATTGCAAACATCCACCAGTGCAGAAACTCATACCACCTATTGTCACTATGCATACATTTCATGAATGACCTTTTCAGATGAGCTAGATGTATCATGCCTGAATCTCCATGCTTATGATGATAACTGCTAAGCAGTCCATAAATGTAAGAAAAGTATATACCTATAAATATGAACATTCAAGATTCAGATGTTTCCTACCTCTAGCTCATCTAATGAGTGAAGTTTGTTTATGAAATACATATATAATGAGAGGAGGTGGACTTAATTTCTGTGCTAATGGATGGTAGAGTTGAAATAAGGGTTACATTGATATGAACAAAAACATTTAGTGTTTTATTCTGATGAAGAAGTTAAGAACTTAAATAGATATATATAGAATGCTTTTCAATAAACCTAATCAACATTTTAACATTATTCTGAAAGATTTTAAATGCAAAAATTGGCAGAAATTTGAAAGGCAAAAATAAGATAAATTTGTAATGTCCTTGAACTCAAAAGAATCTCTAGGAGCAGGGCATGTTCCCAGGGTGAAGGCAGTGTTTTTACAATCAAAACATTTTCATTCAATTCAGTAAAATAAAATTAATCCAGGTTTGTCTTCCATTTAAAAATGCATATCCATAATGTTCTATAATTATACAGCTAGCTGCATTCATTATGGGCTGGATATTTGAAATGATATTGTAGGCTAGCTTAAAAGTCTTCATTTACTAAAAGCTATTCTGAATTGACCTGTATTTGAACTCCAGGGTTGTATAGTTAGGTATTAATTATGAGAAAACTTGCAATTAAAAGTGCATTGGATAATTTTTGTCATAGAAATGATTTTGGCTGTAGATTTGTAATATTTAAATACAAGTATAATTAATATACTTGGAGTTTGGATGTAATGTAGGGGATTTGAACACAGACTTTATGACTTTTATAAAAGAGAATGAACATAAAGCATTTATATAAGATGGTACAGCAGAGTTAAATTATATTTTTATTAATACAAAACTTTAATAGATTAAGCACGGGGAATAATTATGTAAGATATAAGGGTGTATTAATGTGAAACTAAGGGAATAAACACTGTTAAGAAAGATGACATCAACAGTTGAGATCCATAATTTGGAAAAATACTTAAAAAAATTAAGCTAGGACTTGAAAACCATTTGTAAAAAAATTGTGGTTCATATTTTTGATATATAAAAAAAATGTATACAGTACTTTACTAAAACAATTCTATAAATAATAGAGACAAAAGAAAAACAGTAATTCATTAATTTTCTATTGAAATTTTTGTAATTGTTTACCTACTGCAGCAAGAATATCTTTCAAAGTTTAGTCTAGTTTTTTTGGTCCCCAATATTTCTTCTCCATATGATTGTAATTACTTTTCTTATTTATTCATCTCATTTTTGATCTTTTTCAAGATTTCTTATAATTTTTTGGATTCCAGTTTAATTTTCTTATATAGAAATTTATTCTCCATTTTGGCTTCTTAATTTATTAAAAAAATATTTTGTTTGTTTTTGCACCAATCTCTTCTTGTTTACCCCAATATATATATATCTGTCCATACCTTGTATGATCTGAAGTTTCTACAGTGTTCTTTTATTAAGTATTCAAATCTCAGATTCAAAAGTAAAAGACAATGATTGAGTATGTTTTTTAAAAAGTTTTCTTCAGTCAAATAGGTAGGAATTGGTAACAGTGTTATATCATTTAAGGTCCATTGATTATTCAAATTGATTCTAGAATAGAATGAAGAGAACTGCTTTTGGAAATGAAAAAATATGATAAAGTCATGGGATAATGTTGTTAGTATTAAGATTCCCAACCAAAGGGAAGCAGAAGCCTATTGTTGGCATAAAACAAGTTTTTAAGACATTAACTGATCTGACATCATGTCTACATAGCTGCAAGCTGGAATGGGTTCAAAATCTTTTTTAAAAATTTTGGGCTATTAGTTTGAGTAGTATAAATGTGTAAAAGATAGCTTCAGGTTCCAGCTTTGAATCCTAGACCTTACTGACAAAAGCACTATGTCATTTGATGTTCATTAATCGTTAAACTCAAAAGTGACTCTAAAGTAGAGTGAAGATAAGTACTCTGGAAAGCAGGTCACAAAATAATATTAATATTCCTAGCCATTAACATCATACAAGATTTGCAATTACATTTGTTTAATCATACATAATTTTGCTTGATATCATATCAAAATATAAATATTAGTTTTGTGCAACAATTTATTTTTACAACTGAAATTTGTCAATGGAATAATTAACCATATAACTGCAGATATTATATAAAGACATATACGTCTACAATATCATTCCAAGTTATTAAAGTTTTGTTAGAAATTAATTCACATTATCTTTTTTTATTATTTTAGGTGCTTTATCACTATAGGAATTGTTCTTATAACGTGTTTCTAGTTTTTAACACTTTTTAATATAACTCAAATGATATGTTTTAATCTTTCTGTGAAGTTGAAATCACAATAAACAACAGAAAAGAACTTTATATTTGTGATGTACCATATTTCTGTTATAATTCTGAAAATCTCTCAAGTATGCTCATTTGATTTATGTTACATAAGACAGCTCACTTCTCACCAAATCTGATGATTTTGGCAATTTTATGAAACTAGTAGGCTGAGGATAATTATAAAGTTTAATATCAAATAACGGGACACTTCATACTTCCCTAAAAATTATATATAAGCATTAATGATTAAGACTGACAATACAACATATTCCAGCTTTTCAATGTTTGGAACTTAATATTTTATCATCACAGATTTTGTATTACGTTGTTGCATAGAAATGTTATGTATTGGTTTGAATAATTGTGTACATCTATTGATAAGCCTCTTGGATTGTCTAATTCGAGACCCTCCATAATTCTGCTTATGCTTTTCTACTATGAAAAAAATAAATAAATGTATTTTTGGATGAAAAGTATATCTGGGTGTTTGCATGTTATCTCATGAATTTTTTTATTATTATAATAAATGATTATGACGAAGAACAATTAATGTTGCTTTGAATTAATGAAAAATAGCCATTGAAAGACGTTCATCTTCTCCTTAGTTGAATAATTGAGGGAGACTTTTCAATTTATTACTTGGTTTTAGATGTCTCAGAATTTTAGGTTTTTGAAAGCGATGCAGAAAACATGATTATATTATGGGGAAAAAAAATCGTTATAAGATGCTATGTATTAATTTAAAAAGAATTTTATGTTTCTTATCTGTAAAAAGTAAAATGGAGTTGTTTATTCTTTTTGACCTCCGGATCACGTGACACTGACTGTTAATTTATTTTTTGTGACTAGTTTTTTTTTTTTGAAAAAAGTTGTTTTGTAAATAGTTTTTACTTTTAAGAAGCTAGATTTTTATTGTCTAGCCTTGTCTGGTTTGATTGATCTTCAAGAATTAGCATTTCAACTCACATCCGTACCCATTTCTTTGACCAAGACAGCATGCTTGGCTACCTGATTCGGGGGAGGGAGAGTCATAAATCACTTGGTGCTTTGCAGATTACTTCAGATGAAGTTATTGAAATTTATTCTCAACGTCTCTGATCTCTTAATATTCCCACAAAGAGTTATTACCGGATTAACCAATCAGAAAAGTGATTAGAAAACGTTTAGTAAAGAATGGATGCCGTAGCACTTTTAATAATAATTAATTCGGATAATAAATATTTTAATTTTGTACCCTTGATTTTGATTTAAGAAGCCTTTTTTAAATCGCTAATATAATTTAATAAATTGATTGAGAATAATACAATTTGATTGCTAAATGCTTTCTTCCTAACAGTATTTGTTGTTTTGATAATACTTTGTATTCGGTTAACTATTCACATTTGTTTTAAAAAGATACAGTGGTGTGGCCAATCTTAATATTATACTATTTCTACAAATTCCACAGATTACAAATTTTGGAGAATAATTGTTGGCAGATGATCGTTTACTAAATTATAATGACTCTTGCCTGAAATTGCGATGACCTAGTTTCAAAGTTGAACATTTTAAAAATAGGCTTGACGATTTTTTTTTTTTCGAATTGCGGCCCATAAATAGTTAACCATCCAATTAAAAAAGCTACATCCGTATTTTTAATCCCCTCATAAAAGAACAATTAAGGAAAAGACAGTGTTTACCTGACTGGATAAATTCTGGTTGGTGAGGTTTTGACTAACTTTCCAGCCTTGTTTTATCCGCTAACTAAGGATGGCTAGACATCCATTTACCAACCAATGTTTGTTGATTATTTGAGTTTGGCTATGGGATAGCAGTTTGTGGGAAAAAATCTTACTTGCCTCTTGGAAAAAAAAAGCACTCGTCTCAGATTTAAATCCAGATTGCAAGGAAATACACTATCGTTACATTACAATGCTCTTCGGTATTGGTTTGTAAATAGGCGGTGTAACTTTTCTTTAGTTATAACAAAAATTGAGAAATTCAATTTTTACCATCCAATAAATGGCAGGGGTCATTCCATTACTGTTTCCATGCTTAAGCAAAGTAAGTTATGATTCAGTCACCAGATTTCAGGCGAGTGCCAAAATTTATCCTTTTTTTTTTTTGTCATTAGAAAAATTTGCAGACTGTTTGTGTGAGTGTGTGTGTGTGCGTGTGTGGATCTAGATCGATTTTAGACTAAAAGGATGTTGTAGATAAAAGTACACTATGGTGGAGAATGTCAATGTGACTTTTGTCCAGAAGGGCATATTAGAATGCATTAACGCAAGAAAGACACTATTAATATGAATAACATTTTTCATTGGAAAAAAATTATTTCACCATCTATTTAGATTTTCCTAAAATCACAAAATGTGTCACAGAGAAAGTTTGTGTTTTGATTGCATTTGGACAGTTGCTTATTCTGCAAGAGAACAAACTTGCTCTTATTATCAGAGAAATCAATGAAGTTATAAATATTGATCTGTTAGCTGACCCCCGTGTTAAAAGAAGGTGGCAAAAAAATAACAGATTTCTATTTTGAATCCTTATGCCTAGGTATCTTGTACTTTGTGCTAGAAAGTATACAAATAAATGTAGTCTCTTACAATTTAATATTATATAGTCTTTATTTCAAGTAAATATTGTATATGTAAATTTAATTGAATAGTTAGTCATTTAGGAGGTCATATGACTTTCAAATACCACAAGTGCCAAGTTGAGCATCAATCCAGGAGTCTTTTGCTTTATAGTCCGCTGTGCTAAACCATGCAGTATTAATAGTAATTGAATGATTAGTCACTCAGAAAGTCATGTGACAGTGAGATTCAGTTTATGATTTTTTTTCAGTTATGTTGTATGCCTTTCTGCCACTAAATTAAACCACACTTTGGCAAAAATAGAGTTTGGAAACCAGAAGAAGCCCAATAATTTATCTGTTAAAACAGTATAATAGAAATAAGGTTTAATTCAAATCTGTACAATATGGTTAGATGTTTCAAGAGCATGTATTCACTTTATTTAGTCTTCTCCAGTCATCTATTATAAGCTTGTGTAATTAATGGATGCTAGAAGATAATGCTATAATTCACATCCCATGACTAGTAGGTTTTATTCAGTGAGAAATTTAAGACTATTTGCAACTGCATTTTCATCAGTTACATTTGATCTTTTAATTACTATCAACTTAATAGCTATGAATTGAAAAACTAATCCATGGATATGAATTATAACATTATCATTTATATCTATTGATTTGTTAAGCTTCCATAGATATCTCTGAAGTAGGATAAAATAAAATGTAGTGTCCTTTTAAAAGCATTGGTTGAATATAAGCAAAGGTAGTTGTGATGTTTTGTTGATATATATTTTTACTATAAAAAAAAGTACAATATTGTTGCCTAATGCAAGAAATGGTGGTCACCTGATGTTTTTGTGGTTTAAAATATATATATTTAATACCAAAAAAATATAACCAATTGGTTTTATTGCTCAATAAATTATAAAAAGTTTAAGCAGTGGAAGTGAAAAAACAGTGCCATGACTCATGGGCCTTGAGTTCTCGAATTGGCTACTCTATCACTGTACCAAACCATATAAGGATAGGACAGGTACTGATAAAAATATTTTAAATGATTGTATGATATAATTAATTAGATCCAAAATTGTTTTTTTTAAAATGCTATTTACTTTTAAGGCAAATTTGATTCATGAATTTTTTTAAATTGGTAAGGAGAACTTCAATCAATCAACTCATGTGTTAGATACTATTTGGATTACTGCAATTAAAAAGATTATTTATTTTTTACAGTATACTAAAAAAATGATTTATTAATAATTGTTATTAGTCATTCATCAGACTAGAGATTGACCAATAATGAATAATATTTCTGTAGTGTAATTTTCACTACACCGTTCTCACACAAGGTAGGAACTGGTTTCTATCCGCTTTTAACACTGTGTAGGCAGACGTAATTGCAAACATAAACCAAAAATGTGAAAAAGATCTATGATCTCAAACAGTGCTCATTAGTTAGCCTAGACCTCATTTTTTTATACATAATCTTTACTGTTGTTTAGTTTATATATATAGCAAATTACTATAGTTTAATTGATAAGTATCAAATGTGCTGCCCTCACAACTTTAACACAAATCACTTAATGAAAGTATATTAATAATTGTTATTAGTGGTGATTCATTAGACTAGAGATTATCCAATATTGAATGATATTTCTGTAGTGTAATTTTCACTACACCACTCTTACACAAGATAGGGACTGGTGGTGTGAAAATTACATTACAGAAATATTCATTAAAATGGTTTACTATTTAGGAGTTCGTAAGAAGTTCTAGCAATGGTCATGACTTAGCTGGGTCATGATCTGTGGATTTGAGTATAGAGGCTTGCTATTGTATTCAAATGCTTTTATTGCTTGGGAGTTCATAAGAATTTCGGAGTGTAGAACTGAGCCAGTTTCGATGGACCTTGAGTCATTCATTTTACACTGCAATAAATCATGCAGGGCTATGGGGTAGCTATTGGTAAAAAGTATTTTAGATGTTTGTGTGATGTAATTAATTTAGGTCCTTTGTCTTTTTCATCTATGCTCATTGTAAAGTAAACTTAACCTTCAACGAAATACTGTTGATGAAATTGATAGGAGGCAGTTCAATCAGTCAACTTATTATATATTAAATGCTATTTAGAACGGAAAATTTGCTTCTTAACTACTATTAAATCAGCCTAAACTTTTTAAGTAAATAAAACCTAAACAACCGAAAAATATTGCAAATAAATCAGTGTTTTTCAACCATTTTACAACCATGCTCTCATCATATCATTTTTTATAAATTCATTTAAAGATTTAGTAATGTGAAATCATATATAAAATATACATTTGGGACCATTATAATTTTCTCTTATCAGTTATCCACAAACTGCTTATCACGTACAAACATATTAAGCACCAAGAATATTTTTTTGCTATTATTAATTATTTTCATAACTGATTTTCATTTTTTATTTTTAATGCTATTTTAATTTTAATTGCAAAACTCAACATTTTCCCCCAAGTTTTTTGGGAGTGTGCGTGTGTACTCAAACCACAGGTTGGGAACCCCTGTAAAAGACTTTCAAAATGAGTGTGTATATTGTAAAGGAGGAGGGGAAGTCAAAAAGTTGATAGTAGTACATTTTTAGAACAGTTTTCTTTTCCCTGAATTACATTGTAATAAATGTGGCTGTAAAATAGATTTTCTTTATTTCTGTTTATTTAGAAGAAACTATGTGAATGTCAAAAAATTAAGATTTTTTTTAACTGATTAACACCTTAATGTTTATAATTATCCATTATTTTTTATAATTCTGTTAATAATTGTGTTTTTTAAATTTTGTTCTATTACATTATATGTATTTACATTTTGATGTGATTAAATAATGCTGAAATCAGATTTAACATTCTATTTTATCTTATAATATATTAATAGATCATTAGAAGTTGCTATGTTAAAAGAAAAAATAGCCCAACATTAATAGAATTGTTTATCAAAAAGGGAAAGATGTATACACAAAACTATAGTCATTGTTAAATAGTCAAAATAAAAGTCATAGATCCAATTTATAGATCACATGACCATATCTCTTAAGCTTGTAAGTTATAAACAGTGAGGATTGCCAATTCCTCTACACGCATTATGATAAATGCTTAGCCAGAGCCAGCACTTAAAATATCTCTGTCAGGAACTTCTCCCCAAACCCCTGACCATGGTTTCGTGCTTTGGCACTCCTCAGAGAGATGTCAGGGTAGGTTCAGACACTAGATCTAAAAATACCAATCCAAAGCCAAGCACTTATCTAAAAGTTATCTATTGAATGGAAAATCTGAAATTTTCAGACATCTGCATGTCTTCAAACCCAGCTATCCAACTCAAGTAGCTATATGGGGCTGATAGATCTTCAGCCATACCATATATTAGTAGTCATAGCAATATAAAATTGCATAAGACTTTTGGCAGAGTCTATAAATAGTCAAAATAAAAGTCATAGATCCTTTGATTTACTGCAGGAAGATCTCTCCACATTTAATCTAAATTCTCTAATTTATAATGTATCTTTTCCATATCACACCAGTAATCTTACTTACTTCATTCATTCAATTTTTCATGTGACTTTCTCTAGGTCTTCTGCAATCACTTCTAACTCAATTAAAGACTCGACTATCCACATATTACCATCTCATCCAGCAATATGTCCAGCCAATTCCTTCAGTTTCTTAAGTTTTCCCTGGCATTCATCCACATTAGTAATATCTTTTTGTTTTTCGTCTACGTATTTCACTTTTGATATTTTCTTGTTACTAGCAGCATGTTAAATATATATAGCTTGCTGTATAATCA
Source organism: Epiperipatus broadwayi (assembly GCA_028023455.1). Lineage (NCBI taxonomy): Eukaryota > Metazoa > Onychophora > Udeonychophora > Euonychophora > Peripatidae > Epiperipatus > Epiperipatus broadwayi. The sequence continues at coordinate 626,260 of JAQFVV010000155.1, forward strand.
AGGCCCTAGTCTTGCATTGGTGGTCGAGAGGTCAGTGCGACTGCTTTACAAGCAGTTGTCTGGGTTGCGGGTTCATGTACCGGCCAATGCTATGACCCCTGAAAAAAAAAGTTTGTGTCCCTATGAAATGATGACTGGTTCTCCCTCCAAGCTGCTTACTGTGCCATTTTTGAATCAATACATGTTTCTAAGCAACAATTTAGCTATTCATCCTCAAAATTAAGATGGTAGGGTTATGGTTATGTTATGACATGAAATGTGTAAATGCGCTTATAACTTCATGGATTATTTCAATGCTCGTCTGTAAACTACTTGAAAATGCTATTCTATTCATGGCTTCACTGCCATACACAGTTTGAATTATATTAAATGTTTCAGTAACACTTTTACTTTGTTTAAACAAAATTTAATGTTAGTATGTTGTTCCATTATAATTAAAGTGTGAAACACACTGTCACATTTATGTCAAAACTCGTAATCCAGATAATTAGCACCTTAAGATTTTTGTTAAAAATAGCTAAACAGTATCATTATATAACACATGAATTGATGCATAGACAACATTACATACAGTTTGGAGAGAAAAACAGTCACTTTTTCACTGGATGTATGGTGTATATTTTTAAGTGATATGCTGGCCAGTAGGTTTTATGACTTCAAAGATTATTTTAGTACAATAACACAATTAGTAATTGATCATCAATCATTAATGGCATGGTTTACCAAGAACCTTTAACATCGTTTACAATCCAAATATGCCTTTAAAGAAAATTTAAATCTGATTTTAAAATTTTTAATTGCACGATATGTCTAAATGCCTAAATGCGCTAAAATGCAGGTATTAGTGAAACTAATTAAAGATAATAAGATTAATAGCTGAGTGCTTTCGAGCTTTTATCTTTTTATAATCATAGCCAGTGAATTGAAAAAGTACAATGGAAAATGTGTGTGATGAATATTTAAATTTATGTAAAGAGGGTTAAAGAGTCCGCATTTTGGAGAGAGATAAGCATGCTTCCAGTTTAATTGGGAAGTTATTTTTTTTTTATAGTTGCATGACAAAAAATGTTCTTTAAAATAAGAACCTTGTTCTAATAGGAACAATGTACCATCCACAAAATTTTAATATTTGTATATATTATTTTTGTAATTAACGTATATAGTCTTTACTTAATGTTACTATTGTAATGTTTGAAACATGAATTTTTTTTCTACAGTACAGGCTTTTTTCACACCTGCAATTATATATGTAATATATAGGGATTTGAACTCAGACTTTTACATGACCGTCAACCTTCCATGCTATCTCATACTGCTGACATACTTGATTACACACATGTAGATAATTACCAATATATGTATTTCATGCTAAACCAGCACTCAGCAGTTGGTCCAGATTATCATTTCCACACATATAAAGAATTAAAGCTCATCTTATATTAAGATAGCAAATCTTCATACTTTAATGGACAGGTTTCAAACCACTCCACCACACAACTCTTCAGCCATCTATTTCATTGAAAATCTGATGATGGAATGCTCAAAGCCCACCTTAATAATGTTTGCAATTGTTGGCCAATAGATATGTAGCAGAATTCCAATTAAAATTTGTGATTAATAATTAATGGAATATTGAGTGAAATTCTGTAAAACTGTAAATTAAATATTTTACTTAATCTAGACATCTGTTGTAAGTTAAAATCAGATCTATATAATTGTACAAGAAAATTGGTTTGGGTTCAAAACCTTAAGCTGTTTTTGAATTTTAAATTATTAGGTTGATGGTATAAAAGAGAATGTGATGTATATTATGTTCTAACTTTTTACTTTTGAAGGCATAATTCAAAAAATAATCTTAGTATATGGGTATAATACCATAGCCATCTTGATTACTCAAGCTTATTTAGATAACTCTGGAGTATTCTGGAGTATATGAAGAGAACTCCTAAAAGCTTAAGCCAACAAAATCATGTGAAATTTTTTTGATATATTTAATTTTTTATACCTTTTATTTGTTAAATATAAGTTCGATATAATACTATATCTTATATTTTAAATAAATATTTTAGTTTATTGACATTTTAACATTGTAAATTTTGATATTCAATATCTCGAGGAAATGTAATATGGAAAATAACTATTTGCAAAAACATATATGAAATACACTTAAAATCTGAATAAAGTTTGCAATTTTTGCGTAATACACTTTCGACTAAGTTATACTAGTCATAACCCATGGTTATGACTAATATAATTCATTTGAAAGTGCACTAGGCAAAAATTGAAAACTTTATTCAGATTTTAAGTGTATCTCATATATATTTTTGCATATAGTTATTGACATTTTACACTTTAGATGATACAATATATTGTAGATTATGTACTGATAACTAATTGGTTATACAAAGAATTGATAACTATGCTTTGAATTTGTGAATTATATACTTTTCCATTCTATAAGCAGTTCCATACTCATTAAAACTTAATACTACCAAGATACAGATGCAGGATATTTTTTCATTCTCAGAAGAATATTAAACAAGTGCAACAACAATGGTTAGATTACATGATGATATTAGGAAAATAAATATTGAGAAAGGTCATGACAGAATGATTTTATATCTCTAAAACTCTTTAAAGCTATCTTAGAAGTATTTTTAATATTCAAATATACATGTATATTGTCTATGCTAAACTTAATGTAATTATAAGGGACTTGAAGTCAGACTTTCAAACTCCTCACATCTATTCAATACACTTTATATAACTGATACATATGACCATGTACATATGATGCATTAAAAAGGATTGAATATCTCAAATTTTGTAAAATGGTGCGGAAAAGAGTTGAAAATGATATAAGAAAGTATAATTGTAAACTAGAAAGTAAAGCTGTAGAAGAGAATAAAAGTCTAAAGAGTGTAAAACAATATTTTGGTATTGGTAGGAAATTTATATCTGCAATAAAAAAAAAAAGATAGCATTATTACTAAAAAGAGAGATGACATCATAAAATGTATAGAAAACATCTATCAAGAATTATATAGTAATAAAGAACAAGTACCTCCTATATCTATTACATCTTCCAAATTACCCAGAATTTTGAATGAGGAAGTGAGACATGCAATTAAATTTATGAAGAAAGGGAAGGCTCCAGGTAATGATGGAATTGTAATTGATATATTAAAAGAAGCAGGTGAAGAAATAGAAAAAAAATTAGCAAAGTTATATACCAAATGTCTAAATGATAAAGATGTACCAGATGATTGAAAGAATGCAGTATTAATGTTAATATTTAAAAAAGGTGATAAAGAAGATATTAGAAATTACAGACCTATCAGTCTTTTATCAGTTTTATACAAAATTTTTACCTTTATTTACAACTCGTCTATAGAAAACACTGGATTTCCACCAACCAAGAGAACAAGCTGGATTTAAAAGTGGTTTTAATACAGTAGATCATATCCAGGTATTGAGAGAAGTTGTAGAAAGGACAAATGATTAAAGAATATTTATAAAAATGCAACAGCAACAATTAGATTACATAATGATAGTAGGAAAATCAACATTGAAAAGGGTGTAAGCCAGGATTACTCCATATCTCCAAAACTTTTTACAGCAGTGCTGCAAGAAGTATTTTGTGGATTAAAATGGGAAGTTAAAGGAGTGAAAGTAAATGGAGATTATTTAAGTCATTTAGATTTTGCAGATGATGTAGTTGTTTTTGCAAATAATGCTTTAGAGTTACAGGAAATATTGCAGGAGTTATCAGATGAAAGTAGGACTAAAGATAAATATTAAAAAGACTAAAGTAATGTTTAATAGATTTTCTCAAAATATGAAAATAAAGATTGATTATGATGAGTTAGAAGAATTTAACAGTTACAAATACCTTGGTCAGATTATTAATACAGATGGAAACATAATGGATGAAATTAATCATTGAATTAAACTTAGTTGAAGTGCTTTTGGTAGAAATAACTTGATGCTAAAAGGAAATATGCATATGTGTTTGAAAAGGAAGTTATTTAATAAATGTGTTTTATCAGTTCTTACTTATGGATCTAAGACTTGGACACGAATAGAAGAGCAATACAGAGACTTTAGACCACTCAAAGAAGTATGGAGAGATGCATGTTGGGAGTAACAAGAAGAGATCGAAAACACAATGTATGGGTAAGAGAACAAACAGGTGTTACTGACCTCATTGAAAAAATTAAAAGACTGAAGTGGAATTGGGCTGGACATATTGCTAGAAGAGATGATAATAGATGGACAATTGAAATTTTAAATTGAATTCCAAGAGATTGTAAAAGACCCAGAAAGAGACCACATTTGAGATGGATGGATGAAATAAGAAAGTGTGCAGGGGTGATGTGGAGAAGAGAAGCTAAAGATAGGAAAAGATGGATTGAACTTGGAGAGTCCTTCATCCTGCAGTGGATTGATAATGGTTGAATGATGATGATAATGACATGTGAAAAAGATAAATTATGTTCAATATACGTATTTCATGCTGAACCAGAGCTCATCAGTTGGTCCAGATCACGATATGGGTGGCTGAAGAGTTGAAGAATAGAGAAGATTGAAGCTTGTCCTTTAAAGTTTGAAGATTTGCTATCTTGATATAAACAGAGTAGTGATTGTGTATATATGTGGGAGCTGGTGATCTGGACCAAGTGATGAGTGCTGGTTCAGCATGAAATACATTTATTGATCATTTATCTTTTTCACATGTATGTGATCATGTGTATCAATTCGTATAAGATGGATTGGATAGATATGGACAGTTTGAAAATATAAGTTCAAATCCCTTATAAGAAGTATTAGAAAGCTAAGGGAATAAAATCCCATGAAGATTATTTAAGTTATTTTGATTTTGCAGATAATGTGGTTGCTTTTGCAAATAGTTTCAGAAAACATTGCAACGGTTGTCATATGAAAGTAAGAAAGAACTAAAGACAAATATTGAAAAGACTAAAGTAATGTTCAGTGCAAGTTAGTCAGATTATTAATACAGATATAAACAATGGATAAGATTAATCATAGAATTAATATTGAGTGAAGCACTTTATTAGAAATAAATATTAAAAGAAAATATACCTATATATTTGAAAAAGGTTTTAATAGATATATTCTATCAGTTTTTACTTACGGATTTGGAGATTTGGAGATTTAATAAAAATCAGAGACTTCAGTGCATATGGTAAAATATAAAGAGATGTATAATGAGAATAGCAGAGAGGGATCAACAGTGAAACACATTGATGAGAAAACAAACCATTAAAAGATTTAAGAGACTGAAGTGGAACTGCATTGAACATATTGTTAAAAAAAAAAGATAACAAATGGATACCAAAAGATTGTAAAAATCTAGAAAGAGACTACATGTGGATGGATAGGTGAAATAATAAAGTTAGATGGTAGGATATGGAGAAGAAAGTTTTAAGGATTGTAGAATCTGGATTAAACTCTACTAAGAGCTCTTAATCTTTCAGTGGATTGATAATGTTTGAAAATAATGATGATAATAATTGGTAAAATATATATTTATTGGAGCAGTAGAATCTTATTGTAGATCAAGTTTTTTAATTGTAAGTTGCATCCTTCTATATAGACAGTATTCTAAGAAAGTAGTTGTTTTGCAAGCTGCACAATAAACACCATATTCATGGTTAGACTGCTGGAATATCCTTTTTCTTTTAGTTTAATTTGAAAATTTGTCTTTTGTATATTATGCAAAATTGAATTTTTATATTACTATATACAACTAAAACTTACAGTAAGAAACATTTTTATATTAAACTATGAGCTAATGGATACATATATGAATCATATGTCACAGTCCTCATGTTTAAATAAATCTAATGGAATATAAACACTTTATTGACATGGCAATAGTACAATTAAGTAATAAATGAAGTATTGCATTTTACTGATTTATTTAAGCATGGGGCTATGGTATATAATTTATATAAATTTTCATTTTGGAATATGTCAAGTCTTGTTTATAGGATGGAGAGATGTATGTTCGGGGTCGAAAATGCAATATATGGGTAAGAAAACAAACAGGTGTTACTGACCTTATTGAAGAAAAAAATTAAGACTGAAGTGGAATTGAGCTGGACATATTGCTAGAAGAGATGATAATAGATGAACAATTGAAATCTTAAACTGGATTCCAAGAGATTGTAAAAGACCCAGGAAGAGACCACATATGAGATGGATGAAATAAGAAAGTGTGCAGGGGTGATGTGGAGAAGAGAAGCTAAAGATTGGAGAAGACGATTTGAACTTGGAGAGACCTTCATCCTGCAATGGATGGATAATAGCTGATGATGATGATGAACCACTATCATATTAATGCTAGAAGAGATATGAGCATTTTAGTACAATAAAATCCCAAGTATCAGCACTTGCTTTCATATCTTGAGACTGCTATCATATAGATTTTTTTAAAGATCAAAATTATGTATCAATTACTATCAAACTATGTTTAGAGAAGATTGAACTGCATGAACATAGATATGTAAGAAGATGACAAAACTAGACCTATATGAAAGAACTTTGGTACAAAAATTAATAGAAATCACCAACTAAATTAAAATTAAAATCTATTATTTGTTTTTTTTTTTTCAATTTGGGTTTAATCTTTAGTTTGATTGGATAAAAATAGCATAATCTTTGTCTGATTCTAGATTTAGTTCTGTAATGTCACGTGTTCTATGTCCTACAAAACTTAATTAATTCTTTACAACTTTATATGAAGTAACCATGTAATAACACTTTACCAGTTGAAGGGAAATGTTATTTTGCTAAAAATGTCAGATGTATTTGTATGTTTTAATATTCTATATTGTTATTCCCAGAAGCTACTATGGATTATATTTCTTTTGTCCATGAAAAGCTTTATTTTAATACATACATATTATCTATAAAAATAAATGAAAAGCAATTATGTGCTTCATGTTTTGACAAATTTAGCCCAAGATTAAATAAACATCTTCAGCTACAACATGGAAGCCTGAGGTTTTTTTTTCTCTGAAGACTTTTACAATTAAAAAGCAGCATTACAAAATAAAAGCAACCTCTACTTTTCTTTATCCACAATTAAGCTTATTGAAGTTGTGAATCATCATTATTTTTCATCAGAGTCTTTGTCCTGTGTCGGTTATTTGTGCAGTGGTAGAGTAAATGGATCCAGAGTTAGTATTTTGATCAAATTTCTTACCATTCAATTTTTATCATGTTAGATTTCTTATAACTGTACGAAAATTTTTTTTTTTTAATTTTTATTATTGATAAAAATGGCAATTTTGTATTATTGATGAAAAAATGTGATCAAACCAAGTTTTTATTTTTTAATTCTCGATGAAAGTTGCAAAATTTGTGTTTTAATTTTTTAATCACGTGATTACATTTCTTATAACTTCGAAAATTGGTTTTTTTATTATTATTATTATTAATGAAAATGGTGATTTTGTAGAGAATGATCGGATTGCTGCAATGTATAGATTGATCAATGTCATTTATCGCTTGGATATCTCAACCTGTATTTTGGGTGGTTCTTATAATTCAAAATGGCTGTGAGCGCATACTAAATAATTTTTTTAGCTGTTTTTTTTTTTTTTGTTTGCTCTTTATATTGCTTTTTAATTTCATCTGGGAAAAAAGTTTTGGTTATTTTTAAAACCGTGCTTATATCTTTTTAATGCTTGTTTGAACCCATGCGCTTTAGTGCAGTGATAGAACTGAAGTTTATGGATTTCAGCCCAGCCTTGTCATTTCTGATGTTCAAAAATCTTTTATAAACTTCTGAGCAATAAATTATTTAATTATTTCTTTTAATGCTTGATTTTCCAGACTTATATTTTTCTAACCATTTTTAAATTCACCTTTAACTTGTGCACAATACACATTTGCTGCCCTGTTGTATAGTTATATTTGTGTGAATTGTAATGAGTTTAATACCTTATGTTCAAGAAATCTGATTTTGGCAAATTGGTAATTTAAACTTGTCCACATCTTGTTGCCACATATTGACAATTAGCTACTGCTCTTGTGGTTTTAATAAGATACTGTATTTGGGATTTAAAACCACAGCCCTCTGCAGTATAAAGCCACCCCCTTTTCTCTTCCATGAAAAAGGAGCAGTGGAATAGAATAGATAAATCAAATGTCATTGGTTTAGACTTTTATAGGCATTTTCCCTGGTTGTCTTCAAATTAAGAATACATATCCATTTCTTGATCAAACCAAATTTTGAGCTTGCTTGAAATTCTCTTTAACCTGAAAATAATTCCTCACCAAAATGCCAAAGTTTTGGATACAATATATATATGTTACCAGCCATACTATAGTCTTTCATATATATTAAGATAGAGATAGATATGTGGAGGAGGAGGACAGAAATATCTTGGAGTGAATAACGTAATTTAGATTTAAAAAATAAAAGAAAAGGTGCTTCATTTTATGTGTTTTTTGCATCTATAAATTGAGCTGTTTCTATTATTATGTTTTGTTTTATCCTGAATAATTTTTTTTTTTTTTTTGAGAGCTAATACTTGAGAAATTGGTTTTTTCTTGTAAACAAACAAAAATAGTCCACGCGCATTAACCTTAAAAAGCAATATACAAAACGGGGTTTTTTTTTTTTATTTAAAAAAAAAGAGAAGGTATCCATTAATCCATCCAAGTGTAATCTACTTTATCATCTACTGGAAACCAGCTGTGAGAGAATAAAAGATGATTAAGCTTAAAAAACAAACAAACCTACTTATGCACACATATAATACTGCAAAAATTCTATTTAATGAAAATATTTTAATCATAAGTATTAGGAATTTATAGGAAAAAAAAAATAGCGAAAGCATATGAACAGAAGAAAGAAAGTAGGGGGGAAATACCATCATCATCATTTCCAATCATTATCTATCCACTGCTTTGCCACATCACCCAGCACACTTCTTTATTTCATCCATCCATCTTATATATATGATCTCTTTCTAGGTCTTTTAACAATCTCCCGGAATCCAGTTTAAGATTTCAACTCATCTATTCTATCAATATGTCAGCTCAACTCCATTTCAGTCACTTAATTTTTTCAATGATATCAATAATATCTGTTTATTCTCTCACTCATGTATTTCATTTTCGATCTCTTCTTGCTACTCCTAATTTGCATCTTTCCATACTTCATTGAGTGGTCTGAAGTTTGTATTGGTCTTCTGTTAAGGGTCCAAGTCTCAGATCCATAAGTAAGAACTGGTAAAACAAATTTATTAAAAACCTTTTTCAAACACATAGGCATATTTCTTTTAATATTGTTATTTCTACCAAAAGCACTCCAACCAAGTTTAATGTTCAATTTCATCCATTATATTTTCATCTATAGTAATAATCTGACCAAGATATTTGTAGTTGTTAATTTTTTCTAACTCATAATCGTTCTATACTTTTTCATTTTTTGAGAAAATCCGTTGAACATTACTTTAGTTTTTTTAACATTTACTTATAGTCCTCTTGCAACATTTCCTAAAGCTCTGAAGCATTATTTTTAAAAATAACTAGATCATCAGCAAAATGTAAACTTAAATAATCTTCCTTTACTTTTACTACCTTAGATTCCCATTTTAATCCACAGAATTCTTCTTGCAAAACTGCTGTAAAAAGTTTTGGAGATATGGATTCAGCCTCTTATCCATCCATCTCAATGTTAATCTTTTTAGTATCATTATGTAATCTTATTATTGCTCTTACATGTCTATAAATATTCTTCATAATTTGACAATACTCTGGTCTATACCTCAGTGATCCAATCTTTAATCACCGAAGAAATGCTTATAGAATCAAATGCCTTTTCATAATCTACAAATCCTAAGCATAATGTCAACTCATATTCATTGGTCCTTTCTATAACTTCTCTCAATGCTTGGATATAATCCACTGCATTAAAATCACTTTTAAATCCAGCTTGTTCTTTTGATTGGTTAAAATCCAAAGTTCTCTGTAGAAGAGTTATAATTATCTTGGTGAATTTTTAATCTTTCGTTCTGATGCCTACCACTGTTCCGCTATGTTAAACCCTCCCAAGCATTAAGTAATAATCATCAATTGCAAATACTCCTAAACAAATGTGGCTAAAAGTCAAAACAAATAGTACAATAGAAGTGAGTTTTGTAATGACTATCCAAACCAATTTGTCAATATGTCCATTTAAAGAGTATGCTGATTCACTTTTCTGTTTGTTTAATATTTTGTGTTGCTGTCTTTTAACTTCTTTTGCAGAATGTATATATTTTTTGGAAATACTTCAACGCTATGTCTCATTGTAACTACAATGTATTCTATTTTATTCTGCTGTGCCATCTCAATGAAAGCTGCCAACGTTGTTGTTCTTTAGAAATATCTTTCAGATTTCGTTTGCAATGTAAACGTAGTGTATTTATTTTATGAAAACCATGCTAAAGTTGACCATAATGCACACTTTTAGGAAGTCTTACAATGTCTATTCATTTCACATGTTCAGTACAATGAAGATATAATTTTACAATGGTGGACTCCGTAACATCATACTCAGAAAGTTGAGTGAGGGACATATTTATTGGTTTTACGATCTTTATAGAATATCCTTAAATGAAATCTTTCTAATGCTTTTACATTACATTGACAGTCTCATGCAATAAATTAAGTAAAGTAACAACTCTACATGCAGCTAATTTAGTTGCAGTAGCTTTTTCACTGTGGTGAAATATATCTTCTAACTTGTTAAAAGCAACAACACTAAATTGAAGACTAGGATATATCTTAACATAAAATTCCAAATTTCTATTTAAAAAGTTACAAAGACATTTCTATTGACTCACATTCTCAAGTTTTTTAACCATCCAATTTAAAAGTAAAAAATTTCCATCTTTTACTATTAAAAGATTTGAGTTTTTTTACTATTATTTATTAAATCAAAGTCTTTATATATTGCATTTAAAACATAAAACACATTTTGTAGATTGTCTTTTGAACTAGATAACAAAGTAATTACTATTATTATTGCTACTATTTATGCTTAGGTCAATAGTAAAATAGAGAACTTATAGTTGAAGTTATGGAGTTAATTTTCAATTGAATAATGTAACTAAAAAAATATAATTCTAATTTATTGAACAAAACTCACATGATCTTTGGAGAAATCAGTATACAATTAATTTATTAATTGCATGACTAACTTATTTTTTTGTATTTTATTTTTTTTTTTGCTACTTGGGATACTTCTTGCATTTTTTGTGTGTATATTGTAACATCTAGATCCCCTAAAGGAATCAAGGTGGTCGCATCTAACTATAATCGGATTTAGGGTCTTCATATAGAATGCTATGAATGATACGATTTAACTTTAATCCAAGATTGAATCCATTTCAAACAAGATAATTTAAAATTAAATATTCAATACAGAGGCAATTTAGATTAAAGTTAAATCGTATCATTCATAGCATCCTATATGAAGACTCTAAATCTGATTATAGTTACATGCGACCATCTTGATTCCTTTAGGGGATCCGAACCATTACAATATATTCTTAATTTATATTTATTTTTGCTTATTTATTTTACCCAGCTCCTCACACAAAATTTTTATTGTTTGGTACTTTTAAATGATTGTAACTTACTTTGTGATTATGCCATAAATAAAATTATTTCTGCTACCTCATCTTCATTATCATCATCATCTGTTTCAATCTTTTTTTTTTTGTAGAACTCTTTCCCACATTTCATGATGCTCCTCTTTTTCTCGCTAAATTAAAATTTGCTTTCAATTTGTTTTCTACTTTTATAACTTTTATTCTTCCAATTAACAGTTATATATATTTTTTATTTTATATTCCATTTTACAAAATTCCAGGTATGCGATTCATATGGATTATTTTTAAATGTTTTCATATTCTTTCATTTCTTCATATATAGTTTTGTCGCAGTTGATTGCTTATTGGTGAATAGCTGCTTTTTTTGTACTAACTATCTTTCTTGCATGTCTTAATAAAATATCAGTTAGTTTCTTATTGATTTCAGTTAAGTTTGAACCTTTTCCATTGTCTTTCAATATATTTTGAAGTGATTAACATATTTTTTCAATTCATTAATGTGTTTTTGAATGTTAGGAATATCAACTGTTAACACTGTCGTCCTTAATAAGTTTTTACCTCTAGTTTTGCATGAACATGTCACGTATCTTACATTTCATCAGTCAATGATAACTTTCTATGTTAAATTTATTAAAAACATTATGATCTAAAAATATACACTTTCTGATACTCAAAATAAAATGCAATTCAACTTTACCTTCATTTGGATTCTTCCATATCCATTTCCTTTTAACATTTTTCTCAAATTAAGAATTAGTAATATGTAGATATTGTTTCTGCAACTTTCTGTTAGCCTAGTGAAATCCACAGCTTTTTCAGTTTTAGCATTAGGCTCCCATGATAATTTTAACATGTTGTTTGGTATGATCAGAAGTATTTTCTATGTCTATATAAAAAATCTTATCTACTTCATTGCAATGAAAATATCTGCATTTTGTATCTTACATTAAAGTGAATAACTAATTTTGCCATTCTGATATTCCATCAATCTCATCAAGATTGTTCTTCTATTATTTATAATGAATACTCTTCTTGTGTTTTCAGTGTTTGTGTACTCATAGTAAAATACATTACCACTTTTCAAATCCTTTATCTTCTACCTTTTTTTGAAATTTCAGTCTTACAGTTTGTGTAACATTCCTTCACTCGAAAGTAATCTGCAGATATAGGTAGTTAAATAAAAGATCATTGAATAGTTTTGGTCTGTAATCAGGAGATTCTTAACATCCTCTAACCTTTAATGATCAACCACTGTCTTGGATGATGATTTTAAAGCTTCTTGGTTTTGTCTTATAAATATTTAAAAGAAGATCATTGATATGTATTCATAACACTTTTAAGAAAACTCATGTGTTGTTTCAGTTAAGAGTTATCAAACAACTGAGAAGAAAAACCATGATATTCTCGGACTTAAATTCAGGTATAAAATCCCAATAAACTCACCACACTCTCATGGATGTTGCAGTCAGTCCATGTTCATTTACCATATCAATAAACACAATAATAAAAGCTGCAATTACAAGAGTATTCGGAATAGACATTAAGAATTTGCCCTGCTTTGTTCCTTAAAGTTTAAGGCCTCAAAGAAAAATCAAAGAATCTTCTTTCAACTAGCAGCAAACCCCTTTCTCCTGGATATATTGCTATTTTTAAGTACATATGATCAGTTTTTAAGATATTCGAACATCGGACAGGGAGTCGCGGTACATGGACCTTGAGCTCCAGAGACCAATAAACAGAAACCATACAAGTCATAAAAGCATTTATTTGGAAGGTCTGTATAGGAAATTTTTTTTTTTTTTATGAAGCTTTGCCAACAGGCGTACACGCTTAACCATAAACGCGTTATGATTAGTAAGCTAATTAACTTTGATTTTTTTAAATAATTTAATTTAAATGACACGTGTAGTTTTTAAATAATTTGTTTGGAAGAGGAAGTGAATCTTTAAAGTAGTTTAGATTTTAACAGTTTTTTTCTTTTCTAGGAAGTAAATGTCTTGTTTATTTATTTTGTATTGTTTCTTTAATGTTGATCACGTGATAAGTTGAAGTAATTTACTTGTCACGTGATTGCCAAAATTCTTGCGTACTTCAATATTAATTCGGAATGTTAACCGCATTTTTGAACTTCTCACTTGTAATTAAGTTAAGTAGGTATTGAAATTCTTTTAGCAATTCGTGATTTATTTATTTTACAGAAGTGGTGTTATATCATAGTGAAAAAAAAAGTTTCTTGTTGAACCCAGCCATTGTCTGGATGCGCGCGCACACATACCGAAATGAATATGGTTTAGTATTATTTCTAACAATTTAACTGCAACATATCTTGCAATTATGGGTGCACTATTTATAACTATGATACGAAATAAAATGAACTATCTATTAGTAGTATATTTTTGATATATAATCATCACCATCTGTTTCTAAAAGCAAAGTTTTGTCACTGCAGCCACATCATTTCAACTTCAGCATTTTTTTTCATTCTTCCATATGAGAAACATCTCACTTTACTGATTACGTTTTTAAAATAGGACTTGCTTGGTCTGTCTGTTAATCCTTTCCTCAAATTTTTGCCTTCTAAAATATTTTGTAAAAAATTATCCATGTCTTAAGTAAAATATGTCCCAAAAATTTAACCTTTCTCAATTTTATAGTGTTCAGATCTCTTTTCACTGCAAATCTCATATCCCTATGTCAATATATTCCAAATAAAGTTCCAACAAATATCCTATATTTTATGTTTATTTAGTTTTTGTTTTGAAAAGCATGTTTTGCCAATATTATTCTCATTTTAATCTCCACAAGACATCCATTGTTTTCAGCAACTCATATTTTCCAGATAACATTCCTTAACTTGTTTTAAACTTGTATTATTTATCTGCACATCTATTTATCCTTTTATCTTCTGTTATCCACCACCATTACTTTAATCTTATAAGCATTTTATTCATTTTCTTTTTCTAAATCTGCAATTAATCCATTATCATTTGCATAATAAATACTATGAATTTTTAATTCCTTTAGTTTTCTTTTTTATACTCGTTAGATTCTCAATGAATAAATTGAATAAATAAGGCCACAATGGATAAACCTGCCTTACACTTCTTATATTAATTAGCTTTAGTTTACAACTTTTTACATCTATTTCTATATTTTGACATCTATATAAATTCAAAATTAATTATCTACCCTTCCAATCAAGGCTTACATTCTCCTGAGGGTTTGTGATGATGATGTTCTAGCTGTATTTTTATATTGGACTATTTCCATCATCTAATATGTGTGTCGAATGTCTTTAGAAAAGTTTAATTTTATTTAAATATTCCAAATACATTCAACTGTTAGTAGTAGCACAGCAAACAGGTTAGTATATGCATCAACTGTTAGTAATATCATAGCAAACAAGTTAGTATATGAGTGATATTTTTCTCCCCTCTTCTTCAGGTGTTGCCAGCCTGACTAGTGACAGTACTTGCATGAGATTCGAACCTGGGTCCCTTAGTAGATTTTTGATTATTGAATTTTAAGGTAACACTCTAATCATTTGAGCCATCCTGCCAAAGGCAATAGTATGTAGTAATTTCATATACTTATCTATGAGGTTCCTCCTGATTTCTCCACTTTTTTCTAAGAGCAAAGTTGATTAGTGGTATACATTATGTATAGTCACACTAGGTTGGCTTATGGGATTTTTTGCCATTGTCATGTGAACAGCTTCTTTAAATTTGCTTCTTTGTACCTTTTTTTCTCTATCCAATATTTTTGTATTTTCCCAAATTGGTGGATACATTGTCTGCTACCTTAGACACATCTGTTTTTTCTCTTCTAATCATCAGTTTATGTTCTTGCAAGTGCTTTTAAATGGGACAGCTGGTCTCACCAATAAATGTTCTTCCACATTCACATGGTATTTCATAGATGCAGTTTTTTCTTTTCAGCATTTCAAGTTTAGGCTTTGTAGATGTTAGAATTCCTCAGTGTGGTACGGCTCTGGAAAGCTGTTCTAATATTATACTGATTACAAATTTTTCTTAATTTGTCTGCTATTTTTGGAATGTATTGATACACTACAGCACCAATAATCGTCTTTTCTCTTGATGGTTCTTTTTGTTATCTTTTTAACATTTTCTTAACAATAGCTGATGGATAACCATTTTTCATAAGAGTTTGTTCTATATAGATAACCATTTTTCATAAGAGTTTGTTCTATATAGATCTTTTTCCAAATTGCCGGTTTCTGAACAAACTTCTTTAGCTCTCTTCCGCAGTGATAGTATAACTCAATGTTTTGTGTTTCTGGTGTGATTGGATGTATAGGCTAGGTATTTTTCTGTATGTATATTTTGGTAAACTTTATTTTTGATTTTGCCATGAGGGAGTACAAGAACATCTAAGAATACCAATTTTTGTTCTTGTTCTGAAAAGAAAAAACTGCATCTATGAAATACCATGTGAATGTGGAAGAACATATATATTGATAACTGTGAAATACCATGTGAATGTGGAAGAACATATATATTGATGAGACAGAACAAGAACAAAAATTGGCATTCTTAGATGTTCTTGTGACAAAACTTCCTCATGGCAAAATCAAAACTACAGTTTACCGAAAACCTACACATATAGGAAAATACCTAGCCTATACATCCAATTACACCAGGGACACAAAACATGGTTGTTATACTATCACTGTGGAACAGAGCAAAAGAAGTTTGTTCAGAAACCAGCAATTTGGAAATAAAAGATCTATATAGAACAAACTCTTATGAAAAATGGTTATCCGTCAGCTACTATTAAGAAAAAGTTAAATAGACGACAAAAATAACCATCAAGAGAAAAGACAATTATTGGTAATATAGTGTACCATACATTCCAAAAATAGAAGACAAATTAAGGAAAATCTGCAATCAGTATAACATCAGAACAGCTTTCCAGAGCCATACCACACTACAAGGAATTATAACATCTACAAAGCCTAAACTTAAAATGCTGAAAAGAAAAAACTGCATCTATAAAATACCATGTGAATGGAAAAACTGCATCTATGAAATACCATGTGAATGCAACATATATTGGTGAGACCAGCTGTCCCATTCAAAAGCACTTGCAAGAACCTAAACTGATGATTAGAAGAGAGAAAACAGATGTGTCTAAGGTAGCAGACCATGTATGTACCAATGAACATACGTTTGATTGGGAAAATACAAAAATATTGGATAGTGGAGAAAAGGTATAAAGAAGAAAATTTAAAGAAGTTGCTCACATGACAATGGCAAAAGTCTCATCAGCCAACCTAGTGGGACTATACACAATGTATAGAAACCACTAATCAACTTTGCTCTTAGGATAAAGTGGAGAAATTACTATATGCTGTTGCCTTTGGAAGGATGGCTCAGTTGGTTAGGGCATTACCTTAAAATTCATTAATCAAGAATCTAAGGACACAGGTTCAAATCCCATGCTAGTACTGCCACTGGTCAGGCCAGAAACACCTGAAGAAGAGGGGAGGAAAATATCTCTCGAAACGTGCATATACTAACCTGTTTGCTGAGATATTACTAACAGTTGGTGCATATATTAATCTGTTTGCTATGATATTACTAACAGTTGGTGCATATACTAACCTGTTTGCTGTGATATTACTAACAGTTGGTGCATATACTAATCTGTTTGCTGTGATATTACTAACAGTTGAATGTATTTGGAATATTTAAATAAAATTAAACTGTTCTAATGACATTCAACACACATATTAGATTATGGAAATAGTCCAATACAAAAATACAAATAAGGCTTACATTTATTTCAAAACATAAATTAATCTAAAGGTATGTTACATTATTGAACAAGAACAAGAAAAACAGATGATATAAGGAGAAGAGGTTAATGTTGTTAGATATGATTTTCTAATCCTGAAAGTTCTTCTATTACGAGTCTTTAAATTGTTATAATAAGTACAAGAGTACAGAGTGGTCAAGATTGCTTTGATAATATAAGTTAAATATATCAAAGATTTAACAGGTCGGGGCATTATTGAGTTTAGTGACCCAAACATGACCTGACTTATCTAGTGGATGAGTTAGCATGTGTGTTAACTACAATTGCAGTCAATTATGTTGTCAAGAATAGAGACTATGTGTCATTGAAAGTTTTGATTATGGAGAAGAGCTCATCTCTCTTTTTAATTCTTTGATTAGATGTATGAATAGGGAGCTTGGGATTGGTTGTGGCAATTGAATTAGCATTTTATATCTGACTATCCAAAGTGTATGCAAGATAAATAAAGAAATGCCAGATTGCATTGCCTTGTCCAATGATAATATGAGTTCACTATTAATTGTGACTTTGGAGATGACGAGTTCTCTTGTAGGTTTCATCTGTGCTCATTTATGAATAATGATCAATTGATTCATATTCCATTGAGCACAGACTGCAGATTGGATCGATTTTGTTATATCCTCTTTTGAAATGCAGGAAAGAATTATGGGTAAGGCGGACAGGTTAATTTTAACAGTGAAATCAAAGCATTTTGCCTCAAGACTCCATCTTTTGAGATGTAATAATTTATGATTATTAATCTTATGGCTGGTTAATAAATTTTTTTGGTTTGGATGGAGAGGTTATGAGTTTCCCATAGCTAGATTTTCTGATCGAAGGTGGACCGTGTAATGGGTTGATGTTGTTCTAGATCACGAATTAATGCTAATATCCAGGATTTTGGATAAGGAGGAGGCCGGTCAGTTGGGACTCTTATTTATAATATGATATACAAAGGCATGGGTGCAGTTATGAAGTGAAAAAGTTTTTTGTAGGATGATAGCTTGGATAGAATGAAAAGACAGACCATTGAGTTTCCTGGGATGTTGGAGTCCTTTAAGGCTTACTGCAACAGTTCAACTTTTCCAGAATAGTCTGGAGCATAAACTATTGATTTTGTTTTGAAATTTTTTTTTGTAGATTTAACGAAGGGGACATAGTAGGATATTCTAGGCATAACAATCATGATAAGAAGGCCAACCTTTCTGAATATTGGCAGATAGACTTTGGAGAATGAGTTGGTGATATTTTCAGTGATTTGTATGATCCCTTCCTGAATGTCTTTTGCCATGGCTGTGATTGATTTGAAAATTGGAAATCCCAAGAATCTTTGGGGACTTGATGCGAATTCCAAATTAATTCGTTTATCAGATTTGATTTGCCAGATGGCAGATTTATTATGATTCACTTTAAGATAAAAATTGGCAGAGTATCACTGAATGATTAACATTAGATGAGGAATGAGATTGGCATCAGGGAGTACGACCATAATATCATCAATATAGGCAAAAAAATTTATTTGTTGATTTAGAAATGGAACAAACATACCAGGGAGGTTTTTTTTTATGTCCACCAGTAGAGGGTTAATATATGCAGTGAAGAGAAGAGAGCTGAGGGGAGAATCTTGTGGGATGGCTTTAAATGGCCTGAAACCAGGCGTAATCTTCCCAGTTAGAGAAACAAAAATATCTGTTGTTAAGGAGATTGCCAATTAACTGTATTATTGCACACGGAAGATCATACTCTGCCAGAATATCCAGAAGGTCTACCCTGAGTCGAATGCCACAGCAATATCAAGCTACATGGCAAATTGGTCTAGACTTGCGCTGATTTCTGATAAAAATCTATTACGGCTGTAACTTTACTCATGGCATGTGACGTGGATGAGCCTTTCCCATACTGGTTTGTGGAGATTTGCTTATGAATGAGAGGCTATATTCGATCCTTAATCACTGATTCCATAAATTTTAATTATTAAAGGAGACATGGATACGGGCCACATGCTTGATAAATCTGTGATTGGTTTGGCTATTTTTAAAGACACAAGGGCTATTGGATATAAATCTGAAATGAATCTGTTTTGAGTAGCTAAATGATTAATCATTTTGAATATAATTGGGACTGTATATGAGCTTAAATGAGCAAGAAGAAATTTGGGTATGCCGGGCAGACTCGTACGTACGCCGATTGGGAGAGAGGAAAGCTGATCTTTTATCGATGCCACAGAGGTATCATGTCTGAGAGTGGAGCACATCCGGCCTGCATGATTTGACAGAAATGGTCACTAATGATTTACATCATTGGAGGGATGATAAAAAAGTTTCCATTTGTGTTGATTGAAGAGGGGATTAATTATTTTTATTTGTTCCAAGAACCCATCGAAGGTAGGCCAGAGTCCAACAGTGTTGATAAGGAAGGTATGACTTGGCTCTCCTGATGGATATGTACTCTGCCAATAATGATTCTTCAATGCAATTATTTCTTGAGGATCAGGGCATCTCTGCTGACCCGTCTGTAATTGGGTGTTGATATCAGCTAAATCCCTTAGCAGGCTGTGGGGCCCTTAATATTTTTTGAAATAATGATTCAGAACAGATTGTAGAATTCCAATAAAGGCAAACCAGCTCTCCTCTCTGCTGAATGGGCCAAGATATTTATTTTGCAAAAAAGTATGTAAGACTCTGAAACTATGGCCTCCGTCATGTTGGATTTCCCAACCATGAGCATGGTTTTGTTGTGATTTATTGATGTTAGAGGCACTATGTTGGAATTAAGATCAATAACCAAGGCCATATGATCAGAGAAGGGAACAGGAACAAGGACTACATGGATGTCAAAGTGAAGATCTGGTGTGTAGAACGTTAGATCAATTAGAGACCTTTTATTCCTAGTATAAAAGAAGGCATCCGGAAGAAAGAAATCTTGACATAGAAATGGGTGATTTATTAAATGAAGGAAATTTTTATTGAAATTACTATAGGAGGTATTGAAGTCTCCAAACAATATAGCAGGAGTGGATTGGTTACTGAAAGTTGTGAGTTTAAAATGTGGATTATTTTGTGGTATGTGGAAGCATTATTATGTGTGAAAACAGGCAATTATGATCAGATAGCCCCAGTAATTGACTTCTATGAAAAAATTTTAGGATTGAAAAGTTTGATTTTGAAATTTGAAGGGGGGAGACTTATGATCTTGAAATTGAAGGTGGGAGATATTTGTTGATTAATATGCCAACTCTGCCGGCGGCAGTTGAACCAATTCAGAATTTGACATATCCGAAGGATGAAAGAATTGATAATATGTTGGAATTAGTGTTAGAATGGCACTTGGTCTCACCCATGAGTAATATGTGAGGGGAGTTTAGCAGGAACCAATTCTTAATATCATGCGCTCCGGTCAAGGAATTGATTCCGCGGATATTAATGCCAGCTATCTTATAATTCATGAAGATTTTTACCGGAATCTCCAGCTACAGGAGTAATGGATTCAATGAAGGGAGTCTGACAGTTAATATGGTTTCAGAGGCCTGGATTTTTGAGCTCATTAGAACAAATTTGAGATGAGTTAGGTGACATCAGTGGTAGGTCCCTGAGGAATTCTTTGGTATCAGAGACTGCCTGATGCTTAGATAATGGGCCTTCTGTGGAAGCTAAAGGGCTGTTATGGACAACACCCATAGTTCTTTTCTTTTCTAATGAAATTATGATGTTTGTTAATATCTAATTGCAGGTCTTGATGATTAGAGAGAGAATATCCTTTTCAGAACAGGACTTATTAGTAATATTTGATTTCCTCTTATTAACCTTCCCAGAGCTTTGATGGGAAATGAAAACTGTATCTTGGATGTTTGATTGATTATTTTGGAATCATCTGTTGTTGTTTTTTTAGTTTTTTTGGTATTTGAGATTTTGTTTGTTTGTTGTGAGTTCCAAATGGTATTTCATGGGATGGCAGAAATAGAGTGCCATTGATGCCGTAATCATTAAGGCTATGTATTTTTGGTGTTGTTTGTTGCATGAGATGACTATCTACCTGAGAGTCTTGAGGTTCAGTGTTGAGAGCTAAATCATTTATCAGGTCCTTAGTCACCGATGTTTTGATGATTGTTGGCTGTTGAGTATCCATGTCTGTTTTGATTAGTTGATGGATGTTTCTATTAGTGTCAATAGCATTATTTTCAGATTCAAATTATGTCATTTGTGATTTCAATTGGTATTGTTAATGAGCTGCTAGGATTGATTTTTGCTTTATTAGAAAGTTGTTGTTTTCTATTTAGTTGAAGTTATTTTCTATTTATATGGGTGCTATGTTCATTTGAATCAATGCTTGTAGACATAATCAACTATCTAGATCTGCCATCGTGCATAAGGTTGTCATCTAAGCCATGATATAACGGTTTATGGTTATTCACTGCATCCAACACATTGATGTTAGTTGAGTTGTCATCACACTTTTGCGATTTGTTTTTCCTGGTACCACACTTGTTACAGATTTTAAGTGGACAGTTTTTGATAAGGTATGTATGCTGAAGACAGTGAAAGCATTGTGGCTGCACATCACGAAAAGATAAAACTATTGGAGATCCTCTGGCTGAGATGACTGTAGGAATGTCAATGGTAGAGATGTTTTTTTAAGGTGAGTACAAAGACAACTGTGTTTGAGAATATCTGATCATTTAAGTAAGGGTTAATTAAGTAATGGAACTTGTTTACTGTTCCAAAATTTATGAGAATATTCTGCAGGTCATGCTGGGTAAACTGTGCTATGCAGTTTTGAATTCTACCCTGGAGTGTAGTGGGCCTGTTCATATCAATATAGCATAGAATAAAACCAGCAAGAGAATGATAATTATTTTTAGGGTTCATCCTATCAGCCCATGATTTAAACTCTACGATAACATAGTAATCATTGGGATAAGTGAGTAGTGTATGCCTTTTCCAAGCTGCTGATAATTTATGAGCTCATATAGTCTGTCTAATGGGAACCTGATTAACGAGAGTTGTATATCAGTTGTCGCTAGTATTAAGAATTTTTCACTATAGTAATTTAGTAGAGATTTATATAGAGTTAATGGTACAGATTTATTAAAATTATCATTTATTTTGGAATATGTTTCGTCATCCAACATGGAGCAATTAAGATGGTCATCTTTATTATGTCTATAGTTATTACTGGGAGGACCATTTACATCCATGTCGGTAATATCTAGCAGGAGTTCATGTGGATTGTCTATGCTTAGAATTGCAGTATTTGTGAAAGATTTATTAGAAATTATGGTGCTGGCATATGTTATTGTTTTTTTATTATAGCCTGCTTGCAAATTATTACAACTGGTGGAATTAGATATATAGTGTTCAACACTATCTGTAGAATTTCTACTTTGATTAAAATCAGTGCTAACATTTTTGTGAAGTGGAGGAAATTTGTCAGAATTTAAGTTGAGATAAGGTTGTCCGCCATTAAGTACAGATGTCATGATATCTGGCGAATTGAAGTCATATTAATTGGTTTTATTGTATAAGTTTTTAGAATTAGTTGCGGTAAAAGATACAAAGTCTTCAGCTATTTTATTGTAATTGCTGAAGATTGCAAATTGGAATTCAGGTGCATTTTGTTATTCTCTGTGCGAAGCTGTACTTGGGCTTGCATTTTTCCTAATCTTTGTGATGATATAGGTTTTAATTGCGTTTTTGCCTGAGGCATTTTGGCTGCTGTGAGAGGTGATTGAGCTTAAGTTATTATCTAGTAACTCTGTGTCGTTTTCAATTGAGAAACATTTTGTTGTGGAATAATATTTTTAAAAAGTTATGGAGCTTCTAACTTTGTGCTTAAAGGTTTTATGATTTGCAGTAGAGTCTATGATTACAATTGCTGTTAACAATAATTGCATCACTCGAGTCCATTATTTTCTGACTTCTTTTCAACAAAAGTGATATTGTTAACACTTTCCATATTAAAATAATTAAAGCAAACTACTACCTGTTAATTGGAGCTCAGCCTGACAAGGTAAATGGCAAAGCAAGTGCAGAATGAACCACTCAATATGGAGACCGGAAGCATTAGTAACAAGGCTTACATTTTTTATCATTTTAAACAACTTTCAATCCACTTTGTCAAAAGCCATCTAACAAGTCAATAAAAGCTGCTAAGACTTGCTATTTATTTCTAATCTTTGCAAAATCATTCTTAATGCCATTATTGCTTTTCTGGTTTCTTTCTCAGGTCTTCTTATTTTTTTTATTTTTATATTGCATTTTTTTTATTTTTATATTGCATTTTTAACTATTATGAGTAAAATTTTAGAAGCCTGAAATTATATAGCTATTGTTTTAAAATTTATGCAATCATTTGCATTACATGTCTTTTAAAAATGCAGAGGCTATCCAAAAATAATGGAATCATTGTCTGGAGAGTGAGTGTTGTAGTGCATGAACAGATTGCTTTTGAAACTTTTGATCAAATATTGGTTCATCTATATTTTTCTACTGGTTATTCCTTAATCAAATTACATTTCATCTCGTCAAGCGTTGTTAGCCGAGAGGTCATCGCAGCTGCCTTGCAAGCAAGTAATTGGTTGCAGACAGTTGTAGGTTTGCATCCCGGCCGATGCTATGACATATGAAAAAAATAAATTACATTTCATCTACTTGTTTTTTTTTTTTTTCAATTAAAAATTGGAATTTCAGATTGCTTCTCCAATATAAAGCAGAATTAGCCATCTTGAAATGTGATTTTTTAAAAAAATGTTAATGAATTATAAGTTTACAAGATAATAAACAATGCATCTGTGGTGTGTTCATTTAATGAAGTTTTTGTTTCATTAGATTGTACATCTGAGACAATAATGAAGTTTGATGGTAAGCAGTAGCTGTCCATTATTGATGATGGTTAGGTGTGTCAGTGGTTTCATCATAATATTCTATTATCTTGACAAAAGAAAACATACATTTATTTCATGTGTGTGTTAAAATGGTTTTTTTTTGTCTAGGTACTTTTGATCTAGTTTTAGCTGATGAATTTTAATTGAAAGATTTTATATGCTTATATAACTGGATGGTTTATTATTTGAACATCTGTTTCTTTCTTCATATCCAAATATTATTAATGGAAACATCAAATTCATATTTTATTTAATTAAGTTGTTTGCGTCCATTTGAACAGAAACTTAAACAAATGTTATTTTTTTTAATGAGTGAATTTAAAAATTATATTGTCTTCTAATTGTAACAATATGTCTGTAGAAAAGAAAAATTCCCTCCCCTCCCCATGTGTATATTATGAACATGTTTCCCACCATGGGCATGTCTGCAGCATGTAAATACTATTGTTATCATGATCATGTCTCCAACAAATAACTATACTCATGCACATCACAAGTTTATCTCCAGCATATATATAACTGTTCTCATGCATTTATTCATATCATGGATTGATTCCATAACATACAAATATTCTCATGCATATCTCTAGCATATTAACTACTCATAACATACAAATATTCTCATGCATATCTCTAGCATATTAACTACTCATATATGTTTAGCATATTTTCAGCATATAACTTCTTATGCATATTATAAGCATATCTTCAGTATATATGTATATCATGAGTATATTTGCAGCATGTAACTTTATTCATGTATATCATAAGCATATTAACTACTCTCATATATGTTAAGCCTATTTTCAGCGTATAACTTATGCATATTATAAGCATATCTCCAGTATATAATTGTTCACATGCATATCATGAGCATATTTGCATCATATAACTTTGTTCATGCATATCATAAGCATTTTCATACATATTATGAGCACATTTGCAACAATTATTCTTTTTAACGTATTGAATATATCTTTAACATATATATATATTCACAATTAAGAGCATCTCTGAGGCATACAACTCTTTTCCTGCGTATCTAAGTGTATCTCAGTATAAATGCAGATGTAATTTCTCATGTCTATCATGAGCATGTTTGCAGCATATATATCGTGCACATATGTCTGCAACATATATTTTCTTGCTTATTGTTTTCTCATGCATATTATGATCATATTTCTAGCATGTTAATATTTTTATACAGATTATAACCATTTATGCATATCATAAACATAGCCTCAGCAAATAACTTCTCATTCATATCACAAGCATGACCGCAACATATAACATTTCTGGTAATCCATAGCAGGTCTTTAGCTTAATACTTTTCTTACACGAGTATATATGCAGCATTTAAATGTTTTTACATATATAATGAGCATTTCTGTTACATATAATTATTCTCATGCACATCATGACTATAATATCTCCAGCATAGAACTATTCTCTTGCATGTCATAAGCATGATTTTAGCTTATAATTTTTATATACATCATAAATATGTTCATGGACATGTCTATTTTTATAAATGCTATGAGCATCTTATTAGCACAACATGTTCATGCATATCTTAAATATATTTGCAGCATTCTCATGCATATTAGAAGTATGCTTACAGTGTATCCTACTTATAATTCAGCACAATACTCAGATGATCCTTATTAATGGTTGACTTCTGTAGTGATTTGATGTTTTTTGGATTTTGAAATATTGATGAATGCTTTTTAAATTTGATTAACTTAATAGATATCATTAATTCAAGGACCTTATGACACAATGATAGTGTCTTTGCCTGCCATGTCTAATGACCTGATCAGGCCAGATTTTAATTAGGCATAGAATTTTATTTTCAAGTAAAAAGTTCATAGACAACTCCGATAACTATTCAATATTGGTTGGTAAATAGATATCTAGTTATTCTAAGAGTAAAACAAGGATGGAAAACTATTCAAACATTACTTAGCATTTGGGAAACATGGTGAGTCTCCGTGATTGTTATATGAAAAGCTGTTCTTCAGGACACTTCAATGATTTTACATTTTTACTTGTACCATTAATTATACCTCCTTAACAAGTCCGTCAAGAATCCCCCAGGTCTGTGATCCTTGGAAACCCATAATTTCTGAAAGCCTTGTTTGGTATTAATATATTAAGATAATTTTTTGACATAGTATTACAGAAAATAATTGATTATTTTTAAATGATTGACAACATATTCAGAGAATTCTCATTTTACATTCCCAGCAATAATTGTTTGGTTAGTTATTTGAATCACAATAAATAATCTTGGTCACTTGGTGAAATGTTGTCCCTTTTTTTCTTAAAGCATAAACTTGCAATTGTTTATAGTGAGCATATTTTTACATATTTTAGGGTATGAAGTTTAATTTTTGAATTATTACAATTTGATCAACAAGCATCAAACTTTCTTACAACTTTGGTATCATTGACTTCAGATAAATATCTTAATAATTATTCATCATTAGGACCATTATTGATCCATTGCAGGATGAAGAATTCTACAATTTCATCTACTTTTTCCAATCTCTATCCTCACTTCTCCACATACTCCAGCACTTCCTTATTTCATCCTTCCATTTCATATGGTCACTTTTTAGGTCTTTCCAGTTTAAGATTTCAATTGTCCAGCTACAATAATTTTTTTAGAAATTATATCCAGTCCAACTCCGGTCTTTTAATTCTTTCAAGGATGATAATAATATGTTTATTCTTTCCCATGTGTATTTGATTTTCAATCCTTTCTTATTGTTTCTAACATACATCTTTCCATACTTTGTTGAAAAATTTGGAGTCTATATTGCTCTTCTGTTTAATGTCCAGGTCTCAGATCCTTAAATAAGAATTGATAAAGTACATTTTTTAAAAAAAATGTTCTTTTCAAATCATAAGCATATTTCCCTTTAATATTTATTTCTATCAAAAATAGTTTATCCAAGTTTAATTCCATGATTAATTTTATCCATTATATTTCTAACTGTATTAATAAGCTGATAAAGGTATTTGCAGTTGCTACCTTCTAATTTAGCATTATTTTCTTCTTTTAAGAAAGTCAGTTGGACATTAATTTAGACTTTTTAGCATTTATCTTTAGTTCATATTTTTTTATTTTTATCTGGTAACACATTTCCTGAAACTAAAGCATTATCTGCAAAACATCACATGTAAAATCTAAATAACTTGAATTTAACTCCTTTAGCTTCACATTTTAATCTACAAAATATTCCTTGCAAAATTACTGTAAAAAGGGTTTAAGAGATATGGAGTCAAGCTATTGACATTATTCTCCAT
The DNA here is from genome assembly GCA_028023455.1 of Epiperipatus broadwayi. Lineage (NCBI taxonomy): Eukaryota > Metazoa > Onychophora > Udeonychophora > Euonychophora > Peripatidae > Epiperipatus > Epiperipatus broadwayi. Next base: position 653,905 of record JAQFVV010000155.1, read on the forward strand.
GTTAATCTTCTTAATATCACTACGCAATTGCTGTTGAATTTTGCTAAATATTCTTCAGAATGTGAACATATACTCTTATTCTTCTCCTTAACTTTCTTTGCATTTTTATATATAATTATATATATTGCTTATAATAACTCTTCTCATATATACTTTAATGCAAAAATTTTTTTTAAAAAACTTCTTTATGTTCCTGACAATTTCGACTGTCCAGCATCAGAAGGTAGAAGAAATTGAGAAAGCTCTGATGAAGACAGCAGACAGTCAAAACTGTCAGGAAAATAAAGAAGTTTTATTAAAAAATTTTTTTGCATCAAAGTGTATATGAGAAGAGTTATTATAAGCAATATATATATATGAATATGAAAATATCCTGAATCTATATCTTGATAATCCAATGCTTTGCTTATAGAATTAAATGCCTTTTTATATTCTATAAATTCAAAGCATAATGGCAACTCATCTTCATTGGTCCTGTCTATAACTTTTCTCAATACTTGGATGTGATCCACTGTGTTAAAATCAACTTTGAATTCAGCTTTTTTTTTTTTTTTTGGATGGTTAAAATCCAAAGATCGCTATAGACAAGTTGTAAATTATCCTGATAAAAATTTTGTGTAGTACTGATAAAAGAAAGGTCTGTAATTTCTAAAATCTTTATCACAATTATTTAAATATCAATATTAGTACTGCATTATTCCCACCATTTAGTACATCTTTATCATTTAAATATTTGGAATATAACTGCCAACAATTTTTTTTATTTCCCCATCTGCTTCTTTTAGGATACAATTATAATTCTGTCATTACCTGAAGAGCTTTTTTTTAATGTGTCAAAGCATCGGGCGGGAAGCGAACCTCGGGACAACTGCTTATTGCAAGTCTTACTTATTCATTTAAAATGCTGGACAATTCAGATGTAGTAAATTGTAGGGGGTACTTTTTTTGGTTCTATATTGCTATATAATTCTTTATAAAATTCTTGTATACATTTCATGATGGCATCCCTCTTTTTAGTAATAGTTCCATCTTTCCTTTTTATTTCAAAAATATCAATATCAAAATATTGTTTTACACTTTGATACCCTTTATTCTCATCTATAGCTTTCTTTGATAATTTATAATTATATTTTCTTTTATCATTTTACAAAATTATTGGTATTTAATAGTCAAAATAAGAGTCATAGATCACATGACCCCATCTCTTAAGCTTATAAGTTATAAACAATGAGGATTGCCAATTCCTCTACAAGTTTTATGATAAATGCTTAGCCAGAGCCAGCACTTAAAATATCTCTGTCAGGAACCCCCCCAAACCCCTGACCATGGTATTTAATTCTCTTCTTAATGAATTATTTTTTATATATTTTCATATTCTTTCTTTTTTTCATAAACTATCGTGCCTCATAATTCTTTTCTTAATGAATCATACAAAATTTTCATATTCTTCCTTTTCTTCATAAATTATCTTGTCTCAACAGAAATTTTACTGGTAAATTGTTTTTTTTTTTTTTTAATACCAGCTGTTTTTGTTGCAGTTCTTAGTAGTGTGTTATTTTACTATGGACTTCATTCAAATTTAAATAGCATTTTAAATTATGATTTGCAAATTCTAATTGAAATTCATTGGAATTTTTTTGAAGGTTAGAAATATCAATTATAAATACTATTTTTTTTTTTAATTGTTGTCTCTAATTTTATATTAATAAGTATCTTACATCACATTAATTGATGATCACTTTCTATGTTGAATTTATTAAGAACATTACAGTCTTGAAATACATATTTTCTGTTAGTGAATCACAATTAGGATGTTCCCATGACCATTTCTGTTTAGTATTTTTCTCAAAGAATTCATAATATAAAATTTTTATTTTTCTGCAAACTCCACAAATCTCTATCATCTCTCATTTCTATCACCATAACCAAATTTATCTACATTTTAATCTTTTTATTATTTACCAATTCTAGCATTAAAGTCTCTGATGACAATTTTAAAATGTTTAGTCTGACCAAAAATCTTTTGTACATTAATATAAAAGACTGCATTTCTTCGTCACAATGAGAACTTGTTGGGGCATAAACCTGAATTATCTAAATTTGGTATCTTCTATTAAGTTGAATAACTAATTTTGCCATTTTGTCTTATACACATCAATCTTCACATTGTTGTTTTTCCACTTTTTATTTATGATGAATCCTACTCCACTTGTACTTCTAATATTTGTGCCTTTGTAATAGAATACATGTCCACTTTTTAAATCAATTGTCCTTTCACTTTTTTTTCTAACTTTATAAAAATCCAATAATGTCCTATTTAATATGAGACAGTTCTTCTTTCAATTCTTACAATCTTCCTTCACTTGAAAGTGATCTGCAGTTGTAAGTATCTAAATGAAAGGTCATCATCAAATGGCATTCTGGATTCGCAATCAGGGAATTCTTAGTACCCTCCACTGCCAACTGGTGCCTTTGTTTTTGACTATGCAGCTTTCTCGGAATAAGGATCATAATTTAGTTTTATCTGTCATGATTGCAAATATCCATTTAAAAAAATGTTCATTTACCCAAATTCATTCTACCTTCAGAAAACTCATCCGATATTCATAGATAGAAACCCAATATACTTACCATGCTCACTCATAGGTGACAGTGAACTGCTCATCCATCTTCATATACTATATGAATAATATAGTAATAATAGCTGCAATGAAAACATATTGTGTGGGCATTAGGAATTAGTTCTGCTCTGTTCCTTTTTGACATCAAAAAGGAATCAAAAGTTCTCTTTTCAGTTATCAGCAAATTTCTTTCTACTAATCATTTAATAGGCTAAAGATTGTTAAATACTCCTAATGGTAAAAATGATTTTTATATTGATAATTTAGTCCTCTTGGTTTTTTTCTCATTTTAAATAACTCAGTAGTTTGGGTTTGAACTGAAAACCGTGATATATTCAATATATATAAGTTTTTCTATGTTCAATAAGCATTTATAAATGTAAGAATAACCCCTACATATATCTGTAAATCTTATAAATCATGGTTTAGCTCTATATCATTAAATTTAACTAAAGATATGATGATCTTGGTTTTATGATTACAATTACTCTAAAAAGTATTCTATTTGTTTTTTGTTTCTATTGAAAGAAACTTCAGTTGCCAAACTTCCTTATAAGAGAACGTTACTTAGAATTATGTAAGCTAACAATCATCATTATTTACCAAACTATTACCGTAACACCTCAGCACATCGTTTGGTCATTTGCATGTTCTCAGAGTTGCGGATGTTTTTAAGAACTAGCATAAGTGTGTATGTTGAAGTTATAATATTTAAACTTATGAAAAACAAACAAAATGAATTAATAAAACAGTATAACCTTGTATTAATAAAAATCGTATATTAGTTTGGTTATAGCTTCATAATCATAATTCCAAATGTAAATCTCAATTAGAGCCCATAATAATTCATACAATTTTAATCAATAGTTCATATATTTCAATTCCATCTCATTCAGTACTTTCACATATAGATATAACCTCAATCATATAATCATTAATATATTTTTAACAAATAGTTGCTAGATTCTTAGTTTTACTTCTAGTAATTCCACATAGGTATATATATATATATATTTATGAAGTGAAACATAATACCTAATTTAATATCTTTTAGTTTGAATTATACTCGTAATTCATAATGTAAAACTACAGGATAACATACCACAATAATTCATTTTTTTCAGTCTTTATAAGTTTAAAATCTCTTTTCAATATCATAGAATAAATAGGTTATTATCTTACCAGTAAAAACACAAGGTAACATCCTACATCTTACATTTCTAATATGTTTTCTTCTCTAGAAACACTGTCGGTCATCTTTATAAATTTTTTTAAAGCGCATATTTCTTATCTTCATCCATTAATTAGCTTTATATTAGTATACTGCATATAAAATACATATAAGTCTTCAGAAATTCAGTTGCATAGTATGTTTTTTTTTCTTTATTGGCCAATTATAAGAGACAAAGATATAACTTCAAACACTGCATTGCTATTTCCTGGATTGGACTGCATACTCAGCGTCTTCAGACTGATGTGTTACTTGTTCTTACCTAACCTGTCAAAAAATTCCCTAATATAATCAAATATTTTTATAGCTTCTATTATAAGCATTGCAATTTCAATTAGCAGCAAGGCAAACTTCTCTGCATGGTTCACTTCAACTGCTCTAAAGTATATCTTGCAGTTTGGAATCTGTAAATCCATACTAGAATGAAGTTGATCTCTGCATGGATGATTGCTTACTATCTGTGTTATTAGCCATCGTCCACACACTAACATAGATTGTCCTTTTGTTCTCTGTAACACCTACCATAATGCAAACTATTGCTTTCTTTCTTTATCTAATATGCATTATTAAAAAAGAAAATTCTTTGCTGATTTTTACTATTTTATTTATAATTAAGAAGAATTTGAACTCAGACTTTTAAGCTCCCATCACTCATTCACTCTTATCTAATACAACCGATAGACATGTCCGCATATATGTGAAAAAGATAAATGATCTCCAATACACATTTCGTGCTGAATCAGCACTCATCAGTTGGTCCGAATCATCATCTCCCATATATATATTATTAGTGCTTGATAGTTGTTTTATTTATTTATAATTAAAAAATATTGTTAATTCATAATTCTTTTTCTTGGATTTTAATTCGCCTTTTTATTTTCTATAGGAAATCGATTTAATTTTACTATAAAATGATTCAAAATAGGTGAAACCAAAAATACTTAAAATGCCCTTTAATTTACGAACTGCGTATTTTCCTTCCTAGTCGTATATAGGTATGCATAGGTGCATACACACATTATTCTTCAATCTGATTATATGGTGGTTACACTTCTGCTACTAGGGTTATAATATATATATTACAATTTTATCTGCAAATGTTTAATGTTTTGTACTCATCACCTTTACATCATTCACTTCAGTAATACAGAAATAACTATTAATCGTTTATTAAGCTAAGAATTTTCATTTATATGTACATTTCAGTTTGATTTGCAACTATTAAACTTTTTGCCGTATATAATTTTGACACCATTTGTCTGGGATAAATGCATCACCGATTATCATATCCAAATATAAACTTTAAATTCAATTAAAGATTTATATATATATGTTTTAATTAAACACAAATACGTGAAATAATTAATCTGAGTTCATCTTTCTTATTTTCAAGTGTTTTTATTCATATGTTTAAAAAATGTATAGGTTTTAAGTATATCTAAGAAAAATTAGTTATATTTGTATACAGTATCAATATTTATTATATGAACAACAACAAAAAATTGCAGAATGACTGTAAGATTATAAAAAAATTGAAATTAATTAAAGAAACAACACAATAGTCAAAATATAAATGATAATTACAAAACAAGAAGAAAAAACTATAGTCTTGGTAAGTCATTATTGTAGGATGGACGATTTAATACGAAATATTTAGGCTTATTTGAATTCTGCTTTTTAAAAATAAATGTTTATTTTATCAATAAAGCTTTCTTTGTTAGTTTCTTTTATGTTTTCATTTTGGTAATGTGGATTTTATATCTTTTTATTTTATTTATAAACATATTATTATCTTATATAAAAATCATGCAATTCATATTTAAGCCAATAAAAATCACATGATCACCATTTTTTATGCTTGCTTATAACTGTTATTAAAAGAGGCAAAACTCTCTATACTTATTGCCACTTAGTGCAAGCCAGAGCAATCAATGGATGCCAGAAGGCTTGTGCATAAAATCCCCATCTAGTGCCTACTCATCCAATTTCCCCAGACTAGTTTCTGGCTTGTGGCCTTCGTCAATGAGGTGCACCTAGATCTTAGGATCTAATACAACCCTCCAGCAGCCACCTTTTGTCTCTATTTAACTACAAAACAGTGCTTTCAGATCCACGGCTTCTCACTGATGAAGGCCAAAAGCCTCCTCACTGATGAAGGCCACAAGCCAGAAACTACTCTGGGGATATTGGATGAGTAGGCACTAGATGGGAATTTTATGCACAAGCCTTCTGGCATCCATTGATTACTCTGGCTTGCACTGAGTGGCAATACTGTATGGAGAGTTTTGCCTGTTTTAATAATTCATATTTGTGATCAATTTGGAAAATTTAAACACTCCCTTGAACATTTTCAATCCACAATGAAAAAAGTGACTGGTTCTCTATAGAAGCTTGCTGCAGTGCTATTTCTGAATCACTTCTTGTTATCTAGCAACAAATTTTAGCTATTCTCTGCAAAAAAGTGTAAATGTTAATGTATCTAGATCACAAATTCTGATATGAAATATAACATCCTAATTTCCATTTTGTTTTAAATTGTGAAAAACTGCTACTGAGATGGTATCGAAGCCATGTATTGCAAGAACATTTTCAAATGATTCGCAAGATTTCATGATGATATGGAACATTGACAATGATCCATGAAGGTACAAAATATGTTGCTGCATTTCTTATCATAATTCATGATTTAAACATAATAGTATTTTAAAACTTTTGTGGTGAATAACTAAACTATGTTGCTATGTAATATATGTTGACTCAGAAATGTCACTGTAAGTAGCTCAGAAAGAGAACTAGTGGAAAGCACTGCATGCTCTTATAAGTAAAAGCTTTGTTTTTCTGAAAAATCTTTCTTTGAGTCTATTAATATCAAACAATAAAAAAAATCACATGACGGGCATGTCTAATGTCTTTTAGGTTTAAAATTTATTTATATTACCACAGTCTGCTAACTATTGAAAGTTTGAATAATCAGTGGATGCCAAATGGTAGCATTTAATAAATTCCTGTGCAGTACTGTTTTATTCATATCCCCAAACTAGTATTTGCATTATGCCATCTAACATCTATTGGTTACTATAGGGTGCTATAATTTTCAGTTTCAGATTAGATCATTCTCAAAAGCATTTGTAAGTTGGGGGAACATAATTTTTTTTTGGTGTCATACCAATCCTGGCTGAATAATAAGTGTCTTCAGCTAATAAAGAAACTGAGCATACTAAAATATATAAATACTGAACTAATATCAGTTCTCTATAAATATGAAAGCATGTTTGTTGTTGGTGGTGCATCAAAACATTAAAAGATCTTTGGATTTCAGGCTGATAACTTGATAATTTAAAAAAGATTAAAAGTTGTTCCTGAATGAATGAATGAATGAATATCAAAACTAAAGGTTGGGCACCAGAAGTGATAGAATGGGTCCTACTCGTGGACTTCAAATTCTAGTCTGCCATTTTATAGTAGACCAACCTAAGCAAAACATAATTAAATACAAAAAAAAAAAAATCAGAAGAAGTAGGTTCAGATCCAAAACTATTTATAGACTAAAGCCATAAACTAGTAACTAATCTATGGACATTGATAGGATAGCAACTTAATAAGCACTACCATCTAATATTAAAAATCACTTAAAGCTTACTGTAATTGACCAACCTGAAATAATGTAAATATAATTTTTACTCCTATTAATAATGCTTTCTAACACTATAGCAGGTTATTCCAAACTTAAAGGCTGCATATGTACTAAGAAATTAGACTTTGATATTAGCCAACTTGTCAAAAAATTTACAATAAAAAAACTGTTTTCTTGAGTGTCTTTATGAACCACGCAGATAATCAACTTGATTTCCTGTGAATTTTAGCATAGTGATAGATTAATGAACAAAATGGTTTTTGAATTGAAATCCACCCTATAACTTCTTGAGCAACTAACTATTTGTTTATTATTATTATTAAGCAATACAAGATTAGTTAAGCTAAGCTAAACATTTTCACATGGACCTCACTCATTGCCAACATCCTACAAAAGGCTGGCTTTGTTATACCATCCATCAACAGCAAACTATAAGTATTTGGAGGTTTTCAATCAGACCACAGATTTCTCCATTGTGTCCCTTTTATTCCTTGAACTTATCAATGCTCAATTAATCCGCAAATTCAAAAGGTGGTCACTTGAGGCAAAATTCCTCGATTTCCTCCTCAAAATTAATCTTCACTCCCTTCCCACAATCAATTTTTGGTCAATCATAGGGGTTTCATCAAGATCTCTCCCATATGCCAGCTCTGTAAAACCGACAATGAAACCCTCCAGCACTTGCTACTTAAATGTCCTTTTCTGCTTGGCATGAGAAATGTCATCAACTTCTGCCTTTCCTCGCACAGGAATACCATCTTCAACCTCCAAGAATCCATAGAAACAGGGGACTTCACAGCTATTAGACTATCAGTTTTTCTCATCTAGGGTCTCTGGTTGCTCCGATGTGCCATTGTCCTTGACCAGAGAGTGTATTCAGTCAATCAAAAGCTCTTGGACCTAATTCGTGCTCTCAAAACTAGAGATACCAAACTAGCCCCACCTCCACTCCTCACAGACACTTGGGCAATCCTCCAACTCCCATCCTCTCAGCCTCTGTCATAGGACTCAATCACGAAGGCATTTCTGACCGGCCTGGATTACACACTATTTCCCCTCTTCACTTCCCATTCCCTTTTTACATGTATCCTTTTCCTCTTACCATGTTGCTCCTGTAATTTCATTTATTTTTACTGTATCTTTTTTTTTTTTTGATGAATAAACATTTCATCACTGAGAAAAAAACATTTTCACATATAATTAAATATTTGACTTCAGATTTTCCTTCAAAAGATCGATATCTTAAAGTCATAAAATTGAGATTAAATTCAAAAAGTTTATGAGAAATATCTTTCAAAATAACATAGGGATTTAGAGAAAAAAAATCGAGCAAAAATTAAAAAAATAAATAAAATTACTTTGCATATGCATAGACACCAAATTGCTTATATTTTTAATTGCTTTAATGTTGATTTTATTATTTGAATTACAGACATTTTAATGTATTACCATTATTTCTAATTGCTCTTACCACTAATTAATTTATATTTAATGATGATTTTGTCCCCTGTTTTTATTCGCAAGAATATCTTTATACTAGGGGCCCTCTGTGTAGTATTTTTAATTATTGTAAGTTTAGAAATATTTGAGTTTTCTTTGCTTAGCTTAAAAAAAAAAATTATTTAATATTTATGAGAGGAAAAAAAAGGTAGATTTATATTCCTGTCCATGCAACAATTAATAATTTTTTATCATTTAAATTGTTTGAATTAAATCGTAATACAAAAATATTTTTCCATTTCAAATTATCTTCATGGTCTATATCTGACAAATTAGAAAACGGTAACAACTCTTGAAAGTCAAATTATGCTTCTTAAATTTGTTCGATTTTAAATTTTTTTATATTTATTTCAAAGCTCATGCCTAGAATTAATATTTCCGAATGCATGCCTAGAATTGATAGGGAAATTTGTAAAATAGTTACACAGTATTATATTTCTTGTTATATACTATGACAACACTGAAATATAAATAAAATGTTTTTTAAATAGAAAAAAATATTAAGAACGTTAAATATAACTTCAGTATACTTTCAGCATTATTTTCAAACGCAAACATTATTTTTGGAAAGGGTGCTTGGCATTTTGAGTGCATTGGGTTTATGTTTAAAATTTTTAATATTTTCTCTATTTATTCTGCCTTCAGGAAGTGTTTTCAGTGCCTAAAGTGCTTTAGGATTATGTTTAACGTTCTTAATTTTCTCTCCATATTATTACAGTATTTAGATTAATATTATATCTTTATATTTCATTATATATCAGTATTAAAGAACTCTCAAATAAGATAATGAAATAAGATAGTAGATGTTATATAATTATAACATGACCATACAAGGATTTTAGAATCCGCATCAAAAGAACACCTTTATCAGATATATCAAGCTGCTAAACACCACTAAACACAAATCAATATTAGCTAGAACCTTATATAATATATCAATCAGAATTTACTTGCTTTATTTGAAGTTTACACACATTCTCCTTTTAACCATTATGATTTATTTCAGATAGATGTCCAAAAAATTATCCAAATTCATTGAATTTGACTTTTGGATATGTTAGGTGGACTATTACACCATTAAACAATTTTGTGAGTAAATACTTATGTATTATTTTTGCTATAAAATTATCATCTATTGATAATTATTTGTGTTTTTTCTAGTAGTGAAAATTTGTCTCAACCTCATAACTAGTTCTATATTTTAGCATCAGGTTTAAGTCCACCTGCAACTTGGTGAGATATTTTATGAAGTTGGGGATTTTCCAAATGAAGTTAATCTTTTTTTTTTTTTTAGTTATCTAGTGATTAGCCATCTAGATAGCCATTCAATACTCATTGACAAAATGAATATAGATAGCTTTACGGAATAGAGCGTAAAATTATCAATAGTAGTCAGTTATATAAGTGCATGTGCATTGATAGTAAAATAAAAATTGTTATCCTGTGATGTAATCATCACAACTTATTTTGGAGGTGTTTATATTTAGAAAAACTGATTTTATATCTTATGCAGTTGAATTACAGATTGCATATTTATACATGTTCACAACTCACACACACACACACACACAGTACTTGTAATAAAATGGAATCTACGGTATTGATTAAAAGTATGGTAAAAATTTTTTTTATTATCTCGTAACTGTTTCAAATGTGTTTATCTTTTTGTAAAACCAAATAAAATGAAATTCTGAATTGGTTTTGTTTGACTGGTTGCAGTTAATGAGAGTGTATTGTTTTTATCAATAGAAAGTCCATCTTTATTTATTAAGAGATTAAAGTAACTATTTCAGAGTGGGTTCAAAATTATGTGTGTTGAAGAAGCAAACTAATGTTCTGTGAGAAATTATGAAGATTAATATATATGTTCATATGCTATTATTAACAGTTACATTTTTCTAAGATATTCAATATTTAATAAGATGATGGAAATAGTCCACCATATAAATACAATTAAAATACCATCATTACAAACTTTAAGCAAACATTATGATTTTTTGTTTAGGTTCTAATAATGAAATTGAAAAATAGAAGAAGAGAATAGTGGAACTATCAAAATAGTTTTTATTAAATTGGGATGGGTGGAAAAAATGAAATGAACCAGAGCTAGAGAAATAATTGAGTAATCAGGAACTTTAAGAAATATATTAGCATATTGGAGGTATAAAGAACTTGGTTAACAGGGTTCTGTCTTTGTTTAAAGAGAAACCATTTTACATCTCATAAATGTTAACATATACAAAACAAAATCCACAATTCTAAGACTTTTTCAGCTTTATTTTTTGAATTTCAGAAAACATTTTTTACCGATTCATTGTAAATCCACACTCTGATAGAATGAAAATACACATTAATTTTACTATTTGAGCATTCCATCATCAGATTTTAAATGAAATGGACAGATGAAGAGTTGTGGTGTGGAGTGGATTGAAGCATGTCTATTAAAGTATGAAGATTGTCTATCTTAGTATAAGCTGAGCTTTGATTATATATATGTGTGGAGATTATAATCTGGACCAACTGACGGGTGCTGGTTTAGCAAGAAGTATATCTATTGGTGATTATTTATCTTTTCGACATGTGTGTGATCAAGTGTATCAGCAATATGAGATAGCATGTATGGTTGAGGCTTATGTGAAAGTCTGAGTTCAAACCCCCTATATATTTATAGATAGTAAAATTAATATGTATTTTCTATTGTATATATATATTTTCTATATCCATTTTTTTTCTTTAATTTTGTTTATAAAGAAATATCACATTTGAAATTTTGTTGAATAATAGAAGTTTGGATTAATGATATTTTATTTGTAATTTATTGTTTTATTGAATATCTTTCTGTGTATTTAAATTTAAATTTAAGGTATTTATATATGTTAGAAGAAATGGTAGGTGAGATGGATGAAATAAATTTGTTGGAGTTAAGTGAAGAAAGGAAAGCTATTGTTAGGAATAACTGAATTAAACTTGAAAAAGCTATTTACATGTAAAAGGATGAATGATGTATGTAAACAGGTTTTAGGAAATACTACCTAGAAGCCCTTGACAACAGGAGAATTCCTCATAGTCAAAATAAAATGGATCAAGTCTTTAAAAAACCTTTGCTGCGAAGATGTAGAAAATTTCTTCACTGGAAATGTCAGTTGATGTTTTGGTGAAATTTCTTTCATTAGCGTCAGTATTTTTGTATGCTACTGCAGAGATTAATAAAATAACAATCAAACATATGATCACAGAATTTTTTGTTATAATTTTGATGAATCATAAATGTAGAAATTCCTAAACCATCTGGTTTTTGGTTAAACAACTTAGTGAAGTTTTTGTTAGTGGTAATGGTGGGAAGATTGAATAAGTTGTCTTCATAATATAGGAATGTATTTTATTTTTTATTTTTTGCAATTTGTTTCCAAATATAAAATGCATAAAATCTTCATATCTAGGATAACCATTTGATAGTTTATTTTATTAATCAGGATGAAAGTAAATGAAACTTCCATTAAACATTTATTGTTTGTTTATGTGGATAATTTTTTTATTTTACAATTAAAGTTTGTTTAAAACCTTGTGGCAGATTGCTCCAGTAAATTTTTCCATCACAAAGTTTTTCTATATAGGATTTCCCACAGCTTATGTTAATTTCATCTGATTTGTAGTAAATGTTTATCCTCCAAACTTGGTTGTCTTTCAAAATGTTTATCATTTTGTGTTTTGTTTTTCTTCGTTATTAGTGTTTCAGTTTTGTATAGTTTTGATTATCTTTTATAAAATCGAAGATTTATAATCTCATTTTGTGTCCTTTTAAAGAAAATTGACTGCATTGATGGACTATGTTAAATTTTATATCATTAAAATAAGGATAATCAAAGATCTGCACAGGGTGTCCCAATGAAAAGATGACTGGTCCACTCTCCAAATTTCCTGCAGCATCATCTCTAAATCAATTCATGTGTCACATAACAATATAGTTCAGTCATTTACTATAAAAATTTAAAGTGCTAGAATGTCTAGGATGTGAAATTTGACTATGTTTCATTGATTCATTTCACTGCTTTCTATGCCTTGACATATTCTTGAAAACCACTTTAAACTGCTCTTGCAACTGATAGATTTCTGCCATTCAGACTTTGCATTATTCCAAATGTTTCAGGAGCAGTTTTGCCCAATTTAAAGGATCCTGTTCAATCTTGGATTAAGGTAAGAAACACACTGTCACATTTTATTTCATAATTCATGATCCAGACACACCCAATGTGTTAAACATTTTGTGGAGAATAGCTAAACTAAGTGACTATGTAACATACAATGATTCAGAGATGGCGCTGTGGGCAGCTTGAAAAAACCCCACCTTACCGGAACATATTGTGTATTATTCTTTTCACTCTTTTACAATTCTGGTCCTTATCAAAATCTTTCATTAATCTCAGAGTTTTATTGCATCTGACCACTAAGGTTTTTGTTTCTTTAATCACTAATTATTGCTTCATGGATTCTGCTCGTATTAGTGATACTGTTAGTAGACAGGCTACTACAGGAATGAGCTGCCAAAGTTTTCACCTTGAAATCTGGCACCCAGATTTTTTTGTTTGTTAAGAAATTTAATTATAAACATTTGTTCACTAACAAATTGTATTATTACTGAGTTCACCATTCACTAAAAAACTGCATCAGCTACTGAGCTCTGTTTTCAGAAAGGTATATCATTATGGAGTCACTGCTCAACAACAGAATACATTATCACAGATCTCATTGCTTACCAATAAGCTATATTAATTTTAATTCTCTGGTTACCCTAAAGCTACACTCATACTGAGGCCATTGCTTACTGGAATATCTATCTTTAGAAAATGAATTGGCTTTTGAAATATTAAGTACAACATTTAATATCTATCAATTTGTCATCATCATCATCTTTTGCTTACATCTTTATGTAGTTTTATTATTGATGCATTTCTTTTCTTAGAAAATATTTCTCAGTACTTGTTGAAATTTGAATTTATTTTTTTTACTTTTGCTTTCATTGTTTATGGAAATTTTAAATATATCTAAAAAAGTCATTACAAAAAAAAAAGATGAATTTTATTTAATTATTTCTTCTCTTTATGCTTATTAAAAAGCAGATAGATTAATGTTTAATTGAATTTAAATTTTTATCTTGGCTAAGAATGATATGAAAATGTCTAACCTAATTCAATAAGAATCCTCATTTGAAATGGTTGCTGTCAAAGGTGTGGGTACATAAAGTTATCAAATTGTAGCAAATTGATATTGGTAAATACTGACCAAATGATGAAGGTATGTGTAAAGAATGTGACTTGGGATAACTGAGGAATGCTGGTTCAGCATGAATTGGGGATCAACTGGTTTTTCCCCAGATATTTTCATTCATACATTTCCAGAATTTGTGATGGAGTGGAAGTTTTAAATAAGTCTAAGAAAGATATTACACATGGAAAAAGAAAAATGAAATTGAATTTTTCTGTGTTACACTTTAACTAGAAACTTATTTTAATTTTAAATTGAGGTTTAAAGTTATTTGGGCTGGTAATAATATGATTTTCCAGCCTAATAAGGTATTAATAAGAAGCATTGATACATATATTTAGCTGAAATATTTGATGTCAAAGTTTTGAGTGTGGAATGTTTGACTTATATAAATCAAATTTCCAATATAATAAACAATGAAGAATAATTAATATATTTATCTGAAATGAATGGTGTTAAAATGGTGAATGCAAAAAGTTTGATATTTATAAATCACCTTGTAAGAATTTGGTATTTATAAATCCCGGACAAATGATGACATGTATAAGAGTTCATGACCAGTTCCAAATGAAAAGTTCTAGTTCAGGATGAAGGGCATGTTAGGGATCCTTTATATTATTTCAGGAGTCTTTACTCATACTACAAAGAAATCAAGTCATATGTCACATGGCCTAATTTAACAAGCTTACATTATAAATGTTCCTAACTGAGGAGGCCAGTAGCAGAAACCGGTCTGGGGTTGGGGATATTCTACAAAGCTTGTTAAGAGCTTATTTGCGAGCTCTATATATAACTTTACTCATATGTTTAAAGAATGTGTGGTACTATATCTACAGAATATACATGAGGAAAAAAAAGTAGTGGGGATTGTATTAATGATACTGTGTGATTATATTTAATAAATGCAGATATATTAATTTTTATTTGGATTTAAAGTTTATATCTCAATTAAGAATGATGTGGTAATCTCTATACTAATAAATAATTAGTAATAAGCCTTAATGTATTTATTTGAAATGGATGGTGTTCCAGTTGTGAGTGCAGAATATTTGACACTTGCAAATTAAACTGTAATAAATATTTCATCTGTTCAGACATGTTAAAAATTTTCAATGGCTTATCTGTTGAAACACGTAATAGTTCATAATATTTTTTGTAATCTCTAAATTTTTTATACATACGCATACAACACACACATATATTCAAGGTTCTATGGGAACAACAGTAATGCATACTTTTGACTTGGGTTCAGATCTGGGCCAAGCAATTTTAACAGAATTATAATTTTTTTTCAATAACCAAACCAACGAACCATGGATATTTAACTATTTTTAGCTACAACAGTGATACTTAACTATGGCGTGTGGATTAAACATTGGCCATTGTGATATTAAATTTAGTGCTCTGAATTTCTTAATTATAAAAAATAAGCAGAGATTTTGTAAAGAAATACTACAATCAAAAAACTTTATTAATTCATTTTATAAGTAGGCATTTGATATTTGTTTAGTCTTTCATGTGACTAATCTAGAATGAGTCTGCAATATTGTTTAACTTGTGATTTTATTGTTTGTAAAATTGTTTTCTTTCCGAAATTAAAAAACAAAGTGATGCTATGACTGGTTCTAATCAGTTTTGAAGAATGTTCTGCTTTAAAAAGTTAGGGGAAAGCAAAACACAAGCAATGATTAAATTTAAATTTTTTATCTATAGTATTATATTATCAAAAAAAAAAAAAGAAGCTAAATGTTATTTATGTATGGCTTCTATGAGATTCATCTGGAGAGATGCTTATAGTACAAGTAATCAGATTTATTATTATACAAGATGGATATGCCTTAGAGTATAATAAATTAAAAAACACATTCATAAATAATTATTATGAAAAAGATCTCTAGAAAAGAGAAAATAGGATTAGCTCAATTTAGAATACGATGGGAAAGTTTTTCAAATCAACTAACACTTACAATAATCCTTGGAAATGTTTTGTTTCCACTATCATAGCAAACATTTCCAAGAAGCTTGTATGTAGTTTCAGGAAAACTTAACAAATAACCATACTTTCATAAGTCAAGAACAAAGAAAGAATAACAACTGTGATGATAGACACCAGAATTCATGCAGAATCTTTCCTTAGAGTCTGGCCTCAATAATAAACTACAGACTTAATATCAACTTTATTATTTTACCTAAGCAACAGAACTGATAATATGCTAGTAGAGTAAATGTATAGTAACATATTTAATAAAATCAATAATAATTTGCCATTTGTTAAATTGTGCAAGTAAATAAATATAAAACTGAAGTGAATGGTTTGCTAAATTTGATTATATTTAGTAATGATATCACCATTTTCATCCATTATCAATTCACTGCAGGGTGAAGATTTTTCCTAGTTTAATATAATTTCTCCACTTCATAGCTTATCCACATCATACCAATACATTTTATTTCACGTCCATCTCACAAATGGTTTTCTTCTAGGGCTTTTATAATCTCTAGCAATCCAAGTTCAAGGCTTCAACTGTCCATCATCATCTCTTTTAGAAATTATGTTCAATGTAGTTCCGTTTCAGTCTTTTAATTCTTTTCAATGATATCTGCTAATTCTCTCAACCAAATATTTTGCTTTTGATTCCTTCTTATTACTCATAATATACATCTCTTATGTTTCATTGAATTGTCTGAAATTTTGGTTTTGATTTTTTGTTAAGTTTACTATTAAGTGAAAAGAGAAAGGAATGAATCAAGGCAAATTCCTAATGTCTACTCCACACGTTCTTCTTATTGCAACTGTTATTACTATATGATAATTTATATAATAAACAATCATCATTAATACATCTCAACCAGCATGATGAGTTTCTTGACTTTTTGGCTCTGAGTTCATAACCAAAACCAACGTAGCCTTTTTTAGTTGCCTTATGGTAACATTTTATACAAAAAAATAGTACAAAAGTTGTAAAGTATATGCGAACCCATGGATTAAAAACTGGTATGTGGATTATAAAACGCCTCCTCCCTCCCACCAGAACTACGGACAAAACGGATGGAAAATGCTCAGGCTCTTCTTATCCAGCATTTGGAAAATTTATGAAGAACAAACCTTCTGTTTAAATGCTATTGTATATCATTTTTACACGTATAATATGACAATATGTGATGTTTTAAAAATGTTTACTTCGATTTACCTTAATTTTAAAATTGATCGAATTTATCTATAATTTTTACAACAAAAATGTTTTTGCTTACCTAATTAACAAAATTATTCCATCATTTTCTAATATAGTGTATGATTTTTTTCCGTCATCTTTTTTCCAGCTGTTATCTGTTGTAAAATAAAAATCATTCAGGAAGGAATTTAACAAACTTAAAATGTTATGTTTGTGCAACACTTCAGTTATGAAAAGTTGAGAAGGAAATAGTTTTTCAGAATGTACATATAGCTAAACGATCAATAAGAAGCGTTTGGAGTGAGATCTTGACAAAATCAGTTGTTTAAGAATGAAAATCAAATATTATTTCATCCACATTTTGAAACTAAAATTTCTTCTGTTAAATTTTCCTCCAATATTTTGTTTAGTGGCATCTATTGAATTAACAAGTAATATCTCGGTATATTATGGGTATAAATAGAAAACGTGCGCGCGTGTGTGTACACACTATCGGTGAAAAGGGACTACTTCACTTCCCAAACTACCCAAAATGCCATATCTGAATCTATACATGCGGTATGTAATGATATTTTAGCTATTCACTATAAACAATTTAATGCATTAGCATGTTTGAATCATGATTTATAAAGTATGACGGTATGTGTCATATCTTAAGCCATAATGGAACTATGCACTAACATTACATTTTGTTTTAAATTGGGGAAAAATTATTACTGAAGTGTTTGAAATGATTCAGATTGCATATGGCTGTGAAACCATAAGTCATAAGAATGTTTTCAAGTGATTTTGAGACTTCATGATTGTAAGGTGAACTTTGAAGATGGCCATTGAAAGTATGAAAGACAATTATATTTCACATTGTAACTCTTGATCTACACAAAACACCATAAAATCTTTGCAATGACCAACTAAACTGTGTTTACTACATAGCACATGCATTGATTCAGAGGTGACTGCAGGCAGCTTGAAAAGAGAATCATCCATCTTTTTATTGGGACACAATGTGTGTATATATACACATACTGCAGTTTTTTGTCTATTCACAAGAAAATTGGTTGTTTCAAAGATGTCATTAGAAGCTGGTCACTGAAACAAGTCACTATTTTGATAATATAAACCAAGGAACAAATTCCTAGCACAATTACCAAATATGGCACATTGAATTCCTGATTATAAAAAGAAGATTAAGTAGATCTTGTAAAATAATATTGTATAAAAAACATAATGAGTCAAACTAAAAAAAAAATTGTTCTGCTGATTTTATAGGTTGACATTTAACCCTTGTCTAATTTTAAAGTTGAATTCGTAGCAAATTTGTATTTACTAAGAACAATAAAGCCAAACTCAAAGTTTTAATAGGTTTAAAAATGTTGATGTTAACAGTCAACCCTTAAGTTTATCAACAATCTCAACCTGTAGTCAAGACAACTTTCTTTAGCAACCTTTATTGTTAAAGATTGCCTTAATTATAGATTGAGATTGTTATTAGCTTAAGGGTTGATTGTTATCAAATCTGTATCCATGTTGGTACTTTCTGATTTTGCTTCATTCCACCACTTGAGGGTGCTTATTTCCAATAGTCAGAGATAATTATACAGTTGCAGGGACTAATGTTTAATGAAAGTAAATAAACCATATAGTTGTGACTTATGAATTTTTAAATTTATTATATAAAAATACAATAAAATGATACACTAAGGTGAATCAATCCATTTCACAAATACATGATTACTTGCTCACAAAATCAAAAGCTGCATTGATTGTCTTTTTATGTTTATGATGATGAGAATGTGTGATCTACTGGCCACAGAACATGAGGCAATGGAATGTTTCCAAAGAAACTGTGTGCTGCCCTCTCAAAAAGTCTGTGCCAATGGCCATAATATGAAATTGTACTTTGCCCAAACCCTGGAATAGCAGTGTAATTTAAGTCTTCCAATGCCATGTAGCGCTACCTAAAGACACTTGGCTTGAAGGCTCTAAAATAACGTTTTTAACAGCTGTTATTGGAGTAGAGATACTATGACAATTGAATGTATAAAATACGAATTGGATTGGTGCAAAGACACTATCGTTTCTTGGAACAGCTACCTAAGAGAAGTGTGCAAAGAAAGTTTATTGATTCGGCCATAGCAAAGTATAACTATTTTTTTATTACTTTCATTTTGTGTTGTTTTTTTTTTACTTTAATTAAACATTAGGAATATAAAATTGTTTTCGGTTTTTTACTTTCACTTTCATTAAATACTCCCGATTACCCTATATAATTCCAATTTGTTTGTAATTACATATTTTATTATTTTTTTTTCTTTGATTAAATACCAAATAATTGTTTATTTCAGTATATTAGTTAGTATTTAAGTTTTTGGTTTTGTTTTTTACTTTAATTAAACGTTAGAATACAAAATTGTTGTTCAGTCTTTTTTACTTCAACTGTCATCAAACATTAGTCCCTACAACTGTATAATTATCTCCGAGTAGTGGAAATAAGTGTCCTCAAGTGGTTGCATGGGGCAAAATTGGAAAGTACCTTTATGTTTAATTTTTGTTTTGTAATTGTTCATGTGTGTATGATCTGTAGATTTGTTCTTTGTGAAAATTATTTTTATCAATGAACTTTATAAAAAAAAACAAAAAGAAACAAAATGTGACCTTGGATTCAAATTTGACAAATGTTCCTGTTTAATTGCACATATTAAAAGTCTGATTGAAGCATAACAGATTCACAAATCTTCTTAAAGTAAGCAATATCTAAAGTTGTTTTTTTAGTACATTATTATATTATGAATGTTATTTATCTTTAGTTTAGTATATTTTATATAAAAATAACAGGGCAAAAGTAGTGTGGTGCATGTGAACTCCTAGATTAAAAAATTGGTAAATGGACTGTAAAACGTTGGCCACCTCTACTGTAAATTTTAATATTGTGAATTATGCTGTGTATATCATGTTCTAATATATATTGAAAAAAATCAAGTTTCATAATCTGATGTAAATTGATAAACTTTTCATAAATGAATTTTAATTAAATTCTAAGCACTAGAAATGCTAAATAAGAAAAGCTTTACTGTAGACATAAACTTGAGTTTAATACTTTTGATATCTTGGTTATAATATCATATTATAGCAATGAGTGGTGGAAAGGAGGGTGGTAGGTATAAATAGGATATATATTTATGTAAATGTTTCGAATGAATTAGATAGCCCATTTTTAGATGGGGGGGGGGAAGCAGGATTCCTTTTTATTTATGGAGTTAGAGTTATTGGCGATGTACCATACCTTCTTTATTTTGTGCTTGGAGATGTTTTGTTTGATGCACAGATAAATTCTTCACCAAACATACCCCCATATCATTTACAAGATCATCTGTACTCAAGTCATCTGTAATGCAATCTACTATGGAGAATAACATGCCAACCTTGCAACAAGATTCTCCCATCATCAATACCTTCTTGAAAGGGACAGAAGCAACCCAGAACAGAAATCCATATTTCTGGACTATCAAAACATGCCCGACCTACATTAGCCAGTGTCATATGCATCAAACTCCCAAGCACAAAATAAAGAGGGCATGGTTTGAACTCCATAAATAAAAGCGAATCCCTGCTTCACCTTCTCTCAACATGGGTTATCTAATTCATTTTGGATACATTTACATCCTCTTTATACCCATCACCCTTTCCACAATTTATTTATATAAGTATGACATCATAACCAAATTGTCGAATGCGCTTGGCTCAACTTTTCAGATACATCTACGCTGAAGCTTTTCTTACTTAGCCTGATTTATCCATGTTTATTTTTTAATTAAAATTATTGTAGTCAGTATTACAATAATTTTATTTTTGGTCAAAGCATACATTAATCATCCAAATTTTATTAGTAGGGAACCCTTCTAAGGACTATAGATTATAGAGTATATTTTATTATGTTTAAATGCAAATATTGTGTCTTTATAAATCATTGTCTCCGATAAATTAAAAATATTACTCATCCTATTTTTTGTTATTCTATGTGACTTTTAATTTCCTTTTCATCCTGAATTATTTTCTTTTTAATTAATCAAGTCATTATTGTTATGCACTATGTGTTTAACGCAGGGATACACAGACACATCCAGTTCTGTCACTTCCGGCACTAGAACTTCTTACAAAATGCTGAGCAATAAACCATGTGATTATTTCCTTTATTAGGATTATACAATTTTGCTTTTGCCACCATTTTTCCAACATATTTTTCATGATTTATTTTATCTTTCCATTGTATTTTTTCAGTTTCAAAACTCAATGCATATTTTTAATAAATAATTTTCCTCCTCTTTTTCTATTTATAAGTTATCCCAGTACTTCCCTCCCCTCCAATAAGTGAATATCAACTCTCTTTTAAAAACATTCCATCATTATCTATTTTACATTTTATACATATATTTTTACACAATCTACATTTTCTGTCCATTATATTGATATTGTATTTATATAGCTCAGTTGGTTAGAGCATTATCTTAGAATTCAATATTCAAGAATCTAAGGGCCCAGGTTTGATCCCCAAGCTAGTACTATCACTAGTCAGGCTGGCAACACCTGAAGAAGAGGGGAGAATAATACCTCTTGGAACATTGTGCATATACTAACCTCTGTGCTATTATTAACAGTTGAATGTATTTGGAAAATTTAAATAGGACATTTTTTATTTTCATGTTTTATTATTAAATTATAATTTTTGTCAGCTTTTTTTTTGTAGTTTTATTATTTTTGAAAAATAATATGTATAAGTAAAAAGTAAAAAAATGTGTAAAAAAATTTTTTTTTAAATACTAAAAAGTAGTAAAATAAAATAATCTGCTTCTCGGTTAATTTGCCATTCTTGGAAAATATCAGAGATCTTAAGAATCCAAACTTGTTATAAAACAATTGGAAATTGCAGAAATATTGCCATTTTTTAAAAGCATTTGAGGCCTTTTTCATTTTTATAATTTATTTGAGTCTCAAATGCTTTTATGAAATGATAGTGTTTTTGCAATTTCCAATTGTTTTATAACAATTTTAGGTTATTAAGATCTCATATTTTCAAAGAATGGCAAATTAACTGAGAAGTAAATTACTTTCTTATTTTTCTACTATTTAGTCAGCAACTCATATAAAAGCATTATTTAAAAAAACTTTTTTTACATACTATTTATTTTGCTTTACTTTTCACGATTGTCGTCATGGTCAGGTGACCATCTTTTATTATAATGTATGTTTTTTTTTATTTATTGCCTCATCTTTATAGGTCTGATAATTTAGTAGTAGGTATTTTTTTAAGTGCATACATTTTATATCATATTGTTTTATTTTTTTAATATTTGTATTATTTAACATTTTATAGTCTAATTATAAGGTTTTGTGCTATAAACAATCAAGTGATTCATAAATATACCATGAGGGCTTAGAGCTGTGATGAGTTGATTTCGTAACTGCACTAATTCATGCCAAATGGTTTATTGCTGTGGAGTTCTTAAGTAATTTGAATATTAAAAGTAACAGATCACAGTGGGTGAGCCTTAAGTTTCAGAATGCCCATCCTATTAGTGCATTCAATTTTATGTTTAGTGCATTGATAGCATGGTGGATTATGAAGTTTAAGTTCCATGAATCATGGCTTTATTCATTGCTCAAAGTACTTTTGAACTAATGAGATGTAAATGATTCAAATATTTATTTATTTATATATTCTATTTTTGTGATTACACTTTCCTACTTAAAATCTTTGATTATGTAATCTAATTATTTTCAAATGAATAATTTCTTCCATATTCACTGATTACTTCAGTGAAGATGTGTATTTGCTATTAATAATTTCCGGCTTGCTGTAAAATTCTATATAACATATATAATGAATCAAACCATTTTGGGATTCATGAAATCTGAACTTGAAACTTATATTCATTACATCTTTGAATTAACTCACTGCTTTAAGGACCACATGGTTTGGTACAATGGTAGGTTAATGGATTCTAGAGCTAACAGTCCATAAACTGCAGCTTGCCTATCATTTTCTGTCCTTAAATGCCACATGACCTCCCAATCATTATTTTTCTTACTGTCTGAAAATAATCCATTAGGTATATAATTAAATTATGCAGGTTAATGATTTATTGGATTCATTAAAGTTTATGGTATAGT
Organism: Epiperipatus broadwayi; assembly: GCA_028023455.1. Lineage (NCBI taxonomy): Eukaryota > Metazoa > Onychophora > Udeonychophora > Euonychophora > Peripatidae > Epiperipatus > Epiperipatus broadwayi. Next base: position 677,494 of record JAQFVV010000155.1, read on the forward strand.
ATATATGGAGAGAAGTAATAAGGATTGGAAAGAAAAATACATGAAAGAACTCAAGCAGGTATCATTGATTTCTTTCAAAGAATTAAGAAACTGAAATAGATCTGAGTTAGACATACTGCTAGAAGAGATAATAATAGATAAACAGTGGAAAGAGATTATAAAAGATCTAGAAAGAGACCATATGTAAGATGGATGGAGGAATTAAGTAATTTGCTGGCATGATATGAAGAAGAGAGACCAAGAATCCGAGAAATACATTAAACTGGGAGAGACTTTGATTCTTAGTTGACAGCTAATTATTGAAATTGATGATGATAATATATAATTCTAAAAAACATAATTAATTTAAAAGGATAACAAACCAGGGAAACTATCGCTTTTCTAAAAAACATTAATTTAAAAGGATAACAAACCAAAGAAACTATCGCTGTTAATAATCAAATACGATTATTTCATAAGAATAACTTGTTCCCTAGTTACTTAATCCGAGTGAAGCACTATTATATTTACAAATATTCTAAATAAATAATTTCAGAGAAATCCATAGCAAACTAATTTTAGTTCTTACAATCATGAAGAGTTAAAAATAAATATATTTTAATGTACAACATTTGACACGCACTTAAATATCAATAGTTAGAGATAAATATATTTTAAAGTGTAGCATTTAATTTAGAATTAATGTGAAGAAACTTCATTAAATAACATTACATCTAAGTTTAAAGTTATATTTTATTTCTAAAACTAATATTAAATTAATACAAATATCTTAAAATATTGCATTGATTAATACGGGACAGTTCGTTACGATTTTCAAACATTATGGATCCATGCAGGATAAAGATCTCTCTCAATTTAATCCAGTTTCTCCAACCCCCAATCTCATTTTTTTCACATCATACTATTAAATAAACTTTCTTATTTCATCAATCCATTTTAGGTTTTTTTGTTTTCTTGAGATCCGATTTAAAATCTCAACTGTGCTACTTTTTATTTTGGTTTTATAGGTCAAATGCGTTGACCGGGATGCGAACCCCGGGTCAGCTGCTTGGAAGGCAGCTATTGTAACCGCTAGGCCACCTACGCTTGTCTACACAACTTTATTTCAGTTTATGTTTTCAGTCTCTTCCTGTTATTCCTAACATACATCTTTCCATACTTCATTGAATTATTTGAGATATTTGTATTACTCTTCTGTTAAATGTTCAGTCTCAGATTCATAAGAACAGGCAAAACTCTCCATACAATAGTGTCACTCAGTGTCAGCCAGAGTAATCAATGAATGCTTGTGCATATATTCCACATCTAGTGCCTACTCACCCAATATCCCCAGACTAGTTTCTAGCTTGAGACCTTCGTCAGTGAGGAGCCTTGGATCTGAGAGCACTGCACCCAGATCTTTTGCCTTGGATTTGAAAGCACTTCACCCAGATCTTTGGATCTAAGGCAACCCTCTAGCAGATATTTTTTACCTACTTGATTAACTACAAAGCTAGGAGCCCAAAATGAAAATATCATGTTTCCAACCCAAGTTCATTGACTTGTATAGTCATACAGATATAAACTCAGTTCAGCATGAAAGCCACAAGCTAGAAACAAGTCTGGGGCTGTTGATTGAGTAGGCAATAGATAGGGATTTTATACACAAATTTCCTGCAGCCATTGATTATGAAAGCTTGCACTTGGGGCACTACTGCACAAAGAGTTTGGTATATGGAGACAAGAATAGAAAGACTAGGAAGAGGGGTAGGATACCATTAATAGGTGGCAAGGGAGTATATACATTATCAAGTCTTATTTGCAGATGATGTTACAGACGAAAATATGGAAGTTATGCTGAGAACATGCACAAGCATGGGTAAAGATATGGGGATTAAATTTTGTGAAGAAAAATCAAAAGAAATAATGATTAATACCAGGAAAAGAGAAGACAGAAATTTTATTGGGAGATGTCAAGTTAAGTGTGGTTAGGGGTGTGAATCATCTTAAATAATTAGAGAAATTGCTTGGATGAATGGGAGAAAAAATTGATTAATGAAGCAAAGACAAGAAAGGGACTGATAAAGAAATTAATGGTGTTCTCATATAATAAATATGAAGTAGCTAGAATTGTATGGAAGGGAGTGTTAGTAGTAGGGTTAACATATGGTAATGATGTATTATGTGTTAGTAAAGGGGTGTTAGATTACTTAAAAAAAGTACAAAGAAAAGTAGGAAGACATGCATTAGATGCAGATGTGTGAACAGCAAAGGATGCAATTCAAAGAGAAATGGGATGGTTAGGTTTTTATATGAGAAATGAAAAAAGCAAAATGAAAATGTTTGATGGATTGCAGTTTATGGATAATAAGAGAATAGCCAAAATAGTATTCAATTGGGTTATGAATAAAGGGCAGGCAACAAGATGGGTGAGAAGTATAGTATGGTATGCAGAAAATTTGGATAAAGAGTTTATGTACAAAAGGTGGGGTGATTGTGTTAGGAGAATTGTTGAGTGTTATAGTGGCAAGGAAGGAGATAGAAGAATAGATGCATTAATAAAGAATAGGGAGTTGGAGAGATGGAGAACTAGTATAGAGAGTAAAAAGACTTTAAATATATATAGAAGTAAATGGAATATTGGATGCAATTTAATTTATGATAATAGCAAGGAAAATAGTTTACTGTTCAAGGCTCAAACAATATCTTTAGCAACAAGGGAATATACACAAATGAAAAAATACAGGTGATTTAGTCTGCAGGTTGTGTAAGAAAGGTATAGAAAATATTAAGCATCTGTTAATTGAATCTAAATGCCTGAAAGCAGAAAGGGTACAAATAATGAAGTTGTGGAAGAATAAATATAAAAGTGAGTATACAGAAAGTGGGTTATTCATTTTTGTGCTGGATTTGGGAAAAGATAAGGATAATTTAGATATAAAGGCCATGGAGTTAACAAAGATTGTGTTGTGGAAATAGGATGGAGCAGGATAGAGAAGAGTATGGGAAAAAATTTAGGGCAGGGAATGGAAATGGAAGGTAAAGTGGCTAACAGGTTTCTCTGGGCATAGTGGCTAAGTGATTCCTGATTTTGTATAAGGAGAAGATACAGTGCATTGCATCGCATACTATTATTAACAATGTATAAATATATGAAATGATGATCATGTGATGCTTTGATGGTTTTTACTTTCATCTCAACCGCAAAATTTAAATAATTTAAATAAATCCTCCATCTATATAAATATTGAAATTATAATGGTAATTTTTTCATGATAAAACTCTCAGCTATAATGTAACTAGGCAACCATTAATTAAGACAAAGACAATGATCTAGCAATTAACATTAGCATTTGTCTAATTTCAGACAAATAGTATTGTTAATTATTAATTCTTGTGATTCCTGGTCACTATTTTAATTAGTGGCTGCCTGGTTAAACCATAGCTGAAAATTTATCTGGTTTAATAGATTAAAAAATTCCCATGATAATTTCAATGTATACACACTTGAATTTATTGATCTATAAATAAGACATTAATACATAGACAATACAATAAGTAAAGTCAATGTAAATAATTTATATCCAAGAAATGTAATTAATATTAAAAATTAATAAATCATAGCAACGAAAATGAATTGAAGTAGATAAAAATGTATATATATATTTGGATATTTACATATTAACTGTCCTACCAAGCTTGGCAGCCCCCCCCTTTTGTGCTTTATACAGTTTCATGGGCCTACAATTATTTAATTATTTTTTTTTTAATTTTGTTTTACTGAATATTTGTTAGTTGTTAAATTTAAAAAAAGTAATAAATCGATTATAAATTCCATTCAGAAAGTTTATTGGTTTATTTCAATTTTTTTTAAATATTTATATTAAATCACCTATATATCTTTGTGGATATAGTTATCAGCATGCATTTACAAAACATCAAAAAAGTATAGGGTCTGGCCAACACCAAGGAAGTGCACAATAACACTTGGATTCTTATTTAGGTATATTTATGTGGTGTCAACTAGACAAATAAGATTCATTTGTGGTGATTTTGCAGGCCATTAGAGATTTCAGGCTGCTGACATGAATAATCCTCACCGTTCTTTAAAAATAATAAATATAAAGATGTTTTAGTGCTGATATAGTATGCGGTTGATGCCATTTTGAATTTTAAAACCCACCCAAAACCGCCACTGACACATCCAATCAGTAAATGATGTGTCAGCGGTGGTTTTGGGTACGTTTTAAAATTCAAAATGGCATCGAGTGTGTATTACATCAGCCCCGAATTTAAAATACGTGAACAGAAAAAGTAAAGGAAAAAACCAAAAAAAATAATTAATAAATACGAATTATATTACACGCCAAAAGATTATAACTAATAAAATAGGAATGTTAATAAAAAAAAAAAACAATTTTCAACTGATAATTATAAAATAAAAACGCTATTTTCATATAGTGATAGTTATCAATTCATGCAACTAAATGCTTTGCATTAACATGTTATCGCAATTTACATAAATCTTTCAAAAATCAAAATGCAATTTACATTTGCTATAACTATAAACCTATGAAAGAAATCAAAATGTAATTTATGTTTTCTACATGTAAAAATTAAAACTCCCGGTTTTCAACATTATTTCACGGAGTATCAAAAAATAAAAAACAAATTAATCTACTTTTCATTAATATTTAAAAAATAAAAAAACTATATTTCATCAATGTTTAAAAATAAAAGATTTTCAAAAGTAGTTTTGAGTGGATTTTAAAATTCAAAATGGCACTGAGTGCGAACTACATCAGCCACAAATTTATAATACTTAAACAGAAAAAGCAAAAAAAATGGAAAAAATACTAATTAATAAACTGATCAAACCAAGCTTACAAATTCCAAATACTTAAAGATTATAAATTGTAAAGTACGAATTGCACTATACACCAAAAGATTATAATTTATAAAATAAGAATGTTAATAAGTGCCGTAAAATGTGCTGTAGTTTGCGAGTAGAGGAGACTGGTGTTGCCAGCATTTTGCATTGGCATACATGGGGAAGGGGTTCTGAAATATGAATTATACTATATGCTAAAATATTATAACTTATAAAATATGAAATACAACATATTTTTACAAATAATAGGATTTTAATTTTTTCTTACCAGAAATTTTTGGTTCGTTACTGTTGATCACTTGAAATCTATACGGGCTCTAGAAATTGATTTTAGCGATTATTTTACATGTAATCAAAAGAAAAACAATTTTCGGTGATAATTATAAAACAAAAACACTATTTTCACGCAGTTATACTTTATCAATTCATGTGACTAAATACTTTGCATTAACATATGTTATCGAAATTTACATAAATCTTTCAAAAATCAAAATGCAATTTACATTTCTACTTTTAAAAAATAAAACTCCTGATTTTCAACAGTATTTCATGTAGTATCAAGAAATAAAAAAATAATTAACCTACTTTTATTTAAAAAATAAAATACTGAATTTCATCAATATTTAAAAAATAAAAAACTTTCATCAGTATTTTAAGTTAAGAATATTAAACCCAATTTTACATGACCTTCCAATATCATCATTTACAGAATCAGTTTTTAATTTATTTAAGAGGGTGCCAGAGTCTTCTCATAGATTCGCAGTAACTAAAATGTAATATTTTAGAAATTTCGCCTTTTTTTTTTGTCACTTAAATTTTTTTTATGAAATTTCCCTGGGCTTAATTATTAAACAAGCATATTGGCAAAGGTAATTTATAAATTTCTGTAAAGTTAATAATTCTGCCCAGACTCAGCAGGTAGGGGAGAGCTCAGAGGAATGGAGGGTGTGGAGGACAGAGCCACCATATAAAGAACTACTTACATTCATTTATACTTTCCCATTTACACAAAGTATTTAGTCACATGAAATGATTAACTATAATTGTATGAAAGTAGCATTTTTGTTTTATAATTATTGCTTAAATTTTTTTTTTTAAAATCACATGTGAATTAATGGTGAAAACTGATTTCTAGAGCTTGTATACATTTCAAGTGATCAACAGTAGCAAACCAAGAATTTCTGGTAAGAAAAAACTAAAATCATATTATTTGTAAAAATAAAATATGCTGTATTTCATATTTTATAAGTTATAATATTTTGGCATATTAATGAAAAGTAACTTAATTACGTTGTTTGTTTGTTTTTTTAAAGTAAAAAATGTAAATTGCCTTTTAATTTCTTTCTTAGGCTTATAACAAACATAAATTGCATTTTGATTTTTTAATGATTTATGTAAATTGTGATAATGTATGTTAATGCAAAGTATTTACTCGCATGATTTGATTTTTTATTAAATATTGATCAAAATTAGGATTTTGATTTTTAATTACTCGATGACAAATGCAAACTTTTGCATTTTGATTTTTTAATTAATGATAAAATTTGTGATTTCATAACTACCATTTTTTGAAACATGTGTTGATAATCGATGTCATTTATCACTTGGATGGGTCAGTGGTGGTTTTGGGTTAGGTAAGTTTTAAAATTCAAAATGGTGTCGAGCGCATGTTATATCGATACCGATGTTTTTTTATTTTATAGATTTTTATTTTTTTATATTAATAAGTTGACTTAATATAAAAAAATAATAATAGAATGAAAATATAATTAATTTTTGCAGAATTTTTTTAAAAAATAACAGTAATAAAAAACTAAATATTAAATATGACTATTTCTTGTCAGCCATTTTGTTTTAATGTGGCCCATGAAGCTATATAAGTAAAAAATGGCTGCCAAGCATATTTAATTTTATTTACTAGTGCAGAGATTATTGAGCTATTATTACAACATTACAGTGCATGTTCTTAGAGTTTAAATCCCTTTTTTTAATTAAAAAAATGCTTTTATTTATTGTGCACTGAAAATTGAAATAAAAGCAGGGGAGGTTGAATTAATTAATTTATGGATGCCATCCTCACTTATTTTTATTTCAAGTTAAGGTATAACTCCCCAAGTTATGGTTGAAGAAAAAAAAATATTTTTGGATTTTTAGTGCACAGTAAATGAAAGGTTTTTTAAAATAAACATTATATATATATTATTTTGAGTTTTTTTAAAAGTATATACTGTCCTCTTGTGTGCATCACTGAAAATTTGTTGAACCGATTTCAACATATTTGTAATTTGGTCTGCCAAATAATTAACAATTCAGGGGAGCAATCTAAAATATTTTATGGTCATATTATTATTGTCATCAATTTCTAACATTTCATTTGATAGAAGACTTAAAATTTGATTACAAAATGTGTCCTAAATAGTGCCTTATAAAGGAACGGTGAAGCTGCAATGTAGCTGCATTTTGTGGCTCTTAAGCAAGAAATCATTCGAAATCTCTTGATAATGCTTCTGTTGGTGTGTCCTGATGAAGTGAGGGCTCTCTAATTTACTAGGATCTATAGGCGTTTTCTACTCTTGCCACTTAGTAATTGTGTTCCTGCAATGATGTAACAATAATTAAAAAAGTAATTTTAACTTTGTGGTGATTAAAACTACTTCAAAGGTTAAATTTTATTAAAAGTCAATTAATCAAACAAATTTACAAATACCGATTAACAATCTAGGATAGATTCAATAATTTGTTTTATTTGTTACGTCTAAATTAAAATGATTGAATAATTCAGAATATTGGTGTTATATGCTAATTTATTTATCATTCTAATAATTTTTTTGGTTAGGTATAGAGGTTGAATGGCAGTTTCTGGAGATGTTTGGATCATGGATTATGGTTTCAGATTTGTCACTTCCAGTGCTCAAACTTTTTATGAATTATCGAGCATTAAACCATTCTACTGTTTTTATTTATCAGTAATATTAATGATACTATCTACAACATATTCATAACAAAAGGAAATTATAAGACAAACTGGTTTCCTGTGGCTTTCTTTACCAAACAGTTACCTTCATAACTGGCTTAATGTACTAACCAAATCTCATAAAAAGAACATCCATCTACTGCTACCTCCTCACCCTTGTCACCTATAGTGGTCTTCTGCTGACGTGGAAGAATGATGTTGCTGATATAATTGGACTTTACAATTTGATTTATAATAGTGGAGTTTGGCCTGAAGATTTTTTAAGGATTATAATGATTGCAATTGTTAAAAAGAAGAAAGCTGTTAAATGCGAAGAATGCAGGCTAATAAGTTTGTTATCTCATGCTTCTAATGTTTTATTGAGAATTTTATTAATTCAAAGAATTTATGAGAAGGTAGAGTATTATATTGAAGAAGAACAATTTAGTCTTCAGAGAACGAAAAATACAAGAGATGCTATAGATGTTTTTAAAACAATTGTAGAGAGATATATTGAAAAAGATAAAGGAATTGGTATATGTGTTGTGGATTTGGAAAAAGCATTTGATAGATTAACACTTAATAAACTTATGAGTATCTTAAAAGATAAAGGATTATTTTGGAAAGAGAGAAGATTGATTTGAAATACTGTATATATACAGAGCAAAGGATAAGAATTGGTCTGGAGAATAATGATACTGATAAAGTCAGTATAGAAAAAGGGGTTAGGAAAGGATGCAGTATGTCACCTGTTCTTTTTAATATTTATTTAGAAAAGATGTTAAATAATTATTTAGACTGTGAAGGAGCAGATGTTGGAGGTAAAATCATAAAATGTATAAGATTTGCATAAAACTCTTATAGCTGAAGATGAAAAGTATCTTCAGAATATATTGAATGAATTGGAGGAAGAATTTATAGAATATAGAATGAAGATTATAGTTGAGAAAACCTATTAATATTTATAATTAAATATATGTATCTATGCATGCAAGATATTTGTGATTATATTTAAAAGGATAACAATACAGATTTAGTATAGTGGATTCTTATTTTCTGTTTTTTTTTTTTCCTGGTTCTAGGATCTTGTCAAAATTGATTAGGCTTATAAGGAATAAATAAACTTACTAGGTATGTTTACTGAATAATTAGATGGTTAATATGCTATTAGATATGCATTTTACTATGGAATGTTCAATAATTGTAAGATAATGTTATTTAAGAAGTAAGTCAAGCATTGTTAGCCAAGAGGTCATCGCAGCCACCTTGCAAGCAAGTAGTTGGTTGCAGACAGTTGTGGGTTCATTTCCCTGCCGATACTATGACACATGGGGGGGGGGGAATCTAAATTTACATCTGACAAACTAGATTAAAATTTTTATTTTTATTCATTATGATTTTTATAACATTTCCACTGTATAAGTTATTACATATGGAAACTAAATTCATCTAAAGTACCACTATATGTGATGTTCTGCAATAATGAAATTTAGATACAGCTTCATCCTGGAGAATGCCATTAACAGAATTTACTTTTGTGCTATGTGTGGAAACTAAATGTATACGAATATTTCTTTTTTAAAATAATATTCAACTGCAAAATTAATTTGTTATAAACAAATAAGACTCACAATATATTAAAACAAGTATAAGTATATATATTATTACTGTATTAAATAAAGGAATTTGAACTTAGGATTTTAAGTCTCTATTCATCCTCCACTCCATCTCAAACAACCGATACACATGGCCACACACATGTGAAAAGAATAAATGGTCCCCAATATACATATTTTATGCAGACCTAGCAAAATCAATGCTTGGTTTATATTAAGATAGCAATTCTTTAAACTTTAATAGACTTCAATCTTCTCACCCTTCCAACAATTCAAACACCCATTTCATTGGAAAACCAATGATGGAATGCTCAAAGCCCTTGGTGGATTTGATTAGTTAAATAAGTTAACAGTATCTAATTAACTCAAAGGTATACCAATATATTTATAAGCTCTGGATGATCTGAAGCATGCTTTAGGCAGCCTTTAATACTTATGGAGGGCAATGTTTCTGGAACAGTTTAGCTTTTATTTTTCATTTTTGAATAGTTTCCTTTCTCCAGTATGTGTCTGCTATTTTTATATCCTAATCTGTTCTCAATTAATTTGTGATTGGCTTCTTGAGTATAAAATTTTGTTTTTACAGTCCGAGTTGGAATCTAGGTGTTGTTTAGTACCAACCCAAATCTACATATTATTTTATAAAAAGTATTATCATTAACTAAATATTACGAGCAAGAAATTTGGCTTATTTTTTTTTTTTTTGTTGTTGGTTGTAAAATTATACCTTTTATTGGATTTGTTCTATTTACTGGAGAGTAGTTTCTTTTTAGATGTTATAGAGCTTGATTAATAAAATATTGAGAGATGTGTTGTGGTTTGAAGTTACTCAGATGTAACAAATATATTACATCTATGATTTAGTCTTGACGAATTGAGTAGCCATGTTATAAGTGAAAGTAAAAGTTCAATTTTGATAAGTTTAAAACAAATTATGTATAAATTGAAATTTGCTCATCTAGAATAAGGGAGGTTATATGGACAAGAATTGAATTGAATTGTATATAATAATATTTTGTCTAGACAGTTGATATGACCCATAGAGGGAACGCTGGATTTAAAGTGTTATTAACAGAGAAAGCTGTAATTTAAAAAATGTAACTATTATTAATAGAAATACTCAATGTTATTTTTTTTCTATAATTCCATGATTGTGTCATGTATTATGATTGAAATTTTGAATTTAATATGTATATTTTGCAAATCCGTTTTGGGTGTGAATAAACTTCAATTTTGAAACTAAAAACAATTTTGATTTTATGTGTTTGCTATTTCATAAATGCTATTATTACTAATATAAACTCGCAATACATCATGCTCTTTTTATTCACTTGTCACAATCCAGATAGAATATTTTATTATTCCAAACTTTTAAAAGTAACTGATAATTTTGACTATTTCCATTATTTTTAAAAAAGTTGATTGTTCATATTAAGTTGTAAAGTATTAATTATTCAAATTAATATATTTCTTTACAAATATGTCCCTATCATAACTTTTCCATTTAATGGATAGACGTGGCAGATATATATATATAACTTAGCTTAGTTCATTAATATTGGTTCATCCTTGATATTTTTATATTTGCATATCACAATCTCCAGAATGAAATCAATATTAATATTATATATATGTATGGGAAATGATAATCTGGACCAACTGATGAGTGCTGGTTCAGCACGAAATACATAACATTGGTGATTATTTATCTTTTCTATATGTGTGTGCTTTGTGTATCAGTAGTATGAGATAGTGTGAATAGTTGAAGGTTGCTTGAAGATCTGAGTTCAAATCCCCTTTATTTTTTATTGAGTTAAATAACATCAATTATAAAATCATTATTATCTATACTAAAACAATCCACTAATAGACATCTCAATAAACCAGGCAACTAAAAATTTTCCAAAACGTATGTTCTACAGACAAACTTTAAAAAATTAAATATAAATTTATTTTTTACACGCACACCCCTAACAAAGGAGTGCTTAAATGAATAACATGAATTTAAATTTTATATGCATTTTATGCAACAGGAAAGAATCCATATGACATCTATTTCAGGACTCCACAGCCATCAATGAAGTTTACAAAAGCCTTAAAAATCTGGTTTTTAAATATGCAAAAAGTTTAATTCTTTCAACAGTCTAGTTGCAGTACTTTATTTGGATCGTAATATGTGATCAAATCTTTGATCATAAATATAATTGGAAGAAAAAAGTCAATCAGGATTAGAGCAAACTATTTTATATTCTAAAGTACCTTCCTGTTTTGATATTTCACTCAATCTGGTTTGCTAACTATTCATGAGATACTGGAATTTATTATCATTACACAACATAACAATTTTATCCATAAATAATTTTGCTATTTATCACAAAATTTTTAAGATATTAGTATGTCTGCATCATGAATTATGACATGAATATGACAGTATATTTTGGCATTAATCCATGATAGACCAATGTGATAACATTAAATTTTATTTTAAATTGATCAAAATGTTTGAAATGATTCAGATTATGGATGGCAGTCAAGCCATGAGTTGCTAAAATATTTTCAATGGTTTGCAAAATTTCATGATGTTCGATACAGCATTGAAGATGATCTTTGAAGATACAAAACACACTCATATTTTATATCATAACTCTATGATCCAGACTTGTTAGCATCTTAAATTTTTTTTTTGTAACGAATTTGGAGGAAGAACCATTCACCTTTTTACTGGGACCTAATGCAAAGATTTTGTAAATTTCCCTGAATACAACCTTGTAATAAAATTACAATTTTTATAAAAAAAAAAAATCTAAAATGTTTTCCTTCAGTAATATTTTACTCTATCTTGTTTGCAAACTATCCATTATATGAGAATAAACAAACCATTGCTAGCATTATCCAAAGAAAATAAACCCTAAAACACAATAAATCATTTCACTGCTACAAGCAGACTTCTCAAGTGTAAAGGACTATAAGACAACATATTTCAAGTAAACACTATTCAAAATTCCACTTATATCCCATACACCTTTAATATTAAAGCCAATAAGCATCACATGATCACCATTTCTTATGCTTACTCTTTACTGTTATTAAAACAGGCAAAACTCTCCATACAGTAGTGACACTCAAAGCAAGACAGAGTAATCAATGGATGCCAGAAGGCTTGTGCATAAAATTTCCATTTAGTACCTACTCATCCAATATTCCCAGACTAGTTTCTGGCTTGTGGCCTTCGTCAGTGAGGAGTCTTGGATCTGAGAGCACTGCACCTAGATCTTAGGATTTAATGCAACTCTCCATTTAGGTCTCATAGTTTTGTAGTTAAGTAGAGATAAAAGGTGGTTGCTGGAGAACAATTTAAATGGCAAAGAAATAAAATCATATTTTTCTTTATTCGTTACATAATTATAAATATTATTACTATTAAATAAATACTTTTAACAAATTTATCAGAGTAGCCAACACTCAAATAATCTTTGTAATAAATAATATTAAGACTCACAAAGATGGTTTTCCTTTAATATTTATTTTTGGCTTTACAAGTAGTGTTGTGGATGGTATTTCTAGGTCCTTGAATAATTTTTTAAAACAATTTGTTAATTTTGGTCATTATACAGTTTGATAAGATTAATAATTTTAAAATGGAAAGTAATTGGATATTTGGAAGTTTGGATATTGAGAATATGTATTGATATGTTAATAGATGAAGTAGTATTGATGTTCTTATGTCTGTGTTGGTTAAACGTGGATCTTTGTCAAAGAATAAAATTAAAGTTATTCAAAAGACTTGCTTTTATTATGGGAGGATTCTATGTATTTTATTTATAATGGTAATTTTTATACGATTAAGAAAGGATTGATAATAGATTATATTATTTTTCTTTTAATTTGTTCAGCTTATATTATTTGAAACAGGAAATTATTATTAAGAAGGATTGTTTATATTTAAAGTTATTTATTAGATATGTTGATGATTTGTTGTAGTTGAGAATGATAAATTGAAAGAATTGGTAAATGAGTTTAATTGTCTTGATCCTTCTATAAAAATGTTGTAGACGGAGGGGGATTGGATTTTGTTATGTGAAAATTTTTAAATTGATTGATGATTAGAAAATGTAAAGAATAATTGTTTGGTATGTAGTCATTATGTTAAGAGTAAAGGGTTAAGGTCTATAATTAAACCATATAGCTATCAATCTGAATCTCATAAAGTAACAGCTTTAAGAAATTATAGTTATGGATTATACTTCTAATGTGATAGCATTATTTTAAAAAAGTCTGTTTTATAAAGATTATTTGAGTGTTGGCTACTCTGATAAATTTGTTAAAAGTATTTTTTTTAATAGTAATAATATTTGTAATTATGTAAAGGATAAAGAAAAATATTTTATTTCTTTGCCATTTAAAGTGTCTCCTTATGGAATTATATGTAAAAATAGTAATGCAAAAGGAATATTACATTGAATAATTTATTAAATAATACAAACAAAATTTTTGATAGAAAGACTATTCATGGAGTAGTGTATAATGTCCTTTGTTTTTGTAAGAAGGTATATATAGGTCACAATAGTTTGAGCTTAAATGAAAGAATAAAGGTACATAAAAGTAGAAGTAGAAATTAATATTTTAGTTCTGCTTTATATATCCATGAAAAAAATACAAATCACACTATTAATTTTGATAAGAGTAGGTTGTCTTTTTTGAGAGAAATAAATAAAAAGAAGACTTAAATAATTTTTATTATTAAAAATTTATGATTCTAAAGCAATTAGCTATATAAAAGGGATATAAATGGAATTGTGATTAATATGTTATCTTATAGTCTTTTACACTTGAAAATTTTGCTTGTAGTTTATTTTCTTTGGCTATTCTGATGAGCTGTGAATTTGGGGTCATTTTTGATATTTTGTTAACTAGTTTAGTTTTAGGCTTTTAATGTTTATATTATATAATAATTTTTTTTCTCTTCACTAGTAAAATTGTAATTATAAATATGCAACTTTTTTTTCCGCATTAAATAGTGAAGCTATGAGTATGAGATTCAAACATGAAATCTCGAAAGCACTAAGCTACTATAAATTAAATTAAAATTATAGCTTCACTATTTAATGCGTAAAAAAAACTCGCATATTTATGTTTATATTATAATAAAATATGTATATAGATTTTTTTTTAAACTTTCCTGAATATGATCTCATAAAGTTTACTTCAAAAAGAAAACTTCAAGAAATGCAAAAAGAAGTCAAAATTGACCAGGTTTAATCTCTAATTTTACAATCTTTTAGTGTATCTTATGGTATGAATTGACCTTACTATTCAAGAAATGAAATATTAAAAAATATTAGATTATTGCTAAAATTTCATTTAAATTTAATAGATTATGATTAGGTAAATTGTAGTGCTCAAAGTAGCGTCTTTTATTTAATTGCCATATTTATTCTTTGTGATATATGGCTGCTAGAAATGAAATTATTTTTAAATTTGGTTAGCAAGAAGTCTTCCATTTACCTCTTATTTACTCCATATCAAAGCCCTGCATGTTTTAATGGAGTGGTAGAGTAATGGATTCTAAAAAACTACTAGTCCATGGATTGCAAAAGGCTTGTTTTCAAACATCATCTGGCCCCTAAATGATTTTTTTAAGAGCATATCAAACATTTTAAAGTTTGTAAATACCAACATTATTCCATAGTATTCTTTATGATTAACTATAGTGATTACTGTTTTCAATCCTAAGCAAGGTCATAACTAGGGCAAAGTCTGTGAAGGAGAATTTTAGTTCAGTAGGATCGTAAAACTGATTAGTGCTCTTGGGCCCATAATGGTTTCTGGCGTAAGGGTCCTAAATATGACTAGTCATTGATTCTAAAAACATTTTCCAGTCTTATATTATTTTTCAAAAGCGTGTGCGTGCAATGAGAAATGTGTGCATGTAAACAAAATCTTATTTTTTTTTCTCTACTAACCAATTGTTTTATTTTTATCGAGTTGTATGTAGTTTTCTGTTTCAATTTTTGGTAAGAAATATCTAGATATATTTGATCTTGTTGAGCTCTTTAACTATGGGATTGGGTGAGGGTGGGGGAACATTAATAACCTGCTTGTTACAGAGAATTAACTGTGAATTCAAAATAATTACTGAGTGTCTTTTGGTTTAATAAATGCCATTTAAAACACTGAAATACACTTTTGATTCCGAGTTTGCTCTGTAACGCGGCTTATCGGAGTTCGTAATGACGTCAGCAAGCAGAACTTTTCTTATTCTTGTTAAATAGTTTTAAACTTCAGCCATGCAGAAATTATTTAATAAAGGCAAAAATTGAAACATTAATAAAAAAGAAATTTATATAAAAATTCGAACGATGTTGTTAAAAAAAAAAAAATCAATATTTTGACACATACTTTATCAATACATTCTGTTTTGTAAATCTTCCTCCTACTAAAGGCCAATCACTAGAATTTATAATTCAGTAATAAAAGAATGATTTTAATGTCTAGATTATGAAATTATTCTTCAGTTCATTTTAAAGAAAATGTTCAACGTTATGCATGATATGAAATTTAAAACGTGAACTCTCTATCTTTCACCTTAAAAGAAACAAACGTAGTGTGATTGATCTCCATAGATACAGTGTTATTAGCGTCATTAGCTTCTTATTAAATCAGCCGTTCGCACAATACTGTCTCCACATCTAATACATACGCATTTACATTGACTTTTTAAATAGAATAAACCATAATGGTGGGTGGTAAGACCTTGCAAATAAAATTTTGAAACGGTGGCAATTTTTTTCATTACGATAGTGACCCCTAGTGCAAACTCTAGTAATCAATAGATGCTAAATTATAGTGGGTTATAATCCCTATCCAGTGTTTTCCCATTAGTTTATAGTTTATGGCTTTCATCTGGAGAGAAGCTTTGAATATGGAAATAGTGCGCTCTGGTCTTTAGTTCAAATTCATTTATTTTCCAACATCCACCTTTTATCTTTTTTTTAACTATAAAGTTATCAGTTCAAACTGAAAAATACACTAAATATTTTCAATTCAAGATAATTTTCCTGTGTAGTCATACAATTTGAAAATATTTCTGTGGCATATACTTTGACTTCCTTGATTTTTTTAATAACCACAGTTATTTTCTTTGGCTAGGATTGGTGTAAAACCATTAAAACATCACATGCTTACTTTTCTTTTATGCTTACACAAGCTGTTAAAGCAGTAGCAAAATTTCCCCCCACCGTATTGTCACCTAGTGCAGTCTTTTGTAATCAGTAGATGCTTGTATAAACGTAATGAAAAAATGACCATTTGATATCTTAATAGTTTAATACCAATCCAAGCCAAAAGATGATTATGGTTATTAAAAAATCAAGGATATCAAATTATATAGATAATGAAATAGTTTCAGATCTGTATGATTATTTACTTGGATTAAAAATGTGTTTTCAGTTATAGCTTTAAAGTAAGATAAAAGGAGGGTGCTGCAGAAGGAATCCATTGGATCCAAAAATCTAGATACATTGCTCCAGATCCAAAGTTCATTGCCAATGAAAGCCATAAGTTAGAAATTAGTCTTGGGAATATTGAGTGGGAAAGTACTGGGTGGGGATTATAAGTTACTATCACTTAACATATTTTGATTACTAAAACTTGCACTGGATGGTACTACTGTATCAAAAAAAGTTGTATTGCTTTTTAACAGTTTGTTTAAGAATAAAGCAAACATGGTCACGTGATGTCTTAATAGATTTAATACCATTCCTAGCCAAAGGATATAGCTGATTCATTATTAAAAAATCAAAAATATATTGATATTGAACTGGTTTAAGATCTGCATGACTATCCAGGCAAATTAGCTTGGAATGAAACATACTTTTTAACTTGACTAATAGGGTAAAGGTAAAAGGTTGATACTGGAGAAGAGATGGATTAAATACAAAAATCCTTGCACAATGCTCCCAGATCAAAGGATCCTTAATGAAGAAAGCCATAAGCTAGAAACGAATCTTGGGGATATTAATAGGAAAATACTGGATAAGGATTATAAGACACTAATATCTAGAATCTAATGATTATTTAAGCTTGCACTAGGTGACACTATGGTGGGAGAATAATTGCTAATGCTTTAATAGCTTGTGTAAGCACACAAAAAAAAGATGATCATGGAATGAAAATTTTGAAATTGATTTGGAAGTATAGATAATAAGTGCCCAGGACCCATGTTGTACAGCAAGCATGGTAAATATGTAAAGTTTGAAAGGATAGTAGAGACTTATACTTTCATAGTTTTCAGGAGCAGTTTTCTTTATTATACTCTAGGATCCATCTTCTATAGGCTTAAGTTATCCATGGTCAACAGGTGATATGGAACTAAAATCCCCATTATCAGACTAACTAGTTTTTGGTTTTGCTTTCACATTGAAAACTAGGAGGAACTAATGCACTTAAGCATTTACCAGTCAAACTTTTATTTCTTTATACTATTCAAACCAATAACTTGAAATTATATTAAAAAAAAAAACACTAACATTTCAAAGCCGGACTAACTCACTTGCATAGCTATATAGATATGACATCAAGTCATTTTGTGTATATTTTTGAAACCTCAATTCTCTGATAACTGCAGTGTTCTTCTACCTTTTGACTAAGAAGGTTAATGTTACAACACATGATCTTTCACATACAATAAATCCTTAGCTAAAAATGTAAAACCATGAGCAGAGTATCCATGGATGAAGACTGGTTACAGCTGGATTGATCATGATGGAAGTTATTATCATCATTGGTCTCTTGGAAAATATTTATATGTTCAGATTGGAAAATGATGTGTCATTTGTAATCAGGATTTTTACTAACATTCATAACAAAATGTTTGTTGTATATGGAATTCAAATGTAAATTATAATTTGTCACATATATGTTGTGAATTATATTTGTACTACATGCATCCGGCCTTGGAAAGGCCATCTTTTTTTTTAAAAAAGATTTATTATAAATTAAATAAAAGATTCTAATACAGATAACTGCTTCATAAAAAAATTATGGTTATTAATGCTGGAATGACAGCGTTATGAACAAATGTAATAGTTTTTTTTTTAAATGTAAATTAAACAAAATATTTTAATATTATATAACTGGTATAGTATCCAGATGCCATATTGAATTTAAAAAAAAAATTGACCTGAGTCACAATTTTCACAACAATTTCAGTTTTAATAATGTTAGACAAAAAACTTTACCTTGATAGAAACTAGAAAAATTAAGGAAAACAATAAATCTAAGACACATAGTGATAACCATTTTAAAAAATAAGGAAATTTCAACATCCGACATAATTATTACTTTATTGTTTGTTCATAATTTCTAATTTATCATTAACTAAGTTTAAATTACATCTTCATTGATAATTTCTTTGTATTCCTCCCAAAATTATCTTTCAAACCATATATAATACATTCTTACCATAGATAATCCATAGCTTCAGAATCTCCAAAAATATTTGCATAGGAATTCTTCATTTTTATTTTGTACCCCCAAAGTTGAAAAATCTCACAGGCATCTAGAAGAAAAAGATTAATCTTAATAAAAGATATAAATAAATCATTTTCAGAAGGTGGATATACATTTGTCATCATAGCAATTAGTTTCTTGTCTATCTAAAATTAGAAATTGTATGCTACTGTCTGTATCACTGGTAAAATAAGTTTCATCTCTTCATTTTATATTTTTTGTGTTCATCAGTGATGTTTATATTTTTTATGCACACCAGTGGTGCTATCTTGTTATATTTATTGTCTCACAGAGATATAATTTATTTGCATATAGTACATTTGCTAGCTGTAGACTTGAAAATAATGTGATGCAAGATGTGGCAAAACTATTGACTCCACAGCATGGGTATTAAGGCATAGGCAAGAATCAGAATTTGATTCCTTTTTTGCCTCATACAATTCCATGTGGCATATGCGTAACCATTGTGGCTACTACTACACAAACATCATTTGAAATCTCTCTTTATTGGTTTTAAGTGTTTATATTTTGACATGGTACTATGCCCAGTAAATTTTGTGAATGCTTTATCAACTGTAATCTGCAACCTTTTGATTATCAGTTTTTAAAATTTACATTTCACTGCTCTATATGTGTAAATCATTGCTTGTTATGCAAACACAATGGAAGAGCAAACATAAACACAATAATACAAATATAAACCTAGTAATAAATTATTAAACCTTTTTGAGAATCATTATGTCTGTAAAATAAGGTTGCCTCAAACTTGGATCAGAGACCCAAAATTACACTGTACAAAAAACAATTTTGTTATAATTGAATACAAATTTATATACTGTATAATAAAGAGCATAAATGATTTAATATTATATACTATACACACACCAAAACAAACCCAAACAAATTAATATACTGTTTATCAAAAATTTTAAATATTAAAAATTAAAATTAATAACTTACGGATATTACGCGATTATGTTTATATTGCATTGAAGGCCTTCATATCCTAATTATCAGCATATTTTTAATCCATTATATTAGGGTTATAAGGCCAATAAAGATTTTCTGCCTTTATTGTCCCATGTAAACTTATAAATTGAACAGAAAATAAAAAATAAATTCATTTTTATAAATATTCATAAAAAATTCAAATTTTATCCAGTATCAATGTAATATACATCATTTTAAAGATGGAATCGAGCAGCAATGAATGCTGGGATTTCTGTTAATGCCATTCTTATAGTTTTTGTGCAATTAAAAAAAGAAAAACTTTCAACCAGTCAGTTGAAGCAAATTGATGAAATGCTACAAAAACTCAAGCCGATAAATAAGTGAGAGACATTCACAATTGAAAAAAATGCTTCGAACAACCTGGCCTGTTTGTTACAGTTCAAAAATGTACATGGGAAGGTATTAATAAAACTAAATTAAAATTTAAAAGTATTAAAAATATATCTGTTATATTTGATATGTGACAATTACGAACAACTCTTACTGTTTATTAATGGCAGAATAGTTGTGAATTTGATGTGTTGCAGCCTAACGAAGAAGCATTCACCCAACAGTCAATAGAGAAAATAGCGATTTTATAATATAAGATTATAATTTTAGAATGAGTAATAGATTTGAAAGAGGTGTTCTCAAATGCATGAGAGACTTGACTTGTAAATGATGATAAAGAAGTTAATATCAATCTCTACTATTTTGCATCAGTTATTGATAGAAATAATGAATGCCAGAAGTGGAACAGATGCATAGTGGAACCAAAGCCGGATTTATATATAAACTAAAATTATAGCTTAAGGGCTTCAGTCGCCCAAGGTTTTTTTTTAGAAATTATTAAAAATATAAACAATTTTAACTAATAACAATTTATCACACTTTGTATCTTTTATTTATTTTGAATATATTAATTATGTAATATTATTGATTTACTTTCGTTTTTGTTAAGTAATAATAAACAGGAACAAGTTAAAAGATGAAAATTTGGAAAAGCTGCTCACATGACGATGATAAAAAATTCCACAGTGGGATAATATGTAATGTTTGGAAACTATTCATTAATCTTGCCTTGAAGAAAAAACAGAAATCAGAAGAATCATAATAGATAAATATATACAATTTCTACCAAGTTTTACTTTTGATAGAATAGCCTAGTTAGTTAAAGCATCACCTTAAATTCATCAGGAATCTAAAAGTTCCAGGTTCAGTTCCCATTCCAGTATTATCAGTGGTTAGGTTAATAGCATCCGAAGAAGATAGGAGAATAATACTACTTGAAAGGCTGTGCCATATATTAACCTGTGATCAATTTCTAATAATTGAATATATTAGAAAAATTTAAATTAAGTTTGGATTTTCTAAAGACATTTAGCACTCAAAACTATATGACGGAAATAATCCAAAATATAATTACAAGTAAAATGTAACAACTATAAACTTTCAATCAAGCACTGTAGTTAGTTGCTGAATTTTTGAGAATCCACTATACCACATCAGATGGTGTTAATTGATAACTTAGCACAGTATTGCATTTACTTTAGCATTTTGTTATAATAGCAGGAGCTGTTCTTGGGTTATTGTTAGGCTCCACAAGTGGCTGATAGAAGAATGACTTCCAGTTATGAGCTTTAATTGTAAATAACAAATAAATATTGCCAACCAAGAGCATTTCTTGCTGCCATGTTAGATAGGATATTGATTAATTAAAAGGCAGGATATTGTTTCTGATATAAAGTCTTTTATCTCTCTCTTTTCCATTTGTAGTCATTTCAGTTTGTGTAGGGCCTGATTGTCATACCATCAGTTATTTTTCTGTACCAACAGTGATAATGAAATTTTATCTTTCTGTAACCATTTTTTCATCCTTTAAATAAATGCTAAACATTTGCATTTTTTGATTCCAATATCCTTTTTTGTTCTTTTTTTAATTTTTTTTTTTTAGGTTAAATTTTTAATAATTTAAAAAGCAGTGATGACATAGGATTAGTAGGTTGGCAATATATAATTGTAATCTTTGTTCAAGGTAATATAGTTTGAAATAGGAGTTTCAACTAAGGCATTTTGTATATTAGGCAATCCTATTTAGGGATCTTCCCTACCCCTCATGGAAATGGAAAGGACTTGTGATCTAAAAATAGTTTGACTTGTGCAGTTTGGCTAGATTGCCCTACTAACAGCAGTTGCATTTAATAAGTTATAGGTAAGAATATGAATACAAGAATTCATATTAGATGTATATTTATAAAGGGAGATTGTTAAATAAATCATAGATTAGTATATGCCAAGATTAAAATAATAGTTGCAATTAAAAAAATATGTATTATTCCAATCATATTCACAAGAAAATTGTTTAAAATTTAATAACTCTTTTAATACTAAAATTGCTGCTTTGAACTTTCAGGGTTGTCTTCTAAGGCAGTCGTCTTCAACCACCGGTCCACGGCCCGGTGCCGGGCCTTAGAAGTTTTTTGCTGGTCCGCTAGACTGGCAAGAAAGTTTTTAATAACAAAATAATAAGATTTTAAACTTTTAATTAATATAAACAATTTTTATTTATTTTTTTCATCGCACTTTTACCTGATTAAAAAAAAAGAAACAGAACAAAATCTAATCAGTCATACATAAATTAATTTGTTTTTCTAGTTATCACAGATGTTTAAGGGGGGGGGGGGATAGAATTAAATTTTTTAGTAATTTTCTAAAAAAATTCAAAATTAAAAAAAAAAAAGTTTTTTATTATACAAACTCCATATATATATATAACTTCATTTAAGTCTAAGCTGTTTACATCTTTAAGAAAATTTATCTACAGACTTTTGCTGGTCCATGAAACCTTATTCTTATTTTTGCTGGTCCGCAGGTGTGAAAAGGTTGAAGACCACTGTTCTAAGGTATGAAATTCTCTCAAAGAATCATGACTGGTTTTCTGACAAAGATCTTATTAATAATTTGATAAAAAGAAAAAGTGCTATTTTCTGCTTGAAAGATTAATAAATGTGGATGTACAATGACTGACAATATCTTAAAAATAATTGATGCATTAAGACTGCAAAGAAGATACAGACATTTTCTGATTGTGGTTATCCTGAATATTTTTTTGAAACACTGGGGGCAAAAAAAAGAAATTGTGTGGAAGTGTCAATTAAGAGATATGGAATTAGGTGGAAGTGTCAAGAAGAAAATTCAAAGATTGTCCAGACCAAGAAATGTCAAAACTATGCAGGGAAGGTAGAGAGAAAATTAGTCTGGAAATAGTTCATCTATAAGTTCATTGTCGAACTGATGAAACAGGTAGATGAATATTTTTGTCAAATAGTATGTTTATTTTCTAGGTTCATTTGTATGTAATATTCAAGTGCCCAGTAGTAGCTTATTGTGAAGATAAATCATTAGATGTTACATATAATAGTCAGATTTTGAATTATAAATTATAACAATATAAGGCTCATATGATTAATTTCAATGAAACCTCTTTCATCAGATTTCGAATGTTGTATGAAATACAAATGTGCACCTATTTTTAACTAGAGGCTATGCTAGAGGCTACTTACTTAAATGTTATAATTCATAATATTATAACTTATATAGCTCTTTAATGAACTAAATTACATAATATACTGCAGGAAATTGAAAACGTACTTATTAATTTTTGCTATCAATAGTTTAGTATAGCAGGGGAAAAATAAAAATAATATTTCTAACTATTGACGGTTGCGCAGTAGTATATTATAATTCTGTCGCTATTTTTTTAGAAAGCCCATCTTAGTATGTATATGAAAATACTCCATTAATTACATAAATCATCACCAGATCTTAATGATTCTCTGAGACTTTGTAGGCTATAAACAGAGCTGATGTAATAGAGTAGGCAAACAGGCAAATGCCTCAGCTGATGGTTGTTCCTCCATTATATTAAAGCAAATTTAGTTTAACCAGTTTGCATTTCCTAGAAATTTATTTTATTTGTGGCATACAAAATTCATCCATTTACTGTGTTTAGAAACTGATCAGCTATTGTCTGATCCCCGGAGCTGGGGATAACAAAATGCTGACTTCATTCTTTGGTTATAACCATTCTGCCACCATTCTCTGTTGTAAAGTAACAAACTCCTAACATGTCAAATTTTTTCCTTCGATTAACAGCAGTAAAATATATTAATCAACACTGACATATTTTTAGAAATGTTATTTTTGTCCCTGAATTCAAGATTAAAATAATCTTAGCACAAAAGATTTCCATTTCACTTTATTAAAATTTGAAAAGAAAAAAAAATCGGCATCAGCATAATAAGTATTTTTATATAAAAGAAATTATTTCTAGAAAATAAATGTTTCTGAAGGCTAAAAAAACAAATCTCTCATTATATTTACGGTCGTTTGTCTCCTTAAATAAACAGTAGAAACCTAGATACCCCGTCCTTCTTCCTCCATTTATTAATCAAATAAGGATATTTAAATTTATTGCTATTTAAAAATGAATGATAGTAATTTACATCGCATTGTTTTTATCCATTTTTCATTGAGCGGAAACTTTCTATTTGAACGTCTTTTAATTGTGGGTCAGAGTGGGGAGGGGGTCGTCATGTGAGCTGATACCACATCGTTATTAAGCACGCATAATTCATGTATTATGTTTATGTTCAGACATTTGATTAGCCGACTGAGAACGTAAACAGTCTATGACATAAGTACTTGAACTCTCGAAATTAAGTTTTAGTGATATATGGCATATATTCTTAATATTACAGCAAAATTAGTTCTGGTAGAGAATTATTAATAAAGACATCAGATTGATAGACTGAATAGCTAAAAGTTCATGAATCTGGAAGTGACAGATTGAATTTCAGTCCATAAATTTTTAGCTTTTGAATCTACCATACTACTATTACTACAATAAAGTACACAGATTTATTGGTCACTGCATTTAAATATTACATAGCTTTCTGGGCATCAGTTTGCATGAAAAATTGGTTATTATTGATATTGAAGGTATTTACAAAATTAGTGCCCACATGGAAAAACAAAGCCATAGGAATGCAGTCAAAATTTAGACTATTGAAGGCTTAAATATGGTCTATTTCAGCGTACAGATGCGAGATATGGATATTAAGAAAAGAAGGGAGCAAGGGCTAATGCTTTTGAAATGAATTATCATGGAAATGCTTGAGATAACTTGGACAGCTAAGAGAGTTAATGAATGGGTTTTAATGGCAGCAGATCCACAAAAATAACTGTTGAAGATGGTACAACAAAGATAGCTACACTATTTTGGAGATGTAGTAAGACAAAAAAAAAAAATGTCATCAGAATTATTGATAGAATAAAAAGAAATGGATAACTAAGATTACCATGGATAAATAACAATAAAAAATTACAGGATTAGGAGGAACCATGCTGAAAGCAGAGGGAAAAATGATCTGGAAATGATGCATTTATATTGTTACCCATGGTTGAATTAATAAATTAAATGGATGATGAAGAAATAGTATATAATTATAAATTAGTATCTTTTATACAAATGATGATTATTCGATACTCTTTATTATTAATATTCAAAACTAAAAAACAAAAAAATGTGTTTTATAACAACAAATAAATAAATGAAGACTTAGGATTATTATGATAGAGTTGTTCTGAAGATATGATCCTGAGAACTTATATCGAAATTAGACCATTGTTTTAGCACTTTATCAATATTTTATGTCAATAAAACATCACATGATCCTAGCAAACAATCTTGCTCAGTAACATCCCTCCCCCTCTAATCTCAACTATACCACCTGGTGTAAACTTGCATTTTTACAAATACCAGATGGGATACTTACATAATAAATCTCTTTCCAGTGCTATCCTATTCAATATCTCCAAACTAGTTTCTAGATAATAGCTTTTATGATTGAGGTTTTGATTTGGAATTAATGCACCTGAATTTTTTAGCTGATGGAGGAAAGGTGCATTAGTTTCAAAAAATCCAGGTATATTACTCTCAGATCCAAAGCTCCTTATTAGTGAAAGCCATAAGATAGAAATTAATCTGGGGATATTGGGTAAGACAGCACTAGATGGGTAACAATATATTTGAGATTTTATTTTTTCCTTACTACCCTAAGAACATCCAGCATATTTTAGTTATCTTAAACTATTCTGATTATCAATAATTCTCCAATGAACAAATTCTTGCCATAATATTTTATACTCCTGCTGTTGTGCCAAAAATGAGGATGTGAGAAACACGTCCAAAATCAACAAGAGATGGTGCAATGTGAAATGACTTCTTAAACAAAGTCAGAAATTTTTGTGATAGGCCATAAATCCAGAAACTGTGTTTGCCAAATTATATACCACAATAAATTTCATCTACTTACTACTTATAACCAAATCATTTTTCTAGACCTGATTAGTTCATCCATTTTCTGTTGTAAAAATTTAAACAAAATTTTTTTAAAATCTCAAATCACTTTCATTCTCTTAGGTTTTTTCCACTCGGTATAATTTGTCCTACTCCTTTTTTTACCATCCCACATTCTAAAATTTTCAATATTCTTCCTTTAGACTTCACACAATCCTTATTCCACTTTCATTTATTTTCCTGTTTCTTTTAGATAGAGTACAAAAAGAAGTAATAAATGTTCATCGGGTGTTATATTTGGACAGTAAATAAGGTTAGTTTTATTGAAATGGACTTAAATTTTAATGAGGGCAATTAACAGCAAATTAAAACATATTTTGAAATTTATAATTTATGAATGAAGTACATCAATAAAATAGTGTTTAACTGGATTATGTTGGATAATAATTGTTTTACAATATGTAAAGCTAATAGAAATGGAATAAAGATATAGAGAATATATTTTAAGAAGTAACCATTCCAAATCTAAGGAAAAATAATAATTTAGAATCATATAAAAATAAATATTGCATTTTGATTTGCAAATGTTAAACTTTTTGTAATCACAACTTTGGCACCAAACACTTTACACAAACACATTAGTGATTATAATTAATTATGTATTAAACAAAAAACAATTTCTAGTCCAAATATAAACTATAAATCTCTTTATGTCAGTGGTTTTATATAAATATTAACACCTGAATCTCCATGCCCTTGTTGATGTTTTGATAGCTTTCACATAAGCTAAGGGCTGACTTTTATCCATTTGTAATATCTTGTTGAAAATGATATATACTCATTATACTGTAGATATATATTTTCAAGTTTTTATTCGTTCATCTCAGCCTATTCGTATCACAACCATCTATCAGCATAGAAAATCAGATCAATCTTTTTCATTATGTATACATTTTAGAAGCACTTTTCAGAGAAGTTCGACATAAACACATGGAACAATTTATCTTCATATATAGTGAAGTGGAAAATATGTTACACACATACAAGTGTTTTAACCCCCCCCCCTTCTTTTTTTTTTACTTTCATAAATTAAGTGTTTAATTTCAAGAATATTTATTAATTTTAAATTGGAAATATTTAAATTTCCATTCCCTTAAATAATCATGTATGTTTGTTCAAGATTGCTGATCATAATTAAATATTTTGTATATTTATTTTATATTTCATAGTTCGTGTATTTTATTTTAGATGATGCAATACCAAAGAAGGTTCTGAAGGTAATTAAAATAACTCATAAACTTATGAATAAAAGAATGTTCTTGATTTAATTTTAAAAGGATAATTAATAAATTAAAATCCCTTAGCAAACATAATGTTAATGGAAATTATATCCTTTGAATCTATTTCCACTCTCGAAATAGATTAAAACAATACTCTCCAGAACTTGTTGCATTGTCATTGTGAATAAAGAATAAGTGCATTCAGGCTACTTACTGGACATTCGGGCCTCATCAGTGGTCTTATTAACATATAAATAGAGCCAAAATTTTAGGCTAGAGGTCTTTTTGCACTATTTTAGTCAGTATTGCAGAATGGATCCATGTCAGTCAAAATCTTGAAATATGAATTCTGAGTAGAGGGACTAAATTTGCTTCCCCTTCTTCAAAATCATTTCTATACTGCTATGCTAATAAGCCATCTCCACTTATAGACTGCCTAAATTAAATGCTGAACTAACTATATCATGATGCCAGCCATTATTTTTCCAAACTTTGCATTGCCAAATGTGTTTTCCACATTTTACAGTCTTATGCGTATCAATCCGTAGGGACATCAAGTCATCAAGTAATGGAAGGTAAATCCTAATCATGCCGCTAATATGAACTCTTTTAAAACTTTCATTTTTAAAATATAAATTATTTATAATGTAATTTTCTCCTTATTTAGACATGGTGTTGTAGTGCTAGTTATAACAATTCTGTAAAATAATGACTTTCTTTTGTAAAATCTAATGCACGAATCTATAATTTTATTTTGTTATGCATTTCTTTAATGGGTTTCACAATTACTATTAAATATTTTAAATGTGGCAATTATTAATTTCAATATTATAAATTTTTGTATGATTTAATTTAATATGCTAATAGTTCAATCTAGCGAACCGATCATAGAATTTTTATTAGATATCCTTGCTATTATAGGATGTTAAATAGTTAAATGTAAGCTTTCTTGCCCAATTGAATGAGATTTTAAGTTATTCTATTTTGCTTAGGGGCAGATTATCCGCTGCTACATTTAAGATATCAATTTATTGCCATGTTCACGTTATTGGTTTTATTTTTATACTATATTTTAAAGTAAACTTAATGACCTTACCTTTTCTGTTTTTTTATTATTATATGATCAATCATTTGCCCACCTCGTCATCTAGCGTGATAATTGTTTTATGGAATTAATTACTAGTTACTAATATTTGTTTAATGAAAGGAACAATATTCTCCTTTTTTTATTGTTTTGACATCCTCACTAATATTAAAGGTCATTTGTGTACCTTTTGAGAGGGATCAAATTGTCATATCATTACGCTAGATTCTATTAAATCACAAGGGCCTTAATTCACATATCAGCGTCATTAAGAACCAGCTTTTTTTTTAGCTTTGCTTGGACTGGATAACGTTACAAAATTTTCTTACATCTTGCTTTGTCGAACTTAAAACCCGGAGGTCCAGGATTACTTTGAAAGGAGTTTGGAACCCCCAACTCCAGGATACTGTCAGGCTGTAGATAGGCTCTGCATGGACTAACACCGGAAAATCGGAACCATGGAAATTCCTACGCAACCTTTTCAAATGCTGACCTGTCAGATGTACAGGCACATTTTGTATACTTACATAATTGATGAAGCATCCATCCTAAAATGGACTCAACCTTTTTTAATGTTATCATTTAGTCAGCACCACAATTCTTGCTAAATATTCTTATTTTTGCCCATTTTTTATATCTGTAAAACGTAATGCCATAATTTCTAAATCCGTCCTATATTTTCATTTATATTATAGGTTAGGAATGTCATTTTAAAGTTTATTTAAGCTATCTGCCCTCTCATTGAAACAATGTTTGAGTGCGCTAACAAACAATGCTAAATAAATCCTATCAAGTCTAAAGGACTAGGGTAAAATACAAATGTTTTTTCCCTTTAAACATTTTGAGGTTTAATGACTGTTTAATTAAATTGGGTAAACTATAAAATATTTTCATATGTGGTTCAAATGAACCATAGTAAATGAAATTGATGTAACTTATATCCCATTTCTCTCTGTTCTTTAAGGCCATTTATTTTTCATAAAATAATCATTGCGTTCAAATTATAAATTGGTAAAATTGGTATCTACTGTTAGCATATTAACCACATCGTCTTGACTATCTGTACATTTTTTTTGAATCATTGTATATAATTGGAGGTTTGCATATTATTTAATCATTAACTTATGTACTATTATTATGTAATTTCTTAAATATGCAAATCAGCACTCATAATCAGGTGAAACCCAAAATTCTGTTAGTTTTTATGTAAATAGATTTGCAACTGTGTATTAAATTACACCTGGGTCTCATTTTACGCAATAGATAGGTTTCTCAGAAAACACGCGCAAACGAAATCGCGCAAAAATAGACGTAACTTACCTTGAAAAGGGGGGAATACGGACTGTGATTTTTCAAAAATCGCATAAGAGCAAAGCACCAACGTAAAATTACTTTAAAATTCATGCAAAAAAAATAAGGAAATAAAATATGACTAATAAAAAATTTCAAATTTGAAAAAAATTGATACAAGACAAACTTTTTAAACTATTTTTTAACTATAATATTTAATTTTATTCAAAACAATATGTATTTTTATGCATACATTTTTTTATACACATTTTAATTATTATCGCTATTTGCCAGTAATCAGGTTCATTTGCAAACTGGTTTTTGATTCTTCACAAGAGGAAATACAGCTAGCGCCAACTTCACTCTCATGTTGTGTTAATTGTTTTCTGGTGACAACGTAATTAGTAATTAATCTTTGAGATGATGATTTTATTAATTGTTTATGAATGTGATATCCAGACATACAACCATTTAGCTCTCGTTGGAATTTAAGAGCATGTTCGTGATTAGTGTCATTTATAAGAAAATAATTTGCCAACTGATTAGAAAGTTGACCTTCTCGAATCATTTTTGCAGTGAAAGGAACAGGTTCCACTTCTGTTTCATTATCTTTTTCTACATTTTCATTCTGTATCTAAACTTTTATTTTTGTCTTTAATTTTTTAATTTTCAATTCCGTTTAAAAATCAAATTTCATTTCACTGCTATTACTCACCTTTTAAAAATAAACTTGTGGACAGTAAATGATTAATAATTGATTACGTTGTTTTTTAAAAAGCAAAAACAGAATGTGATTTAAAATGCAAAATTAACATGCACAATGTTTGAACAAATTTACATTATAATCTTGTAAAATTTAATGTGTGTAAACATAAAATGTGGAAATCATGATTTTAATATCATTATTGCATAAAATCTTACTATTATAAAGCACTGAAAATATTGAAATTATCAAGATGAAAGTCAAATTCCAATAATGTGCTCATACTTTCAATATAACGTAAGTGCGCAAGATTTATTATTTATAGTAATAGCGCATTATCGGTGAAACATGAATCACGTAACTTCGAAATCGTGTTAAATTTAAGTCCGCATAAAAAGAGACCCAGGTGTATATAACTATTTGTTTATTCATTCTCTCATAATTAATATTAATAAATTATTAACCGCATAATTAGTACTTAATTCTGCTTTGCCTCCTGATTTATGCATACACATCGTTAATTAGATTGCATCACATATAACTCATTTCCATTGACCTTAGGCCAACTTCTGAGATTTATTAATGAATTTGGATGAAAGGTGTAAATTATAATCTTAAGCTGTTTCATCCTGTCAGGGGGGGGGGATTCGAAGTCTAGTAGTATCATCTTTCCCTGTAGATCTCTTGTTTCTCCGCTGCAGCTCCAGGACAGGAATGAAGATTTCATCTGTTCTCATTAGAAATGTTGTTCGTAATGTTATAGATCTGGAAAATGGGCAATAGGGCAGAGTTCATGATTGTTCCTGACTTATGTATCTTGCACATGATTGGACTCTAGGTACTTTTGCTAGATGCTAGCTTTTGTTAGATGAACATACAATTCTGACCAGTACAATAGATATATTTAATTTCATATATATATTTACATTTTTTGTTTCCACCACACATTCCTGAAACATAAGCAAAAATAACAATGATCCCTAAGATGTGCATTTCATGCTGAATTGGTATTTATTATTTGGTCCAAGTCACAATCGTTTACATATGGCTTCATCAATTGTTCAGTTTTATATATAGAAAATTATTACACTTTGATTTACAAGCGTTAAATTTTCTTTATGCACAATTTTGACACCAATCATTTCACATAAATACATTAATGATTATTACTAATCATTTATTAAATTAGAGATTATTCCTAGATCAGATATAACTTTAATCCTCAGTTAAAGATTAATATATCTATTTTTTTAGTTATATGTAAACGTGAAATAACTTAGCTTCACTTTTTCTATGTGGAATGGGGGGGGGGGTTGAAAGATATATTTAACACTTCTACTCCAACAACATTCTTAAAAGACAAGATTAAAGATATCTGAAGACAAATAATCCTCTTTCCCCAAGATTTCACATTAAGCAAGCACTCACAAAGTAAAGTATATATATATAAACAACCCCCCCCCCAAATAACAATTAGCTATCCCTAGAATTATTATACATTATTTCATATTTTATATATATCACCAAATTATTATATCTTACTTATATATTTTTTGTCTTTGTATTTTGGAGTTTGACTGGTCATATTCATTTCCAAATGTCTTCACCTAACGTTGTTGAACACATTTGCTGCAAAATTTATTTCATTTCTTTTTTATAGAAATAAATTGCCTATCTATTAACATTGCATATTGTAAGATCTCTCTTATCCAATGTGTTTGTTATCTTCTCCCACATATTATAAGTGAACTGTATTTCATTCATATATAAACTTTCAAATACCTGATGAAAAACAATGCACATCTCATTTTACCTTGAATTAGCCCCATTTACTATCCACAATTCATATATAAACTTTCAAATACCTGATGAAAAACAATGCACATCTCATTTTACCTTGAATTAGCCCCATTTACTATCCACAATTCACCACATAAAATACATGCGTCTACTTTTTTTTATTCATTAAAAAAAAAAAAAAAAAAAATTTTTTTTGGTCAATATGAAATGCATTATTCCCAAATTAAAGGGGCCTGTCACTTCTTTCCAAATAATTCTATATCCCTTGTATTTATTATATCTTAAACATGCGAGCTGTTTAAATAATCCTATTTATTTCTTGCTTTTCTTCTCAATTTCAATCCCCAATAGTTTATTGCACAACTAGTGCCACCTATATTGTCATATTTTGTTCCATATTCTAAATTTAATTTGAACAAGACCTACTCAAAATCATTTATTTTGATTAAAGCACCATGACATTATTACTTGAAGGCATTCCATTTTTATATTTTTATATTTAATATACCAAAAATAAATGTGTCAGAGTATCCATAGTAGAGAATCACAAAAATGTTATTGAAAATTGCCTACAAACTAGATATTGACTATTGCTAACTCAAGCTCTTGATTACAAACTGTATAATTAATTAATTTGTTATGAATATTGTATCAAAATTAGACAAACAAAAAGGTTAAACCTAAGCTTGATAATCAAAAGATAAATCAAAATGTTTAATAAATTTAAACAATTTGGATATCAGTGGCAGAATTCTACGGTCTGTTTTGTGTTTTTTTTCTTTTTCTTCTTCATATGTCATAGCATCAGCTGGGACGCAAACTCACAACCGTCTGCAACCAATTACTTGCTTGCAAGGCTGTTGCGATGACCTCTTGGCTAACAATGCTTAAGTTCATGGATTGTTCAATATCAGCCATTTCTAGTGCTCGAACTTAGTATGAACTTTTGAACAATTTTTCAATTAATAAATTAATAAATTAAAAACATGTAATATTGATATTTTAAAAATCGTACTTTGTTAATTATAATAAAAAAATAGTTTCGTTATTTTGCATTGCGAATTATTTTAAAAAACACCATCTACTACTATAAACTTGAATAATCGATGGGAAACCAAATGCTATAAAATCCCATTCTCCAGACTGATTACTTATGGTTTTTGACTTTATCAATGAAAATTAGGATTCAAAGCTGGAACTAAATGCAGTTATACATTTATCAGTTACCATTTAACTCCTTTATACTATAGAAGCTAATTTGAAATGCTGAAAAAAAAACCCCAAGATTTCAAATTCAGGCTAACTCAATATATAATTATATAGATATGATATCAGGTTATTTTCTATATATTTTTGAGACCTCACTTCTATACCAACTGTAGATCCCTTCTGTCCTTTGGTTAGGAAGGCTAATATCAACATCACTTTGAATTTTTATATGGTTATTTGTATGCTTCCAACAGTAAGTATATGTAATCTACTCTATAGTTGTCTACTATAATTTCAAGTAATTAATTGACTTCAGATGTTTTTTTTTAAATTTCATGTTATTAACTTGACTAGTATAAAGGAGTAAAGGATGGCACATACATATATTTTGAATCCCAGTCTTTATTGATGAAACAAAAACCAGAAACTGTTCAGTTTATAAATGGAGATTTTACATTATATTGATATCCATTGATTACGTAAGCTTACGGTAGATAGCTTTAAAGGAGAATGAATATATCTGCTCTTGGAAGCATATGGGTCATGCAATGTTGGTGTTGACTTTTATAAAACTAAATGACCCATTTGCTGATGGCATTTTAGATGTGATAATATGTTGAATTATTTCCATCATCTGTCATTAAATATTGAATGTCTAGAAGAATTTAAACTTTATTTAAATTTTTCAAATACAAATAGACAACACAAGTTAGTAGATTATTCAATCTTTTGGGTGGTATTAATCTTTGCTCTTCTTTAGATTTTGCTGGCCTGACCAGTGACAATATTAACATCGGAGTTGAACTTAACACTTTTAAGATTCTTTAATATCGAATTTTAAGGCAGTACTAACCAACTGAGTTATTTTGTCAAAGGCAACAAGCAATAGAAATTACATATATCCTTATAGATAAGTACGTATATGAAATTTCGACTATCTGTTGCCTTTGACTGATTAGCTTAGTTGGTTGGAGCATTGCCTTAAAATTCGATATTCAAGAGTCTAAAGATGTAAGTTCGATTCGTATACTAATATTGTCACTGGTAAGGCTAGGTACATCTGAAGAAGAGTGGAGAATAATCCCACTTGAAACATTGTATAATATACTAATCTGTTATCTATTTCTATGTTATTACTAACAGTTGTTTGTATTTGAAAAGTAAATAAAGTTTAAAATTTTATAGACATTCAACTGTGTATCTACATATTCTTAGCTGAAGGCTATATAATCTGGAATTGTCTCTCCCATGAAGACTATCATTGAAAGGGAAACCATGCCAACATGATGGTGTCTCTATGTCTAAGGCCAAATGAAGCAGAAAATGATGTATTTGTTATTAATTATTCTAAAGATGTCATGCGTTATATATTTCAATATTTATTTATTTTTGCTCAGTAATTCTGATATGTTATAAATGTCTGATTTATAATATTCTGTTTTCAAATACCATTTATTATCATGTCGTGCTGCTATACGTTTTTAGTATCTTTGCAGTGTCATGTAGTGAAGCCAATGCCTGTTTGTATTGTAATTGTTTTTAGACTTTCAAAATTTATTATGGAAAATGATAAGTCTGAAACATGTGTTAGAAGCCATCTTGGTGAATCGTTTAGAGTTCACTGCTTGTGCTCATTGATTTTTTTAATGGGGTGACCTTAGCTCTGTATTCGTACTTTGTTTCTATAGATATAAGAAAGTTTTAAGATGCAAATCAATATTTGTCATTGTTTTTTTTTTTAGTGAAATATTGATTAACCTGTTTATTAAGCTTTTGAAATTAGGACAGAAAAAAAGTTAAATAATAAATGCACTTGAATAAGATAGAGAATCAATTCTAAATTATATTAAAACAAATGTTTCTTCAAATGTTAGTTTTCTGAATATAGTTCCCATCCCTATAGGCTGATATTGATTTTCTTCTCAAAGTTAATTAAAATAAAAACTTCATGTTTTAATACCTTCTATTTTTTTGCAAAAAAAAAAAGTTTATTTATTACTATTTAATGTGAAAGTGCCAATCTTAGTGCATATGTAACTATAACCCCCCCCCCCCGGATAATTGCCTTAATGGTTATTAGTAATCATTGATTAGGCTTGAAATTATCATATTTTTAATTTAGTTTATTAAAGATGAATATATTTATTATTATCGACCTTAACCACTTATGATCCACTGTTTTCCATATGTGATAATTTACGTATAATTCAACATTGACACACACACATTTTAATCATATAAATAAAGCCATCTGAAAAAGGCAAATGATCCCAAGATGCAGCTCATAATGAGTCAGCACATATTTGGTTCATGTTACAATTCTCACATCTTCATTATTCTTATTCAATATGTATCAATATCAAATTACAATGTTCTGTATCAAAATGCATTACTTCTATTATACCTTTCCAAAAAATGAAACGTAAATAAAAAAAATCATGAAAATTCATAAATATAGAAAATTTTAAGATTCAGCAGCATCCTATTTCATTTTTTTTTTTTATTTCAGAGCGTAGCACGTGACCATATTAATAATGTTTTTTGGGATTATGGTAAAAGTTCTGCCCCCCTCTCCTCTTTTATTATAAAAGTTTGATGTGATATGTATTTCACATAAAATATTCTTTAATCATAAAGCTGGAAGTTTTACAACATTTAAGAAAATTTGTAAAGTATCTTTCTTAAGTGATAAAATGAAATTTATTGATTTTCTAATTGCAAAAAAAAAAAAACCCTCATTAAAATATTCTAGAATTGCTCCAGAAAGTTTAAAGTATGAAGAGTTTACCAGAGAATCTGAACTGGATAAGAACCGGTATGATCGACTGTATATATTCCAAAGTTAATATGGGTTTAAAACATTCAATAACTGGAAAGACCATAGTCTACTAAGAATTAGACTGCTATTATGTTTCCATAGAGAGAGAAAAATTATGTTTCCATAGAGAGAGAAAAAAGTATTGAAGGGAAAGGATATTATCCTGAACATTTTTACTTTGGGTATAAGCCAATACTACACGTTTATTTAATTTAAAAAAAAATATATAACACAGTATTTTTTTATTTTTTGAATGAATATGTCCACAGTAAACATGTATATAAATATGCTCCAACACTTATTGTTATAATAAACTATAGAAAGTAATCATCCTTTTCTCACAAGTGCAATTAAACTGGTGTTCAATCTGCAAGAAGTTTCGCCCCAGCCATAAGATAATAAGAGCGGCTGATTTTCTATAGATGTTACAGTTTAAACACAGCACTTATAAAATTTATCAAATATTACACTTTATTATTGATAATGTACATTATTATTATTTTTTAATTTTATTCATACAATAATTTTAATTTATATATGCATGC
This sequence comes from Epiperipatus broadwayi, assembly GCA_028023455.1. Lineage (NCBI taxonomy): Eukaryota > Metazoa > Onychophora > Udeonychophora > Euonychophora > Peripatidae > Epiperipatus > Epiperipatus broadwayi. The sequence continues at coordinate 714,523 of JAQFVV010000155.1, forward strand.
TATATACATAAAATGTGTCTGTGTTATATATATATATGCATATTAAAAAGCACTGCTCATAAAACAATAATGTGAGTTGATGTATGGTCTATACCAGGGATGGCCAAACTTTTAGATGTTGGGGGTGACTTTTTTGATGAAAGTGAACCTGAGGGTGACTATGTTTTTTTCAGGGCTTTGAATCAGAAACCAGAAAGAAAAAAAAACATTTTTTCTGGAATAAAAACTGGAACAGAAAAAAAATAATGGTTCAAAGTCTTGTTTTCTTTTTAAATCTCCTTGGGAATTATTTGCTAGATAGATAAAGTGGTTTAAAAAGTTTACAACTTTTTTGTTTTAAAATCAGTTCATTAAAATCCTTGTCTCTCTAGGACAAGTTGTCTTTATTTCTTCTCGGGGAAAATGGCAATTAAATATTCCTAAGAATTTTAGCTCTAGCATTACACAAAAATAATTTAATTCTTTTCAACATCTTCCAACCTCCTTTTTTATTTTTTATATTTAAATCAGCTCTGAATTTATCACTATAATTTGTCAATGTTCACATCAACTTCGCAGTCGACATCTTGGCCATCCCCGGTCTACACACAGGAAGTTTGGATCAAATGTAGCAAATATTGTAGCCCCACTGTATAATTTAATTAAACTAACATTGTGTCTATAAATATTTATATATAAAATCAGCATGAAAATTGACTGCATTCCTTTAAGCTATAAATAAATAGTCCAAGATTAGAATGGATTAGCTTATTCTTTAAACCTTTGATGTTAATAAGCTTTGGTTTTGTTTTATAACAGTGTTGGAAATTCAGAATAGAAATAATAATTAATTAGATGTAAACATCATAATAATTTTAATCTTACAGGTAATTAAACAAAAAAATAGACAGATTCTTTCTTTCAATAATTTTTTTGGTAGTAATCAAATGGAAAATCAATATTTATAAATATTAAATCAAAATAGAAGAAATATACACTCCTGTCAGCTATGAGTAAATAATCTTTATGTAAGCAAATGAGAAAGAATAGAATAGATCCACCTATTTTTTAAATTTATGAAGCTATTAAGAGATTTATAATGCAGAGATATAACATCCGGCCATTTCAGACTTGGAGCTTGAATTTAAGCCAAATTAAATTATTTTCAAGAGACTTTAATTTTCCCCTCAGGTAACTGTTCTATAGCTAATTATCCAATATTGGTTATAACCAGGTATCTGATTACATTTGGTTAAAAAATAAAACAAGGTTAAGAAATCACTCTAACCCTCACCAATTGGAAATTTGTGAATACCGACTCTTTTATAGTTCAAACAGGCAAAACTCTACCCGTATTGCCATTCAATGCAAGCCAGAGTAATCAATGGATGCCAGAAGGCTTGTGCATAAAATCCCTATCTATTACCTACTCATCCAATATACCCAGACTAGTTTTTGGCTTATGGCTTTTGTCAGTGAGGAGTCTCGGATCTGAGAACACTACACCTAGATCTTAGGATCTAGTTCGTTGGACCTATTCTTACACTGCAATTGGCTAATTATTAAAAATATTATTTTGTTTTCTATATATATATGCAATAGCGAATTCAATACATAAAGAGTTTTATTGATTAGCATTCAAAAAAATACAATTATTTATTACCCAGTGTTGGAAGAAAAATCTTCAGAAATTTTTAACACTGATGATTATCAAATTGCTAATGCAGACCAATTTAAATGATCTTGGGTAACTTTTTAAATAGAAAGGTGAATTTAAACGTTGAGGTGCAACTTAGATCCAATGTGCCGCTGCTGTGGCTTTTAATAAATTAAAAGATAGAATCTTTTTATTACAATGAAATAACTACTGCTACTAAATTGGCTTTTATTTATTTATTTAATTTATTGAAAAGTGGGATTTAACATTAAGGAATTAAAATAAGTTTCCTTTAGGGATGCTCCTTAAAATTTTAAAAAAGACAAAGTCAAGATTATAAAACCAATTAACATGTTCTTCAACTTGTTGGATGCATTTCTATGAATCCACAATTGTAAAATAACTATGCAAGAGTTATTAAAAAAGGGTTTATGGAAGGGGTGGGCAAAAAATGGCCCATGGGCCACATATGGCCCAATTTATGTGGCCCGCCAAGACAATCAGAAAATCCACCTTGAACTGCGATTTCCTTCCCATGCATGACCGAAGATTCGTCTCTTATTTTCCACTAGGACAGCCATGTCAATACACATGCACAGTGTAGATATGATGTGCAGTGCTTTTCCAGTTGATCTGGTTAATTTCAATTTTATTTTTGCATTAGTAAATATATACATTTCCAACTTTAGTGAAACCATGAACCCTCTGGAAAAATGTAAAATCGGTGAGGAATGTCGTGTGTTTAATAAAGAATGGACAAACAAATATTTCTTTGATAATACAGGGAATAAAGCAGTGTGTTTATTATGTTGTGAAAAAAAGGTGTGGCCCTCCGCTAATCTCTGCGGGCCCCCAAGCCAAAACAATTGCCCTCCCCTGATTTATGGCGTACTTAAGCACTGTTTTGTAGCTGAAGTAAACCCTGTTTGCGTTATAAATATTATTATAAAGAGAATCTAAAGAAGTGCGTTGTCGTTTATTTTTATTAGGAAGATAGGATTGGAGAGCTACAGACAATTAGACACAGAGTTGAAGTATTTATAATTTCTGCAAATTAAAAAGACAGCTTCGCAAAATGTGAAATAAACAGATTAATGGACTATATATGGTCTTATTGGGGGTTCATGAATTGATTTCTATAGTCTTTGCAAAATTATTTTCAAGTGCATGTTTTCGTTTGGAGTTGAGATGACCACACTCGTTTGCGATTTGCTGTTATTACTATTTCTTTACTAGAATTTTTCTAAAATTGTTAAATGATGCCAAATCTCTCTATCTATGCACACATACATATATACACACATTTCTGCATAGAATGATTAAATGTTAATGTGCGCTATTCATTTGAAATTTAAAGCATATTTTCATTGGAAATATTTCTAATTTAAATTCTGCGAATTCATTAATAACAATATTTTCTTCTTCCAAACTCTTAATATTTATAATATTCTTTTAAAAAAAAAAACTTTAAAAATGTATACAGTGATGATTTAATAAAGTATAATTTAATTTTCTTTTTTATTAAATTGAATTAGGAAATGGATTTTATTTTATTGCATATATATTTAAATTGATCTTGTTTGGCTTATTATTTTGTTTAAAAGATTTTATTTTGTTCAAAAATGTTTAAAATTGCGTGCTTTTGAAGAAAAATTAAGAGGAAAGCTTTATAAATCGAAAGTCCAAAGTTGAAGAAAAAAGATTATCCTGGCATGAAGAAACAAAGCAATTCTTATAGTGGAGGCAGTTCAATTATCCTAAATTCTCTGAACTACCCTCGAAAGTAGTAAGTTTTTTTTTTTTTAAAAAAAAAAGAGAGTTGATGAAACTGTCTGAAAGATTCGATTGTATTTTATAAAATTACAACCTCAAGTTCTACTCAAGTGAGTTGAAGCTAGCAGAAAACTGGTTTTCAGTATTTAGTTTCTTCTGAAAAAGCAATCAAAATTATTTGCGTACATATTAGTATTAACTCACACACCCATAAAGGATTTTTATTTCATTATTTCTATGGGTATCTGATTTTAGTACTTACATATTAGGTCTACTGCCCGTGTTTGGGGTGCAGAATGCCGTATTAAAAAACCAAATTTTTAACAATACGAAAAAGCATAAATTTGTACACAACAATAATAAGCACATTTCGATACTAAATTAAAACAGGTAGTTGTGATTTTTTAATACGAATGTCATCGCAAACACGGGCAACAGGTCTAATACGTAAGTATTCTGCTTTTATTTTACAAGTACGTAAATACAAAAGTACTTTTTTTAAAAATCAAAGTAATCGAACAGTTTTATTACTTGGAAGTTCATAAGAAGTTTGAATGCTGGAAGTATCTGCATCTATGGATCTTGGAGCTTCAGAACCTGCCATTCTACCGTTGCACTAAACTACGCTGGGCTCTGATTCAAGAAACTAATGCAAATAAGATATAGAGATTAATTTTTGTACACATGATACAAATAAAAATCTTGAAACTATGAAACAGTATCATGAATGGTAGAAAGGAGATATGTTTCAGTACATGTGCCATGGTCATCATCTTCAACCATTATCAATCCACTGCAGGATGAAAGTCTTTCCAAGTTCAATCCATCTCCGATCTTTAGCTTCTCGTCTCCACATTACTCCTGCACACTTTCTTATTTCATCCATCCATCTCACATGCAGTCTTTTTCTGGGTCTTTTACTATTTCTTGGAATCCCATTTAAGATTTCAATTGTCCATCTATTATCATCTCTTCTAACAATATGTCCAGCCCAACTCTACTTTAGTCTTAATTTTTTCAATGAGGTCCATAACACCTGTTTGTTCTCTTACCCATATATTGCATTTTCGATCTCTTCTTCTTACTCCCAACATACATCTCTCCATACTTCTTTGAGTGGTCTGAAGTCTCTGTATTGCTCTTCTATTAAGTGTCCAAGTCTCAGATCCATAAGTAGGGAACTGGTAAAACACATTTATTAAAAATCTTCCTTTTCAAGTATTTCCTTTTAGTATTAAGTTATTTCTACCAAAATCATTTCAACCAAGTTTAATTCTATGATTATTTTCATCCATTATGTTTCCATCTGTATTAATAATCTGACCAAGGTATTTGTAACTGTTAACTTCTTCTAACTCATCATAATCAATCTTTATTTTCATATTTTGAGAAAATCGATTAAACATTACTTTAGTTTTTTTAACATTTATCTTTAGTCCTACTTTCATCTGATAACTCCTGCAACATTTCCTGTAGCCCTAAAGCATTATTTGCAAAAACAACTACATCATCTGCGAAATCTAAATGACTTAAATAATCTCCATTTACTTTCACTCCTTTAGCTTCCCATTTTAATCCACAAAGTACTTCTTGCAGCACTGCTGAATCACATGAAAATGTATATTTTTAAAATGACCATTTGGTGCCCTGTATGGTTTAATGCAATGGTAGAAACTCTAGAGCAAGGGTGGCAAATCTTTTTGAAAGCATGTGTGCAATGAAAAGTTTTAATAGGCATTGCAGGGTGCAAAGAAGAAGAACCATGTCATCAAAATATCCTGATGACATGATATGACAATTTTTTTTGTAATTCGTTTTTCTAGATTGGACTTATAAAGAATATGTATTTACCTTTGGAAAGATTGTTGGAATCCAGTATTGGACTCCTGGTTTGAATCCCATAAAATTATTTTTTTTTTAAAATTTAAAACACTAATTAAAAAATATTGGTTTAATAATTATTTACTCAGTTAAACAAGCCCAAACTCTCTATACAGCAGTGCCACCCTGTGCCGACCAGAGTAATTAATGGATGCCAGAAGGCTTGTGCATGAAATCCCTATCTAGTGCCTACTCATCCAATATCTCCATACTAGTTTCTGACTTGTGGCCTTCGTTAGTGAGGAGTCTTGGATATGAGAGCACAGCACCTAGATCTTAGTATCTAATGCAACCCTCCATCACCCACCTTTTATCTCTTATATAGTCTTATGGGTCTGAACTCAGTTCAGCTCCCATACATTTTGGTGTCTTTGGCACTTTAACAACCATAGCCACCACTATCCTATTAGGCAGGATTGGTGTTAAACCACTAAACATCACATGATCACCTCTCTTATACTAGCACATAATTGTTATTAAACAAGGCAAAACTCTATACAGTAGTGCCACCCTGTGCCAACCAGAATAATCAATGGATACCAGAAGGCTTCTGCATAAAATCCCTATCTAGTGTCTACTCATCCAATATCCCCAGACTAGTGTCTGGCTTGTGGCCTTCATCAGTGAAGAGCATTGGATCTGAGAGTACTGCACCTAGATCTTAAGATCTAATGCAACTCACCAGCACCCACCTTTTATCTCTACTTAACTACAAAACTATAAGAATGAAATTGAAAACAATAATATTTTCAATCTAAGCTCAATAGCTTATATAGTCATATGGGTCTGAACTCAGTTCAGCACCTATACATTTTGGTGTCTTTGGCACTTTAATAACCATAGCCATCACTATCCTATTAAGTAGGATTGGTGTTAAACCACTAAATATCACATGATCACCATCTCTAATACTAGCACACAATTGTTATTAAACAAGGCAAAACTCTCCACACAGTAGTGCCACCCTGTGCCAACCAGAGTAATCAATGGATGCCAGAAGGCTTGTGCATAAAATCCCTTTCTAGTGCCTACTCATCCAATATCCCCAGACTAGTTTCTGGTTTGTGGCCTTCGTCAGGTGTTCAGACCCATATGACTATATAAGCTATTGAGCTTAGATTGAAAATATTGTGTTTTTAATTTCATTCTTATAGTTTTGTAGTTAAGTAGACATAAAAGATGGATGCTGGAGGGTTGCATTAGATCCTGAGATCTAGGTGGTGCTCTAAGATCTAAGGCTTCTCATTGACGAAGGCCACAAGCCAGAAACTAATCTGGGGATATTGGATGAGTAGTCAGAAGATAGGGATTTTATGCATAAGCCTTCTGGCATCCATTGATTACTCTGGTTGGCACAGGGTGGCACTACTGTATGGAGAGTTTTGCCTTATTTAATAACAATTATGTGCTAATATAAGAGATGGTGATCATGTGATGTTTAGTGGTTATTTACTCAGTTATGGTTGAATTTTCCAATATTTTTTTTATTTTATCAAATCATTCTAAAATTTAGTTTTTAAACACTACTCTTTAAAAACGCATTTAATTATTTCTTTTATAATATTTAATTATTTCTTTTATAAATTTATTGTGTTTCATATTTTTTAAATCAAAATATCTATATATTTTTTTCTTATCTCAAATATTACTACTTTTTTGGGTAATCGTTGATTAGCCACCAAACACCACCTGATGTCATTGTTGCTAGTAAAAAAACAATAGATATAACGTTACCGGGCTGATTTACAATTTACTTTTTTTACACTACTACATGTCAGTGCGTAGAGCTGGAATTCGCAGGGAGGGGGATCCGATGTTTTTGTCGATCCGAAGGATTGTCCATCATATGCAAGGCAATTTTTAAAACATTATCCATCTCACACAGTACATGTCAGTGTGTAGTACTGGAATTTGCAGGGAGGGGGATCTGAAGGATTGACAGTCACAATATACACAACATTTTTACAAACAAAATTATTTAATAAAATCTATTCAATTAACATCTAATCAAAAAAAAAAATTCAACACTATTTTAAAACAATTTACGAAACACAATTCCATTTGAAAATTCCCCTCTGATCAAGCCAACTTTATGCTTTGAAAGTCTCGTAGCTGTCCCTTAGCAAAATAGGTTTTTTGCGCAATTTCTATATAATGACCGACACATACAGTTTTGAAATTCGTTTAACCTTAAAAATATGTGTACGGAAGTGCGTCTTTTGTCTTACAATTAATACTATCTAAAACTATGTTAGGTCGTATAAAAAATAAGTACTTGGAATGCACATGCAAAGATTTAGGAAAACTTGAATTCTATATACCCTCACATCATACTGTAGTGATCTGTGAAGTGTGCGATAATACTGCGAAGCACAAAAGATGCTTAGTGGTTCAATATGAACAGAACTGTTCTATAGGCCACATGAGCAGTATATTTCTGTGCTTTTGCATGGAAACAGCGACATCAGGCAGTATTTGGTGGCTAATCAACGACAGTCCTTTTTTGTTATCACCTTTTTTCACATACAAAAACATCTTTGTAGGAGTCCAAAGAGATAGAATTATTTTTTAAGTAAATGTCTGTCAGTCTAATTCATTTATTTCTTTGGTGTTTTTTTTATTTTTTAGAGTATAATTATTATTTACCTTTACACCTTCCCTATTGGATTTCTTTTCATCAACTATAATAAAAACCTTTTTTTTTTTTATTTATTAAAATTAATTCCTTTGGTTCATGGACTCGTTACAATCATGAATATAAATTATAAAAACTGGTCCATTTGTGTTTGCATAATATCAATATTAATATATCTCAGTAATTCATATTGGTTGATAGTAAATAATTTTAATAAAGTTAAAAATTTATCCATTTTTTTAACTAATAAAAAATGATTCTATGAGATTCGAACTAGGGTTCCAATGGCGGATTCCAATAGGAGAGATTGCAGAAACCAATAGGATAAAATAACATAAACATAAAGTGAACTATTATAATGTAATATAATAACTATTATAATACATGTAATTATAAACATATTAATGCATTTATTTAATAATAATTAGTTTATTAAAATAATATAATTTATTTATGAAATTGTAATATAATTATATAAATTATCTTTTAATAGATATCTCAATGAAAAGGTTGAGACTGTATTTCTTAAAATGTCTTTCATTATTATAGATATATTAAACAATCTCCATATTTTCTTATTTTTTTAAAATTCGTATAAATAAAGATAGAATAAAAAAACAAATGACTCCCCCCTCCCCCAAGATGCATTTCAAGCTGAACTAGCACTCTTCAGTTGGCCCAAGTCACCATCTCCCATAAATATCTATTACATGAAGAGTATTTATCTGCAGTAAATTGTTACATTTTTATTTACAACTGTCAAACTCGCTCCACTCACAACTTTGACACCATCCACTTCAGATAAATACAACAATGATTATTATTAATCATTTACTAAACTGGAGATATTTACTGAACTAGAGATTATCTCTAGCACAGATAATCTCTAGTTTAGTAAATGATTAGTAATAATCATTGTTGTATTTATTTGAGGTGGGTGATGTCCAAGTTGTGAGTGGAATGGGTTTGACAGTTGTAAATAAAAATGTACCAGTCTTTCATTATTATATTTTTAATTACTACTTTGCATTTGCACAAAAGACATGTGGCATGTCCCTTTATTCCTACAAAACAATATTCTTCGAAGTTGCTTCAGACTTATTGGGGGTTAAGTATAATGAGGTAATTCCAAGAGATCTAAACTTCTAAAAAAAAATGCAATTCAATATGAATAATACATACAATAGGTATACTAAGAAAAGCTTGTTTAGTATTTTAAAATTTGCTAAGTACATCAAAATAGGGTGTTGAGCATACTTTTGATTAATTAATAATCACAATCATAAGCAAATAATTTTTATCAAAAAATAATTATCCTAAGTTCAGGAAGTATTCGACAGGGGATGTCTGCAATTCAGGTCGTTAATCTCAACTGACTTTCAGGAGAATAAATTCTTAATAGAAATACGGCTGATGTTGCACAAGCAACAGATTAATAAGAAAGAGACATTCGAAAAAGAGAGAGCTAATTAAGGCAAAATCAATACTTGATTGTACAATAATATTAATGTTTTTATATTTTTATTCCAAAGAGTAAGCTTGTGGTTAAGACCTGTAGAGGTCCCTACCTTCGTATTTTCAAGCGCACATGCTTATAGGTAAATTTAATGCCTTAGTAAATATTTTTATTATTATAAATTATTTTATTTTTAATTATTTTTACACATTTAAAAAAAAAAGAAAAATAATATTTAAAATGGTCTTTTTAGATAATCGTTTCTCAAGTGCGTAGAATGCCAATCGCAAGTGCACACGGGCACAGAGTTGACTACCCCTGCTCTAGAGCATAAGGTCATTGATCATTTCCAATTTTGGAACCTCAGACATTCAAACTACTCACAAACGCCCAATCAATAATAATAATTTGTTTATTTTTATGTTCATATTATGTATAATAAGAAAACTGATTTTTTTTTTCCATTTTAGAATTATAATTTTTAAAGTATATACCTTAAACTAGAAATTCCTGTAGTTTTCACGTGGACACAATAATATTATTATCTAGTAGTAATTGATTACCCTAGTTTGCTATAGATGGTTCTGGAGTATATTACTCCTTGATGTTTGTTGGCATATACCATCCCAACATTATCATCATCATGTGTCTGGGATTAGCATAGATCACTGAAATATATAATTACTAGTCTAGTCTCAAATCAGTTTAACTATACAAATATATTGACTTGCATTAAACTTAATGCTTTTAAATATCCAAATTTCTAACTGGGAATGCCATAAACAGAAAGTAGGAGAAGCAGATTGTAATATAATTGTCTAGTATTTATTGATTATTCAGGATTATGATAGATAGTGCTGGAGTAGAATGAAAAGAATTGTTCCTGAAATGTGAATAAGCCCAAATGCAATACCGTTTAGATGGTTAATTTTGAATACCTACGCCTCTAATGTCATGAATTAACTCGGATATAAACTATTTCTATAATTAAGTACAATGTATAGAATCTATTAGTGTGCTCCACAAATTTAAAAACGATTCTGTATATCGCAAACTCAGAAAGATTTAAGAACCATTTATTTAGAGGCCATTTTCTGATTTAACATATCAGTATCCTCTTTTATTTCATTTGAGTTTTTTTTACATTTTTTTCAAGCTAACAAATAAAATTTAAATAATTGTATAATTCTTTTTTAAATCAAGGACACGAGAAAATGAAGCTAATTTGTTTATGAAATTATAACAAATATCTTGAACACTTGGTACAACACTGATAATTAAAAATTGGTTTTTCTTTTAAAAATATTTAGTTTTATTACTGCCTAGCATGCTTTCAGTATATTTACAATATCACCTTAGATAAAAAAAAAACAACTTTAAATATTTAGATCATTTTTAATTAACAATGTTTTGTTTTTTTTTAAAAAAATTAAAATTGCCATCTTATATATCAAACTAACATTAAATTTTATATACAGGTAAACTGTCGTTCTGAAGCCTACAGATTTAAACTCTATTTTTTGAGCATTTTACAAAACCTTTATTTGCTGTTAAAGAATAACTGTATCATATTTATTTAGATAATTTTTAATTATCTTCTACTTTTTTAAAAAAAAAAAATTCTGCCAATCATCATATATAAACAAACAATTACTATTTTCAATCAGCCAATACCACATCTTCAAATTAATACAACAATACCCACGATGCAATCATTTATGAAAAAGTTATGGTAAAGATATATTTATTCATATGCTATGTGAATACCATGATGTCTATTAATTTTTAAAAATGCATGTCATAGAAAACCAACAAAAATGTAATTTTATGTTAAAAGTTTGTTTTCAAAACAAATATAAATAGAAGAAATAGGGCAATAACTTTCATGTTACTTTAGATAAAAAAAAAATCCCACACTATTCGGTCAAAAGATATAATCTCCATCCATAATGCATTTTATAAGTATGTTTAATTTATTCCTAAGTTGAATAAATAATATGTATCGATTTGCAATTGTCCAAAAACAAAAAAAAATTGATTCTATACTAAAAGTTAATTTTCAAAATAAATGAGAACAGAAATAAATACGACAAACTTTAATATTAGAACAATTATTCGATATAGCAAAATGTGTTATTGGATACAATTTCTTTTTTATGAAAGAAATAAATTGGTATAAAGATCACATTAAAATATTAAATTAAACGTCCTCAAAATGTTCACATGAAAAAGTGGCAGTAAAAACATCAGAAGAAAAGTTGTATAAATTTTTTGTCACATTATGTAATGCTAAACATTTTCTTAATCAGGTAAATATAAGTACATAATGAATTTAAATTTTTTTAAGCAATGTTAAGCTAATATCATAGGATTTTACATTTATTTTGCTTTAATTTTTTGATTTTGTTAAATTGACCATTTAAATTTAATGTTTCTTTCATTAATATTTTTTTTAAGCTATAAGTATAGGAATACATTTTAAGCATTTTCTCTTTATCAATCACTTTTTGCAATTTATGAAACAATATGGAGACTTCAGACCACTCACAGAAGTATGAAAAGATGCATGTTGGGAGTAACAAGAAGAGATCAAAAACGCAATATATGGGTAAGAGAACAAACAGGTGTTACTAACTTCATTGAAAAAATTAAAAGACTGAAGTGGAGTTGGGCTGGCCATAATCCTAGAAGAGATGATAATAGATGGACAATTGAAATCTTAAATTGGATTCCCAGAGATTGTAAAAGACCCAGAAAGAAACCACATGTGAGATGGATGGATGAAATAAAAAAGCATGCAGGGATAATGTGGAGAAGAGAAGCTAAAGATTGGAGAAGATGGATTGAACTTGGAGAGACCTTCATCCTGCAGTGGATTGATAATGGTTGAGGATAATGATGATAGAAAAATCGCTCAAATTTTATAATTGTATCACCTTTTTGCCACACAGCAATGCAAAATTTCTTTGCCATTAAGTCAAAATATCTAAGAAATTTAGTTTTATTTAATACTTTTTTATAAGCAACATTCATTGATAAGTTATATTTAAAGTATGCTAACATATTGTTAAATTTTCCTATTTTGTTGCTGTAATTACAGGTGTGTATTTAAGTGAAAGAGTAAAGAAACAAGGATTTCAGAATAACAATGTTTATTAAAGTATTTCTAAAAGATATTTATTTAGTAAATGGATTATTTTTTAAACCACTAAACAGCATATGATCACCATTTTTTATGCTTACATAAGGTATTTGCACAGAAGCAAAACACTCCATACAGTAGTGCCAATCAGCACAAACTAGAGTAATCATTGGATACAGTAAGGTTTGTGCATAAAATCCCTATCTAGTGCCTACTCATCCATTATCATCAGATTAGTTTCTAGCTTGTGATTTTCATCACTGGGGAACCTTGGATCTGAGAGCACCTCACCTAGATCTTAGGATCTAACACAACTCTCCAGCAGCCATCTTTTACTTTATTAGCTAACTATAAAACTTTGGATCTAAAATGAAAATACAATAATGTGTTCAATTTAAGATCATTAGCTTGTCCTATAGATCTGAACTCAGTTCAGCATCCATACTTTTTGGTGTCTGGCTCTTTAATAACCAGTCACCATAATCTTATTAGGCAGAATTGGTATTAAATCACTAAACATCACATGATCACCATTCTTTATGCTTCCACAAGCTGTTTACATAGCAAAACTCTATACAGTAGAACCACTCAGTGCAAACCAGGGTAATTAATGGATGCAGGAAGGTTTTCATGTGATGTTTAGTGGTTTCATACCAATTCTGCACAATTGGATTATGGTGACTGGTTATTAAAGAATTAAAGACATCAAAAAGTATGTATGCTGAACTGAGTTCAGATCTATATGACTATATAAACTAATGAGCTTGAATTGAAAACATTATTGCATTTTCATTTTGGACTCAAAGCTTTATAGTTAGTTAATAAGGTAAAAGGTGCTGCTGGGGAGTTGCTCTAAATTCTAAGATCTAGCTGCAGTGCTCTCAGATCCAAGGCACCTCATTGATGAAAACCACAAGCTAGAAACTAGTCTGAGGATATTGGATGAATAGGAACTAGATACAGATTTTATGCACAAACCTTTCTGCATCCATTGATTGCTTGGGCTTGCATTGAGTGGCGCTACTGTATGGAGAATTTTGCCTCCAGGATTATTTTTTATTTATTTTTTTAATTAGATAGCTTATCAAAAAAAACCTGTGATTTCAACCAGGAGATAGATTCATTACTGGTCTTATTAAGTCCTCCAATTCTACTACCGTAGCATAAATTAGACCATCATTAACTTTGTGCTTTATGAATTTTGTTTGTCTATATCAACATAGATCATTGGCTGCTAAATTTCATTTGTGAATTAGATGAGGGCAAGTACCCTTGGTTGTCCTAAATCTGTTGTTGAAACTAATATTTCTAAGGTCAAATACAGCTGTCTTTACTTTTGGATCTGGAAAAGGAAATTTGTTTGTAATATCATAAAAAGTCTATTTTGTATACTTCAATTTTTTACTTGTAGATTCTTAATTGAATATTTCTTGATTTGAAATGAGTCTTAGATGGTAAAACTATTTTAAGTTATTGGCAACTCTGATCTGTTTAATAGCTTTTAAAACATTTTCTGTGAGACAACTTCTGATATCTGGCTGACAAATATGAGAAAGAACAAGAGGCCATTATATCAGTAATGTTTCTTGTTTTGAACTGAGTATTCAGAATAGACACTTTTTCTCCAAATAGGGTTACAATCTTCATCAGAATATTCTACTGCTAATAAAGCTGTCTATGTAGTGCTTTCATTTCATCCCAGTACTATCGAATTTTCCAAGGAAGTTGATTTACAATGAAAAGAAGTTAAACTACAACACAGTGTTATTGCTAAATAATGGTCTATGATTTTTTTCTCATTCTTCTTGCAAAGGATTTCCCTGTTGTTTGCATATTATTTTTGTTGGATTAGGAATAAGAGCTCAAATTTTAAAAAAGATTTTCAAACCTTTCATATAAAATCAAAATAGAATTCAATAAAATATAGAGTATTATTATTGTTGTTGTTTTATGCAATATTAATGTGATGTGAAGTAATTTTTCAACTTGTTTTGATTTTACAGAAACGTTGAAATATCACACAAAAAAAATACAATCCCCCCTCCAAATAAGAAGCGAATGATGCTTTCAGAAAAAATGGTTTTATTAAAAACATATTGAGAAGCTTTATGACAAAATATATCTACTGTATCGGAACAGGTCCTGACCTTACATGACAGTAAACTTGATAGGTTGTCAGCATTTTAAATATATAGACTCATGTCCCCTCCAATCTCATTCCTAGGAGATGATGTATTAACATATATATATAAAATCTACTTATATACTCATCTCTTTTGCTCCACCTTTAATTTCCATTAATCCTGGAGTTCGAACTCAGGGAGAATATGCATAATATTCTACTGCATGTCCCTATTTATAATGTGCAAGTATGTGGCAAATTGAGAACTGATAAAAAAAAAACCCACAAATGGCAGTCTTTAATTTAAAATCATATGTTTAACAAATTTATTTACAATTAGTTTGTAAGAAGGATAAATAATTATTTAGATACCAGTAAATATTCTTTGATTATTACATCATTAATCCATTCCATGTTTCCTTCAAAGAATATTTATTCAATATCGATACTAACACACAAAGAATTAAAATTATAATTTATTGATATTTATGTTTACACTTGCTTACTAATTTAATTTTCATTAGAATTGTAATTTTTCATTTCCAATCAGGTTTTTGACGAGTTCATATTAATAACGTGGAGGTGCTATGGAATCCCCCCTTCTATCATGGTTTGTCACCACAAAGATAGGAAAAACTATCCACTCTACAAATTATTAATTATATACACAGAAAACAAATAAATAAATGATGAAATGATTAGTAGTAACAAATAAAACAAATAACACCTGCCACTGTACAAGTGTTGGCATTTAATGGATAATAAGATAAAATCTTACCTCTCCCCAGGTGATGGTTTAATTTATCCCCAAACAAGATCATGTCTGGACCTAAATTTTATTTTAATTTATAATAAAGCTAATAATACTTTCCCCTTATCTAACATATTATTAATTTACATCCCCCCTCTTTAATCTGTAATAAAGGGAAGAAATAAAATGAAAAATTATACATAAAATAAATTTTAAAAAATTACGATGACAACCTAGAGATCAGTTAAGAATCCATAAGGAAAATGTCCTAAAAAGATTATAAATGTCCTCTTTGATCCAATGCATATTTCAGTTGGTGGGATTCGAATGTTCTAGAACACATATGCCAGTGACCAGAATTTTTCTTTTGGATGGTTGCTTTGAGATATTGAGTTTGTAGCTTTATGTCTAAATAGTAAAGTTGATGATATTCGTAGCATAATGAATAAATGCTTGGTCAAATTAAATTTGGTATCAGCGATTACAAGTCCATGGGTGACAGCTTTTTTCCCCCGATGTAACTTTACACTTCTTTCAATGTAGTTGATAAAAGTTAGCGAGTTGATTAAAAAGCAAGATATTTGCTGTTAGATATCTCAAATTAGAGTTGATCTACTCTCTGGTTTAAACTTGAAATATTCTGGAGAGGCCGAATAATTTAAAGCTGTTTTTGCGATTTTAATTTAGAATCCCTTAGTTGGCTGAATTGGAATCTGAATGCCTTTAATTTAGCTTTAATCAATATCCTATGAGTTATTTTCATTTACTGCTTTTACTTTAATGGCGGTATATTTTTCTCTTCGGACTGCAAGTTCAAATTTTTGCTCAAAGATTGTACATCTTGGTTAGCCAATGTCAGTTTTTATCTTATTTCTGAGAAGGTCGTTTGTTTATATCTTTTGCTAATCACCAAAGTGAAGTTGTTCTATTTGGATGTGAATTTGATGTTTTCAAATAGCAGGTTCATGTTCATACCTTTGATTAATTATTTAAGCCATTTGTTATATTTAATATATATGATAGATTAATAACAATAAAAAATTTGCTTATTATTTCTTTCCTTTTAGTATTTTTTTTATTTTCTTGCTTGTGTCTAAATTTGATCCTTTTCTTGTAATGTTGTAATGTGTGTGAATTAGCAACAATTGACAAGAGATTTTTAACAAAGGTAATATTAGTGTCTACATTTTATAGTTTCATTTAGAATAGTATTTATCATATCTTTATTGAATGTTTTTAAAAAATTAAACGTTTAATTATAGAAACAATTTATTGTTTCTTAGCTATAGTATTTGTGAAAATGTAATCTCTTTATACTAAATTTCATTTAATTTGCATTCTCATTATACATAACTTGATTTCTATTGTTTGTAGAGAATGTTGCTATTGTGAGTCTTGGGTTTGAATTAGGTAAGAGCGTTTTTAATGGTTTTGGAGGGTTGTAAGGCCATATCTTACACTACAATCAGATTTAAGACTAAAATAATTTTTTTTAGAGATAATTCACTATTTATGAATCTGAAAATATGTATTGGAGATATACACACAGTCATACTTGTAATGTGGATCAAGAATAATAATGAATTTCAGATTCTTAAAAGTCAGGTTTGAGCCCTTTTGACATTTCAATGTTACATTCAGATTAAATAATTATCTCTGTTGCTCACTAATCCTCTTGGATTACGTCACAAATGTTAAATCCATTACATAATCTCTATATATTTAATCACAATTCACTCTAGATATGTCAAACTCACAACTATGGTACTATCCTTTCCAGAAAATGATTATTACTAATTTAATAGACCAGAAATTATATTACTTTTAGCCCATGTATATACTTTAAATTTTAACTAATAAGTTATTATTTATAAACACAATCTCATGGAATAACTAAGTCATTCAACTCCCACTTTTTTCCATATATAATTATACTTTCATTACTTAAAAAAATGGGTGTTGAATATATATATATAAGAAAAGTGTTTAATAAAAATGTTTTTATATTGTAAAAAATATTATTCAAGTAGATGTTTTTGAATAGATTCTAACAATTTAGTATTGCATGAATAATAATATGTTTTTATTGTTTTTTTTTTTTTGCAAATATTATATATGTGTGTGAGCATATGTTTTAATCTATGTGTTTAACTTCATTTTTTTAATAAATAAAATTATCTAGATAGTAGAAAAATCGAAGTAATGTTTGGCCAACGTGTTATTTTTTTTGTTTATAAAGTCTCCCTTTATTATAGTTTAACATAAAAATAGGCATTAAAACTCCTTACTTAAGCTAGAAGAATCAACCATTTGAATTAAAAGACAGTCAATAGTATTTTTAAGATAAAATATAGGGATTTGAACCCAGACTTTCTAGCTCCCTTCAGCTATCCATTCTATCTCATACAACCGATACACATGGATACGCACTTGTGAAAAAGATAAATGATTTCCAAAATACAAGCACTTATCAGTTGGTCCATATCATCTCCTATATATATATAATCAGTGCTCGGTTAATATTAAGATTACCAGTCTTTAATCTTTAATGGATTGCTTCAATATATTTCACCCTCCAACTCTTCAGCCATCCATACCATTGAAAACCTGAAGATGAAACGTCCAAATCCCTTGTTAATGCCATATTATTGTCATGCCCATGTTGACTTTAAGACAATCTGACTCTCATGTAAAGGAACGGGCTGAATTTATAATATTTAAATACAAGTATAATTAATATTCCCGAAGTTTAGATATGATAGAGGGGATTTGAATACAGACTTTCAAGCTCCCCTCAGATATCCACTTTACTCGTACAACTGTTACACATGACTACCCACATATGAAAAAACAAACAAATGATCTCCAATATCAGTTGGTCCTAACAGTGCTCGGTTTATATTAAGATAACAAATTTTCAATCTTTAATGGTCAGGTTGCAATCTACTCCACTCTCCAACTCTTCAGCCATACGTACCATTGAAAATTTGAAGATGAAACGTCCAAATAATTGTTTGGGATTTATAAGAAATTTAAATACCTGAAATCATTGAACCAAACCACGATCTATGGATCTTTAACACTAGCTAGAATTCGCCATTCTTTTTGGTACGAATTCACACAGGGTATATGTCTATTAAATACCATCATATAAGGCTAAATATATATTTCTTTGAAACGAGTTGGTTTAAATTAACATTTAAATTAAAATCAATCCATCGTTTATAGAAAGGTAAAATTAGATTTTGTCCAGGGATTACATATATATATGTGTGTGTTTATAAAAAAAATCTTTAGAAAAGCAATTTGTAATGTCTTCAGCTTTTGTGTAAACAAAATAAAACAAAAATTAATTAAATAAAAGAGAGAAAAAAACCTTGACGGTTTGGCAAACAAATAAACAAATGTTATTTTATTGTATTTTCATTAAAAAATAAATAAATACCCCCCCCCCGCCTCATTTTCATGTTTAAAGATGGCAAAAAGGATAAAAATTAATATATATATTGTAGGAGGAACATGATATTTTATTAAAAACTGCATTTAACAAAAAAGAATTTGAAATTTAAATTTTGTCATTAGCAGTTGCTTTGAAACATTAAATTTAATTTCATTCAGAGCAGGCTGAGAAACATTATACTTAAATATACATATATACTTGTGTGCATGTATGGATGCAGCGTTGCATTGTTTTACTGCACTGGAAAAGAAACAGACTCAAGCTAGCATTTTTGGTAATTAGTATCACATGAACTTTCGTGTATTAATTATCTAATTACTTATTTTGCATTTATACACAGCTATTAATGTTTTTTTTTTTTTTAATTAAGCTAAGTGAGATTTTTAAAGATGTGAGCTTCTTAGTCGAATAACTCTATTGAGCAAAGTTTTTGGATCACCTTTATAACAGTCTATGTATGATCCAGGAATTTGAATTATGACTAGTAATAGCCTGATAAGAACTATAATTTTAGAAGGTGAACTCTTAAATCCATCATAGTCAATTGCAACACTATTGTGAATGAAATGAGGATTTCAGCAGACAGTGAATGGTCTGCTTTGACCATGGTCAGATATTCAAGACTGTCTCAGAAACTTTTGACAGATAACTGAAGATCTACTAAGAAAGTTTAAGATTTTTGGAGACTGAGACTAATGTACTCAATCTAACTATTTATCCTAATCAGTAAAAAGTTAATTGTTACTTTTACATGAAGTTTAAACATCCAAAAATAATCTGGGTTGGGCAAATAAGTGATGTATAGATCATGAAAATACTATTGTAATCAATGCAGTCTTTGCTGTTAGTAAAGGATATGTCATATAACCATAGGCACTGAAGTCACGACTTACCATAAATATTTTTTATATAAAGAATATCTGTTATTGTACTGCCATGTAGAAGGATATGGATATTTTGCCACATTAAACTGTAATAGTTTACTGTGGCAACTTAGTAGTTAACTTTTTTGAAATAATAGACTCTTATTAAACAATAAAAAAGGGTTACCTATATGTGTCGAAAACAGAATCAGCAGAATAATTGAATGGTTTTAATGCTCAGGAGTTTATAAGAAGTTTGGACAACAGCAGCAACAGACACAGGCTATGATCCTTCAGTATTTAGAATCTGTCATTCTCTCATTACCCCCACAAACAAATCGGCAAATAATATTCCGAGATAAAATAAAGATTAAAAGTAAGAGGTATGTAAAAAGATTGGCCATTCGCAAGTCAACAAGCACGAGAGGAATTTGCTTATTTTTTATATATCTAATCATAGTGACATTTGAGTAAAGCCTTTTTGATAGCTTGAACTTTTATTTTGATTTTTCCATTATTTAGAACATTTTATTTTAATGTATTTAATGCCGGAATGATAAGATTAAATGTAAAAAATAAAACACACAAACTCATGAGCATAGAGGACATGTTTTAAAATTGATAAAAACTTTTTTATTCATATAATAATTACTCATTAACCATTTTGAAGGACCCCATGGTGCAAAGTTATTGTATCAGATTGCCATGTCTATGTGCTCATGTTTGAATCTGAACCAAATGAAATTTTTTTAAAGAGGTGTAGGATTTTTTTTTTTCAGATAGTTTGTTGTCTCCTATCCAATCTAGTTAAACATTCAACATTAGTTAGATGAATGAATATTTAGATATTAGCTAAATGGTAAAATAAGTATGGAAATCCACTCAAATCACCAACGGGAAATTGACAAGCCTGATAATTACTTCGTTGTTTCTTTATGAGGGGCTGTTAGAGAGACCTTTGCCCTACAGAAGCCTTTACTAAAAAGGCTGTTTATGAAAAAAGTTTTCCTATGTATTATCAGATATCAACATTTATTAATCTTTTAAAATTTATTGTGATTTAATGATAAACATATCCATATTTTATTCATTTAGATGTTACAAAAATTTGTCTGCATATTCTTATGTTAATATATTTGAAATTTAAGCTCTCAAAATTATTTTATTTAAGTTCAATGTTATTTATAAAAAACTGAAACAAAATTTAAAATTCAACCATTCAATTGCATTTCCAAATGCTATCTAGTTTTGAAACTCATAAATGCTTTTTCATCCCTACTCATTTTTCCAAGTCTTATTTATTTTACAGATAGTTTACATCCAGTGTCCAAGTGAGAAGGTGATTGATAACTGGTTCTGTCTCCAAGCTGACTGCAGCATCATTTCTGAATCAACACACACATATTAAATAGGGACATAGCTTATCTATTCACCACAAAATTTTTAAGGCAATAGCATGTCTGGATTATGATTTTACCTTAATCCACACCAGCACATTATGCATTGTTGTTGAAATATTTAAAATGATTCAAACAAATACAGCAAAGAAGCCATAAATCACAAAAGTGGCTTTCAAGATTTAATGATGGTAGAAAGATAATTGATAATGAAAGATGAAGACATGAAATATCCTATCACATGAAACCCATGCTTCAGACATGGTAACAACTTAAAGATTATCTTATAAATAGCTAAACTATGTTGCTATGCAACACATACATTGATTTAGAAATGGTATTATAGCAGCTTGGAGAGAAAAACCAATCACTTTTTCTCTGGTATACATTGGAAAATTCCTAATGTTTCGATCATGTTTATAAGATCATTATTAAGGCATTTACAAATATTCAGAAAGAAAGTATGAAATCCATGAAAATTCCATACTATAAATTTTTTTTTTCTCTTAAAATTTTACTTTTTTTTTTAATATTAAAAATAATATTTACTTTTTTCTCTCTTATTTTCCCAATTTACATTTATAATTTAAAATATTTTTCAATTTTTATTTATATCTTTATCATAATTTCCAATCATTAAACCATATATCCTTAATTGTAAAAAAAAAAAGCATCATTTTTAATTATTATCATTCCATTGCAAGATGAAAATTTCTCCAAGTCCAATCCATCTTCTCTGACTTCTAGCTTCTCTTTCCCATATCACCACAGGATGCTTCCTTATTTCATTTCTCCATTTCACATGTCTAATTTCTTGGAATATAGTTTAAGATTTCTACTGTCCATTTATTATTTCTTCTAGCAATATATGCAGCCCAAATCCACTTCAGTCTCAATTCTTTCAATTATGCCAGTAATACATATTTGTTCTCTCATCCATGTATTTCATTTTCTATCTCTTGTTATGCCTAATATTCATCTCTCCATACTTCAGTCAGTGGTCTGCAGTCTCTGTATTGCTGTTCTGTTGTGTCCAAGTCTCAGTTCCATAAGTAAGAACTGGTAGAACATGTTATTAAAAACCTTTTTCAAACACATAGACATATTTCCTCTTAATATTAATTATGATTACTTTTATCCATTATGTATCCATCTTTAGTAATAATCTGATCAAGATATTTGTAGTTGTTACCTTCTTCTAACTCATCATTATCAATCTTTATTTTCTTCTTTTGAGAAAATCCATTTAACATTACTTTAGTCTTTTCAACGTTTATCTTTAATCCTACTTTCTTATTTTCATCTGATAACTGTTGCAACATTTCATGCAAAAACAACTACATCATCTGCAAAATCTAGATGACATAAATAATTTCTATTTACTTTTACTCCTTTAGCTTCCCATTTTAATTACAAAATACTTCTTGCAAAACTGCTATAAAAAGTTTTGGAGATATGGAATCATCCTGTTATACATACTTCTCGATGTTAATCTTTTAGTATCATTAGATAATCTAATTGTTGCTGTTGCATTTTTATAAATATTCTTCAGAATATGACAATATCTTGGGTCTATACCTTGATGATCCAATGCTTTAATCACTGAAGAAATGAAATGCCTTTTCATAATCTACAAATCCAAAGCATAATGGCAACTCATATTCTTTGGTCTTTATATAACTTCTCACAATATTTGGATATGATTCACTATAATAAAATTACTTAAGTCCAGCTTGTTCTTTTGATTGGTTAAAATCCAAAGTTCGCTGTAGATGAGTTGCAATTATTTTGGTAAAAATTTTGTATAGAACTCATGAAAGACTGATAAGTCTGTAATTTCTAATATCTTGCTTATCATTTTTATTAAATATTATTAATATTAATATTGCATTTTTCCAATCATCTGATACATCTTTATACTTTAGATATTTGGTATATAACTTTGCCAAATTTTTTTCTATGTCTTCATCTGCTGCCTTTAAGATATCGATTATAATTCCATCATTCCTGGACATGTTCCCTTCTTCATAAATTCAATTACATGTCTCATTTCTTCATTTAAAATCCTGAAGAACCTATAAGATACAGTACTTGTACTCAAAATACAGCAGTTGTAGGAGGTACTTTTCCTTGTTCTTTATTGCTATAACTCTTCTACACATTTCATGATGTCATCTCTCTTTTTAGTAATAGTTCCATTTTTTTTTCTTATGCAGAAATAAATTTCTTACCAATAGCAAGATGTTGATGTAAATTCTCGTGACTTATTCTGTTCTATAGCTTTCCTTACTAATATAGAATTATACTTTCTTATATAGTTATCATCTCTTCTTGCACCATTTTACAAAATTATAGATATTCAATCCTTCTTAATGTATCATTTTTTTTTTTCATAGTCCTTCTTTTCTTTATTAATTGTCTTGTCTTAGTAGAAATTTTATTGGTCAATTGTTGTTTTTTTGAACCATTATCTTTGCTGTAGTTTTTAAAAGTGTATCAGTTATCTTCCTATTGGTTTTGTTCAAATCTGAAGCATGTTCAAAATCTATTAATATTTGAAAACAATTTTGCAAGTTCTAAATTAAATTCATTGAAATGTTTTTAAAGATTAGGAATATCAACTGCTCTAATTCTGCATTAATATGTATCTTACATCTCACTAATCGATCCCTTTGTTGAATTTATTAAGAACATTACAATTTTAAAATATATATTTTCTGTTAGTCAAAATATAATCCAGTTCTGCTGAATCTTCATTTGGATGCTTCCATGTCCATTTCTGTTTAAAATTTTTATCAAAAAAAAAAAAAAAAGTTTTTCTTTTTCTGCAAACTCCACATGTTTATGTCTCTCTCATTTTTATCAGCATCACCAAATTTATCTCCAGCACTTCCATCTTTCACTTGTTTACCAATTCTAGCATTAAAATCTCCCATAACAATTTTAAATTGTTTGATTTGATCAAAAGCATTTTGCGCATCCATATAAAAATCTTTTACTTCTTCGACACAATGAGAAAGTGTTGGGACATAAACCTGAATTATCAACATTTGATATCTGCTATTAAGTTGAATACCTAATCTTGCCACCCTCTGATACATCATCAATCTTTACAATGTTGTTCTTCCAATTTATTTATAATGAATCCTACTTCACTTGTACTTCCAATGTTTATGCCTTTGTAATACAGTTCATGTCCACTTGTCTCTTCACCTTTTCTGCTGATTTTACAAAGTTTAATAATGTCCCATTCCATATTAGCCAATCCTTCCAATTAATGCAATCTTCCTTCACTTGAAAGTGACCTGCAGTACCTAAATAAAAGGTCATTAAATGGCAACCTGGGTATTCATTCAGTAGCTTCTTAGCGCTCTTTATCTGTGGCCACCAACCATTGCCTTGGCTAGTCAGGTTACATCTTCCTGGGAATAAGGGCTATGATTTATTTTTGCTGTCATGATTGAAAATATCTATTAGAAAAAAAAATTTATTCACATATTCTGCCCTCAAGAAAAGTCAACTGATATTTAGTTAAGAGCTATCAAGCAATTGAGAAGAAAGTTTCCAGTGTTTCTTAATCTTAAACTCAGAGGTGAAGTACCAATAAATTCACTATGCTTGGCTAATGCATGTTGATGAGCAGCCCATTATAGTTGGATGCGATATGAATAGTCATATAGTAATAACAGCTGCATCGACAGACATATGGAATGAATATTAGAAATTTGCCCTGTTTGGCTTGGCCTCCAAAAGGAATCAAAGGATCTTTCTTCAGCTAACAATAAATTTCTGCTGCTAATTGTAAAAAATAAACCCACAAAATATTCTAGTAATCTATTTTCCTTCCATTTATATTTTTAAAATAGGCATTATTTTTTCTATATAAATATGAATGAAATGTTGATAATTTATGTAAAATATTTATTATGAATTCAGTAAAATAAACAATATTAAAAAGATGAATATAGATGAATTATTTATGTATTCTGATCTAATATGTTCATATATTTTTTTGCATATATGTGATAAATACTTCATTATCTAAAGATGCGTTCCAGTGCCTTGAAAACAGAAATAAACATCTGATCTAGATGTATATTTTGTAGTGTTTTTCACTATACCAGTCTCACACAAGGTAGGGATTGGTTTCTATTTGAATTTCACGCTTAATAGGGAATGGAATCATAAACATATGACCAAAGATGTGAAAAAGATCTACGATTCCTAAGATACACATTTCATGCTCAACTAGCTAGCACTCATCTGTTGGACCAGACCAAATCTCTTACACCTAGCTTTATCAGTGTTCAGGTATATATATATAGATAGCAAATTACTACAGTTTAATTGATAAGTGGCAAACATGCTGCCTTCAGAACTTTGACACAAATCATTTAATGAAAGTATATTAATATTTTTTATTAGTCATTCTTTAGATTAGAGATTATCCAATAATGAATAATATTTCTGTAGTATAATTTTCACTTCACCATTCTCAGACAAGGTAGGGACTCATTTCTATCCACTTTTAATACTTTGTAGAGGGATGTAATCATAAACACATAACCAAAGATATGAAAAAGATATTTTGGGTTATATATTTATGATTACATTCCTCCACAAGGTGTTAACAGTGGAAAGAAATCAGTCTCTACCTTGCATGAGACTCATGTAGGAAAATTACACTACAGAAATAGTATTCATTATTGGATAATCTTTAGTCTAATGATCCAGATGTACTCTCACTTCAAATATTGCATTTTGGGAGATGCTATTGTTTTGATAGTTTATTATTTCTTTGTTTTCTTAATTTTCATATATTATTTTTGTTATTGTTGTTGTCTAAATTTATTTTCATCATATCTTATTATCTTTATTAAATATTCATAATTACTCTTATTTATTTCATTTATCAATTTCTTCTGTATGTCATTTAATGCACTACAATCCTTTTCAATATAATTCGTATACATCTTTTGCCTCAAAGTACATGCCCAACCCAGTTTTCTTTATCTTCATCACTATATTAATAAATGATCTCATTCCACTCATTCTTTTCATATTCTTCCCATTTTATCCCTTTTATTTTTCTCTAAATGTCTACTTTTAAAGTCTCTAATCTTTTTATCCATCTTTTTTTAATTATTCACATGCCTGAATCTTAACTCAAATTTGAATGGGTTGCAAATTATTTTTCTAATTTTTGGGTTGCAAATTATTTTTCTAATTTTATTAAAAGTCTTTTAGGTATTGCATTTTTTTAATATTACTTTAATGTCAGTTTTCCCAAATATAAGCTTTACACTTAAAACATAAAACAATATATTTACTGAGATTAGAATGGAACATATGGGAGTAACATTTATAAAAAGAAAGGTTTTGGATTTGGTGTAGTGAAAAAGAGAAATGGAATGTTACAAAGAATACATGTGGAGATTTCAACCAAGAAGTAGATTCACCAGTGGTTTTATTCAATTCTTCAGTTCTCTCACCACAACCGTAGATTCAACAATCATTAACTAAGTGGTTTCTTAGTTTGTATTTGTCCATATCTATAAATCAGTGGTTATTAAACTCCATTTTTGATGCAGCTAATGATCATGGGTTGCAGATGAATTATTTAATAGGATTCCAGTAATGTCTAAAAAGATCACACCCAGCTGGCTCTATTCTGATACTCTTTATTGAGTTTTTGGCAAGTCTGATCTGCATAATCCCTTTTTATATATTATCTATGATGCAATATTTTATATCTTGTAAAAAAATATGTGATCAACCAGGAAGTCATTTCAAAGAATTAGATTGAAAAGTATCAAGAATATTTTTCATGATAATATTTAGTTGAGTATGCTGAAGTTTAGAAGAATGTACTTTCATCTCAACAAGGAGCACGACATTCCCAAATAAAATATGTTAATGCTAAGAAAGCTTTTTGTAAAATGTTTGCATTTTGAGTTCAAGTGATACTATTTAGATTTCCAAGTAAGTTATTCCTAGAAATTAATATAATAAAAACTGTTATGAATGAAATGTTCACTATAACAGAAATTTTTAGCATTATGTATATAATTGGTGATGCAAAATATAATTATTTGATCCTAATTAAAATGCCAGAACTTAGGTATCCAAAATGACATCTTCGAACCAAAAAGAGGTTAAATAAATAAAAAAAATGTTATATTATTTTTAAAAACGAGAACTTCAAAAACCTAAAAACACAGAGAAACATGAATATGTAAAAACATATGAGAAATATTTTTTAAGAATAAAGTGGAAAAAAAACAAACAAACAATATAATTGTTAAGATAAGAAGTATATGGCCTCCAAAGGAAAGAGGTCTGGGGTATGAAAGGAGATGATGAACTAAGACATTGAAATGAATTTACTTGAAAGAAGAATTTTCAGATTAGATGACAACAGGGTTAACTCTGCAATCGTGTTTCAGTGAACAAAATGATAAACTGTGTAATAATGACAATTTGAACAATGGGGTTGCCCCCTCCCCCCAGAAATAATAGTTGATTGGTTAATTTGACCTCTGATTCCAATAAATAAATGACTGAAAAACGATAAATCTCAAATGGTGATTACAGGTAAGAAGTGAAACTGAATTCAAATAAAAACTTACGTTCAATCTATGAATTAAAGGATGGTTTGATCTCCAATCTAGCTAAAACAATAAAACTAGCACATGAACTCCAAGATGCAATCTTTGGTGCTCACACACTTCAGCTGCACAGATATACTGGCATGATACCTGAAATATTTGATGCATTAACCAATGTGGAATAGCCTTTGAATCTACTGTCCAAGTTATTAATGTATAACAAGAATTTATGTATTTATTCGAAAGAAATGTTTTCCTTAATAAAAAAAAGAAGAAAATGTTTTGGATATGTTAAATATAAAAGATAAAAGGAAACTTGTCATATAAATTCAAATGTTCAATATAACTATATATATATAAATGTGATGGAGTTAAATTAATAATGCCATGTGATAATATTTAATAAGAATAGGTATAATAATCTTTAACTGTGTTTACAGTTAAATCTGGGCTAAAATGATATAATAATCTCCAGCATAATAAAAAAATAATACTAATCATTAATGTATTATGTGATGTGGATAGTGGCAAAATTGTGAGTGAAAGTTTTCTACTTTTTAATCATATTGTAATATATATATATATATTCAAATTTGCAATTGTTTGTTCATCTGCATATGAAGTGGTTTATTTTTTATAAACGAATGCTAAGTGCACTTTTGGTGAAGTTCTCTTAAATTCATTATTGTTGCTGCTTTATTTATATTGTAATTATACATGTTTTTATTTAAATTAGTCCATTTAAACATTCCATTTTAAAAAAATGCATGTATAATTACAGTATAAATGGTAGTTTTCTCTTAGCATGTTGAAACCGCGAGAGGGCATACTTTCTATGTAAACAAATACAAATATAACGATACCGGATCTTTTTTTTTATTTTCAACATTAACATTATTTTCTAAAATGGAATAATTACGTTTTTAAATTACATTATACATTTTAGCACTTCACGACATTTTGCAAACTATTTTTAAACAATCTACGAAATAACATTATTTTGTAAAAAACATTATTTTCGAAAATACAACAATTACATTTTAAAATTACATTCTACAAGTCAGTGCATACAGCTGGAAAGTGTGTGTGGCGGGAACTGATGGTTTTGCCAGTCTGAAGGATTGGCCAAAAGATGTAGTATTCTGAATCAAATCAAGATTATGATTTACAGAATAACATGCAACCTCAGCCATTCCATTTGACTCGTAACTGTTCTCACGCAAACATGGCTTTTCGCGTGACTTGTGTGAAATGGTGCTCGGCCTGATCTTTTTGCAATTGTTTTCATATTCGGTGATGTGTAGGGAAGCATGGGGATGAGCTTACAATTAATAGTATGTCAGTTAGGGTGTAAAATCACTATTACGAAGGCATATTACAACAGTTCTGGCCAATTGAATTCCAAACACCCTCACGATATACGGTAGTGATCTGTTAAGTGTGCGCTATTTGTATAGTGTCACAAAGCACATCAGCGGGTCACAATATTGGTGTGCAACACTATCTAAGCCTGCAATACCTAATATGAACAGAACTGTTTTATAGGCTGTAACTTTCTATGTAAAAGCACAGAAATATTGGGCCACCCAAACAGCATATTTCTGTGTATTTGCATAGAAAGTACGAAGAGAAGACTACCTAAATAATAAAGCACATAAACAATAGTTAACTTAAGAGAGCTATTATTATGGTGAACTTGACTGCAAATGTACTTAGCATTAGATTATAAAGAAGAAACCACTTTGTTACCTAGAAACATTTGCAAATTTGAATTTCAAATATAACTGTAGGAAAAATTAATACATACATATGTTAATCTTTATCTTAATAAATAATTATTAATGGATTTATTTAAAGTAGATCATATTAAAAGTATGAGTACCCGAAATTTGGCTGTTATAAAATAGTTGTAGTAATCAACAATAATAGTTATTTTAGATAAACATAAAACATTCACTACACCTTATGTTCTTGAAACATAAGAATAAAGATACTTGGAAGTAAAAATAAATGATTTCTAGATGCATTTAATGCTGAGCCAACATTTCATTTGGCCCAGATCACAATCTCTACACATGTCTTCATCATGTCGTTATTCTCGAATGTGTGCTGGAGTGGAATTTTTTAGACTATCTAAAAAATATTATACATGGAAAACGAGAAATGAACTTGAATCATTCCATGTCTTTAAGTTTAACTAAAGAAGTAGATACATTAATCTTTAAGATCTAAAGTATATATTTTATGCTAGAAATGATAGGATAATCTCTAAACTAAAAAATAATCATTAATGATTATATTTATATGAAATAATTGTGAGTGCAGAAACTTGAGAAAATAAAATTATGAGAATATCCCTCTCTAAGGTCTGTTATTGTGATGGAAGTTAAGTCAGGCATAAAGGTTTCGATATTTTGCCTTCCTATAAAAAAAAAAAAAGTAAGTTAATTCTTAGAATCATAAATCATTTAAAATGTTTTCATATGTGGAGGAAATTAGGTTAGGTAAAAAGCCATTTAATTGATTACAATTGCTGAAAGCAATGAGTTAAAACATTACTTGTTTATTATGGCTTACTACTCAAAATTTATCCTTTATACTAATTACTTTTATTTTTAAATGGTTTTAATAATGTTAAGTAAAATAATCATTATAAAATGTTATCCGTATAAACAGTTATCATTACTAATCACTAGAAAGTAGATCTCTTAATGAAATCAGATTATTTTCTCTAAGCCTTTTCTTTAATCGTAGTATTTTCCAGAAATATTACCTTTGAGTCTGCAATCATTAGGGTCAGCCAATTTAGAAATTTGATTATTAGAAATGGGAGCAGCTTTACCCTACATTTAGAGGGCACGTATACAAAACAATTTAAATTTATGAAATAAGAGATAAAAGATTGAAATATTTTGAATCAAGTACTTTAGTTATGACACACCATCTTACTTTGTGTCGACCAAACTATGATGTGATAATTTTGGATGCAAATAATAAATGCCAAAGAATTTGTATCATTTTCATATAATAAGTAACTACCAAATTTGGAGAGGTCTGTAAGCCAGGAATCAAAGTAGGCATCTTACATGATAAAATACTGAACTTCTTGGAACCCTGTACTGATTATATAATCATGAACTGTAAGTTTATCTTTTTCAAATATCTTTGTTTATATGTTCGAGAATATATAACAGAGTGGACATGTTAAGTGTATCTAAGAAAGATATTACACATGGAAAAAGGAGATGAAATTGGATTGAATATTTCATGTGTTATGTTTAATTCTAATCTTTAACTGAGGTTTCAAAGTTTATATCTGGGTTATAATTGATATGATAATTTTTGGATTAATACAATGATTAATAATAATCATTACTATATTTCTCTGAAGTGGATAATGTCAAAGTTGTGAGTGGAGAAAGTTTGATATTTGTAAAAAAAAAAAAAACAACTCTTATTCACTGTATAGAATAAAATTATTTAATTTTATTAACCAATTTAATTGTTAAATTGATAGTAAAATTTTCCAATAAGGTGTTTTTCATGTTGGTTTGAGAATTTAATTAATAAATTGGTAGTTAATTCTAAGAATGACTATGAGAATTAACTGAAAAATTAATTAACATTTTTTCATTTAAAAGAAAAAGGAATGTTGTAGTTAATATTTATAGTTTATAATTATTTATAAATGGAAAGCTTACTGGAGCGGTTTTATAAATGAGAGTTGTTTAGAGTTTATATATGGTTATATATTATTCATGACTATCCATATAATGGCATGCAAGTTAGATAATAGTGGGCTACTTTATACTTGATTAGTGGATTACCATTGGTAAGAGAAAGAGTCTTATTTTTAAGTTTGACAAAATTACTCTGGAAAATATGAAATGTAAATTATTCTTGTAGTATTTTCCTGAAGGTTTGTGATGATGGTGTTCTAGTTATATTTTTATATTGGACTATTTGGCTCAGTTGGTTAGAGCACTATCTTAAAATTCAATTCTCAAGAATCTAAGGGTCCAGGTACTGGTCAAGCCAGCAACACCTGAAGAAGAGGGGAGAATAATATCTCTCAAAACATTGTGCATCTATTAAGGTTTGATGTGCTATTACTAACAGTTGAATGTATTTGGAATATTTAAATAAAGTTAAATTTTTCTAAAGACATTCAATACTCATATTAGATGATGGAAATAGTCCAATATAAAAATACAATTCTTGTAGTATGTGTATTTGAAGTTCATGACTATTAATGTGAGTATATATATAAAAACCATAGTTACCCAATTTTAACTTATTAATATGTAAATTACATCATCATAACTAATGCTTACAGAAACCAATAGTATGGTAGTCATCTGTTAACAAGGTGATATTTAATTAGATAAGAAATATTTGTTATCTGATTGAGTATTGTCATGACAATAGATTGCAGGTATTCTTTTGGTTTATTTAAACATTGGCTGTGATGATGTGATTTACTTACATGCGTAGTCTATTTGTATATGATAAATGAACTCTAATATTAGATAAGTCATGAGTGGTGTAGAGGTGGAGTGGCAGACTGTAAATTAAACTCAGCCTGAATCCTGATGCTCAAACTTCTTACAAATTCTTAAGTGATAAACAATTCAATTATTCGTTTAAGAATGCTAATTGATATTTATGTAAATTTTAAGTATTATTATAAAACGTAATTTAAAGACATGTATAGTATATATTCTTAAGCTAGATGCAATTAAAGGGGATATGAACACAGACTTTCAAGATCTCTTTAGTCATCCAATCTATCCTATACAACTGATACACATGATAACATACATGTGGAAAAGGTAAATGATCTCCAATATATGTATTTTGTGCTGAAACAGCACTCATCAGTTGGTCCAGATCATCATTTCACACACATATATAATCAGTGCTCAGTTAATATTAAGATAGAAAATCTTCAAACTTAATGGATAGTCTTCAGTCTTGTCCATTCTCCAACTCTTCTGCCCTCCATATCATTGAAAATCTGATGATGGAATGCTCAAAGCCTTTGTTGATGCCAATAGTTATTGTCATGTCCACATTGATCTTCTGTCCACTCATATGCAAAACCTGGAGAGGATTGAAGCTTGCCCATTAAAGTTTGAGCACTGATTATATATATTAGCAGTAGAAAATTCTCCATACAGTAATGCCATCCAGCATTAAGCCTTAGTAATCAATGGGTGCAGGGAGGTTTGTGCATAAAATCCCCATCTAGTGCTTGTTCATTCAGTATCCCCAGATTAGTTTCTAGCTTGTGGCTTTCACCATTGAGGAACTTTAGATCTGAGAGCACTGTCCTACATATAAGTATCTAATGCAATTCTTTTACCTATTTAGTTAACTATAAAGCTGGGATTTTAAGATAAAACACATTGTTTCAATCCAAACTTATTCACCTGTATGGCCATATAGATCTGAACTAATTCAGCATCAATACATTTTGGTGTACTTGATTTATCAAAATCTGCAGTCACCATCAATCCATAGGCCGGAATGGTATAAAACAACCAAAACATCACATTACTGTTTCCCATGTGAATACTAGCGGTTGTTCACAGTAGCAAACTGCACAATAGTGTCAGCCATTGCAAGCTTTAGTAATCAATGGATGCAGGAAGGTTTGTGCATACTATTTCAATCTAGTGCCTATTCATCCAATATC
Organism: Epiperipatus broadwayi; assembly: GCA_028023455.1. Classification (NCBI taxonomy): domain Eukaryota; kingdom Metazoa; phylum Onychophora; class Udeonychophora; order Euonychophora; family Peripatidae; genus Epiperipatus; species Epiperipatus broadwayi. Next base: position 747,945 of record JAQFVV010000155.1, read on the forward strand.
TCCAGACTAGTTTCTGGTTTGTGGCTTTCATCAGTGAAGCTTGGATCTGAGAGCACTGTATCTAAACAGATTAAAAGTGGCTACTGGAGGATTGCATTAGATCCTTAGATCTAAGTGCAGTATTCTCATATCCAAATCTCCTCGCTGATGAAAGCCACCAGCTAGAAATTCATCTGGGGATATTGGAAGAGTAGACAATAGATAAGGATTTTATGCACAAACCTTTTTGCATCTAATGATTATTAAGGCTTGCACTGGGTGGCACTGCTGTATGGAGAGTTTGCTAATGGTGATCATGTGAAGATTATATTTGTGTGGAAGATAATGATCTAGACCATCTGATGAATGCTGGTTCAGCATGAAATATGTGTATTTGAGATTATTTATCTTTTTCACATGTATGTGGTCATGTGTATCGGTTATATAGATTAGAGTGGATGACTAAAGGGAGCTTAAAAGTATGTGTTCAAATCCCCGTTAATTATTATAAAACATTGATTAACACCTAAATTATTTAGTGTTAATTGAATAAAAGTATTTTTTTAAAAAATAAAGTATAATAATTGTGGTTTTTCACTATCCTAAAATTGTTATATGTGCTATTCACACAACTCTTGATATATTGAATTGCATAAAACCTCAAAAATATTTTGCGTGGCCATAACTTAACCATGCTTTTTAGAAGCAATTCTGGTCATATTGCCATCTATTGGAAAATTATTTAATCAATAGATACTAGATATAAATGTGTATTAATTCTATATCCAGTAATACTTTATCCAAATCCAAACTAGTTTCTTCTGGTCTATATCTTTTATCTATGAAAAGTTGTGATCAGGTACATAAGATCCAAGTTCAAGCTTCTCATTGACAAATATTATTAGTCATCTAGAGATATAGCTAGGAGAGCAATAGAGATATAGTTTAATGAACATTACCATCTGGCATCTATTGATTACTCAAACTCAATAGATTAGGTTATCTTTTTGTTTCTTTATGAGAGTCCATTCTGACATGTTTGAAACTTATTCCTTAATCAGAATTTTCAGTTTATGAACTTGTAATTATATGTTGGATTACTTCCCCCATCAAGTTTCTGTTGGTAAATGGTTTTAGAAAAATTAAACTTTTCAACTGAACATTCAAATGACATTATTTTCCTATTTTCTTCAAGCAATACTGGCCTGACTAAAGACAACAATAACATGATAACTGAACAAGTATATTTGTGAATGTGGAATTTAAAGAAATACTTTATTCAACCAAGTTATTCTATCAAAGGTTAATTGATTGGAGCATTGGCTTAAATTCCGTCTTCATGAATCTAAAGGTTATGGATTCATTTAAATGTTGTGTTATACACTAACTTGGGTGTTATTTGTAACAGGTAAATGTATTTGAGAAGTTTTTAAAATTATAATTTTTCTAAAAGTCTTTAATAATTAATTCTGGATGATGGAAATAGTGTAATATATCACCACAAACATTCAAATCAACAATATATGAACAGAAATAATTATGCAAAAAAATATCTTAACACCCTCTTCTAAATACATAACATAGTACAATAATTTATTTAATCTTTCAAAACTGCTGACAGTTTCAACCACCCAACAGCCTTCCTCAGAGACTTTATCATGCAGTCGGTTGTCTGTGAGATCAAGTGCTATTTGAGCACTAATGATTTGACTAATGATATTTTTCTTATATATAATCATTTGTTTAATAGATCAAGCCCCATTTTAGGCAATTTGACCAAATTAGATTTTCTTTTTCACTACTGCAATCGCATAGCAAATCATCATTGCACTGTTATTAGAATATGTGACTGTTAAATGGTACAACTGACTTGCATTAATATATATCATATTTTATTAAAGTTAAAGATTAGTCTCATACCCTGCACAATTTAAAGCATTAGCAGAGTGATTTAATTGAGAACTAAAGGATTGTGTATCAAAGCTCAACCATTGCTTACAATGTTTAAACATCACATGAATTATTGAGCAATTAACCCTTAGCTATGCCCTGTGCAGTTTATCACAATCGTAGACTAATGGACTTTAGAATTTAAAGATCCTAGATTGTTTCAGTCTGTCACTTTTAGTTTTCAAATATCACATGACATTTTCACTAACTAATCAATCAAGGTTTTATTTATCTTGTTGCAAATACAATTTATTTTTATTTTGATCATTTCGTGCTAACTGCTTTTAAATTTTTTATTCATTTTGTTTACTTTTTTTTTTTTTTAAAAAAAAAAGACCAATAATTTCAATATTGTAAGTGTGCGCATGCGCAAGAAGTCAAGTTTCCCAAAAACTTTTGAAGGGCACTCAATACGAACAGAGTAAATTTATTTTTTCTTGTTTTTTTCCTTTATTAATTTTACATTAAAACTTTTAATTAAAATTACGTTTATTATTTTAACGCTTGAAAAAATATAATTTAAAATTAGTTAAGAAATATAAAACCAATAAACAAGTAAAATTTACCCATTAGCATTAAGCAATATCCAGCTGGTATGCGTTATATGGTCTATTATCTACTTAGGTCCTCTATAAAATTTATAGAAATTTATATCTTACATGCAGCAAGCTTAGTGCTTGAAAAAATATAATTTAAAATTAAAGAAAGAAATGCTAGGGCATGTTATATAGTAATGTTTATTGTAAGTTTCAGTGGGCCAGATAACAAATATCCTAGAAAATATCAATTTATTATTTCTTCATTAGCTATTTGATTTTGTTATATGCCACAAGGTGCTTCCAGAAATTGGAAATTATATTTTAGATGATCATTATGTGCCTTAGAAAGTCATCACATGAATGTTATATATCACAGTTATAACACAATAAGTAGCTACCTTATTTTTCTTTCCTTCACTAGATCCTTCTTTTACTCTTAACCTTCCATTTTCTTCTCATGACTATTACGTTCAGCAAGTACTTACCAGCATAATTCAGGAAGTCATGAGTCTTGGCACCAGTGTTTAAGCTGGAATCATGATTGAGGCTTGTGATACAAGAATATTATTTTTAACAAACATAATAAAACATTTATTATATACAAGTTATATATAATTATGTCATTTGTGGTTGCTTCAACATATTCCACTCTAATTTATTCCCAAACTGTTAAGTTTCTGAGACATATTACTTTTTTTTCTCTGATAGTTGAATTACAAAGTCCACTATCCTTTTTAGATATTCCTTTATTCTCTTAAGAACTAATTACCTAATGCATTAATCATGCTACTACTCAATTGTGATTTCATAGGAGATTAAAATAATTGCCACTTAATAAATTCCTAGCATGATAATAATTATTAGTGTATTTACCCTAATAGATCATTGATAGTATATTGTGTAGCATCACATATACTTTTTAAACATTAAGGTGTACATACATACTTTTGTAAGTTTGGACACAAGGTTTTGGAAATGATTTTTTTTCCTATTAATCCTTCATAAATTCTATTAATATTAACATAAATCATAGTTTTAAATTTTTTTAATAATAACCAAAAAGTACTTACGTTCATTTTCTTGAACTATATATTGTCCAGTGTGAGTTAAAATATGCCACAGAACTAATTAATAAAATAATTAAGTTAATATGATCCATCTCATCAAACAAACATCCTTTAAATAAAACTAAATACCTAAGAAAATTCTCATTAATCTCCATTTTATACCGAAGGATGATATATAATAATATATATATATATATAACAGGGCTACATTGACTACACACTGCTAAATATTATTAAACTAATTTCTAAATATTCCTAGACTTATAACTTGACCATCTCATGTGCTCATGATATAAGGTATGTCAACTGTCCATGGCAAAAATACATAAATTCTACTTTCAATTCAGATAATTTGCCATGGCTGACAATAAATACAATACCAGTGACTTCTAATAGCAAAGGGCCAAATTACAATCAATATTCCTCTGTAACATAAACATATATAGGACTCTGCATTTCACCTCTTAAACCATTTGATTTTGTGCTGGTTAATTTCAACCACATACAATATTAACAATAACATATAAATTATTTCTTTATTCTCAAACATGAATTAAAAATAAACCATATAGTTGTATTTAATAACAATAGATATATTAATCTTTAATTAAAAGTTTAAAATGTTTTAAATGTATAATAATATCTAGCCAAATAAGTGGTTAATAATAATCATTAAGAAATTTTTCTGAGGAGGATGGTGTTATAGTTGAAAGCCCAAGCCCTTGAAGAATAAATTGAAATAATTTACTTAGCAACAATAATGGATAGGAGATTGTAGCCTGGGCTAACTGAAGAGGGCTGATTCAACTTAAATTGCACCTTGAGGGTTATTTGTCTTTTTCAGGTGTTTTCATTAGTGTTATTAAAAAATATAAGTTATAAGTATATTTAGATAAATATATTAGTGATTATTATTAATTATTTATTGGGTAAATGCAGTATAGATTTATTTTATTGAAATTTTATATTTGCAAAATTAAAAATTATAATAATTTACCGTTCGTCTTTCCATTAAATACTGGAATCTATTCCTTTTTTTATACGTATTTAACGCTTACATATATTTATGCACATCCAAATAAATATTTTTAAAAATGATTCTTCTGAGCATATGATCTTACAGAAAGTTTATTTTTGTCATTTATCTGTCTCTGTAATCAGAGGGATTACCTGCACTAATTGCTTTCAGAGCCTTTACTATTATTATCTATTTACAGCCCCATTATAATGCTAATTTCTTTGTCTTCGTTTCGACAGCTCACTAATTAACAATTATTTATATATCAATTTATACTTGCAAATAGAATTAAAACAACAAATTTGTATTGAAAATAGATATAGATGTGTGTGTAGACCTATATTTAAACATACATCTTTCACAACCAATCGTTTTTCCCACAAGAAGAACATAAAGAATAATAAAAGAATTGGAAGAAGTTGGCAACTACAAATACCTTGATCAGATGGGAAGTGAAATTAATTATAGAATTAAATTTGGATGGGGTGCTTGTGTTAGAAATAATTTAATATAAAAGGAATTGTTTGAAAATAAAGCTTTATATATATATATTTTAGTTGTATTTACATATGGATTTGAGATTTGGGCACTTAATAGAAAAACAATGCCAAAATTTCAAACCCTACAACAAAGTTTAGGGAGATGTATATTGGGACTAACAAGAAGAGATTGAAAGTGAAATGCATGATTGAGAAAAATAACAGCTATCATTGGTATTATTAAACAAATTAATAGATTAAAATGAGAAGAGCTGGATATATTTTTAGAGAGATGACAGTAAATGGACAGTCTTAAGTGGAATGTGAAGAAAAAGAAACCACATTTGAGATTATTGGATAAGTAAGCTTACATGAGTAATGGAGAAAAAAAGTTATTGATCATAGAAACTGTATTAAACTCAGAGAGACAGAGAGGGAGAGGGAGTCTTACTGAAGATTAATAAAGGTAGAAAATGATGATATATAGTTTTTGGTTAATATATTTAATTAACTACTTACTGTACCCGTACGTTCTAATTAGTAACTGTATTGAAAATTAGTCTATATTCAGCCAGTCTTGACCTTTTAATGGTTAAACTTCATCAGAAGATAAGCATTCTGGCATTGATTTTCAGTAAGTTTGCCATAATCATGATTTGGGGTTCAATCCCAGATTGAAGAAGTTTTTTTATATAGCCATATAATATTAATTCAAATACATATGTATTCTGAGTGGAGATTGATATAAGTTTCAGTTTAATTGGATGAGTGCCTGATCCAGTGAATTCTGCATTCTCCACAGGTGAGTGGAAAAGCATTCATAGATCATGGAACACTACGATTATCAAGTGCTATATCAAGCTGATCATTGAATATTTTCTTTAAAAATATATGCCCCAAATCTAACTACAAAATGAAAGAAGAGAAAACACCCTATATGATGTACTCACAAGTAATTTAATGGACATATTACATAGTGGTAATTATAGGACTATATCAGGGTTGAATATATATATATATAGCAGGGTTTTTCTAGATATTTACCTCATGGCCAGCTACATTTTAATTATGTGGAATGTTAATAATGGAAAACAAAAATAATAATTAAATAAATAAAAAATAATTGGGATTTTTAATATCCATCCAAATCAAATGTTGTGAAAAGCAGGCCAAATATAATATAAATTTATTGGAAAGAAAACCAAAATCTTGAGTATTCGTAAAAAAAAAAAGTGAAAATAATATTGATATTTAATTAAAAACTGAACTTGATCAAGAAAATGTAAGCAGAAATTATGAAAGTTAAGGTAGCCATTTTTATTTAATATCTAATGTCTTTATGTTCATAGGGTAATCTTAAATGTATTTTTATGAATTATAGTAGAATACCTTCTAAAATCAATCATGTATTAAATTGGTTTAAGAAATATTTATTTTTATTCATATATAATATTTTTCATTCTTTATGTTAAATGCTGAATAATGGCACTATCTCTCTGGAAACACAGTGTAGGGACCAGAGTGATAAAATGATAATTACAATAAATATCCCGCATGGTTTGGGGCACTCTGTCCATGGAACTTGGCACAGCTCTGCTATTTCCAATACTTGAACTTTTTATGAATGCTTGAGTAATAAACTCATTTGATTATTATTATTACAACAAACTAAACCTGTCTTATGGAAAGGCCATTGTTTTTGTAAATTTTTTTTTAATTGGTTGCTTTAACAAGTTTCCATCATGCATGGTATCATTGTGGAGCTATGAAGTGCATGATATCAAACTACATGACTTCAATTATATGCTAACCAAAAACTACATGAAAGTATGCTACTATATCATCTATTTTTTCCCCTCACTAAATATTACATTTCAAATGTGAATTTATGTATGTAACCACATTTTCTTTGTGATTTAAATGATATACCTATTCAGTTCTGTTCTGTAGTTAAAAGCACATGCACTGTTTTTTTTCTGAGCATTTTTTCCTTAAAAAAGTTTTTATTCCAATACCATATTTTTTTAGAATCCACAAATGTACCTATCCCATGGAAAGACCTTTGGTTTTGTAATAGTTTTTTTGCTTTAACAAATTACTTCCTTTGCATAAAATGCTTAGTAAAAAAATTACACTTTATTAATGGCAGAACAAATAATTAATTTTTTCTTTGAAAAATATCCTCTCTAACAAAGAAATGTTTAACTTGAATATCATATGACAGCATTACAGACAAATATACATTCACATGCATTTTATAATATATCATCATCATCAACAACCATTATCAATCTACTGCAGGATGAAGGTCTCTCCAAGTTTAATCCATCTTCTCCGATCTTTAGCTTCTCTTTTCCACAACACCCCTGCACATTTTCTTATTTCATCCATCCATCTCACATGTGGTCTCTTTCTGGGTCTTTTACAATCTCTTGGAATCCAGTTTAAAATTTCAATTGTCCATCTATTATCATTTCTTCTAGCAATATGTCCAGCCCAACTCCATTTCAATCTTTTAATTTTTTCAATAAGGTCAGTAACACCTGTTTGTTGTCTTACCCATACATTGCGTTTTCGATCTCTTCTTGTTACTCCCAACATACATCTCTCCATACTCCTTTGAGTGGTCTGAAGTCTCTGTATTGCTTTTCTATTAAGTGTCCAAGTCTCAGATCCATAAGTAAGAACTGGTAAAACACATTTGTTAAAAACCATTCTTTTCAAACACATAGGCATATTTCCTTTTAGTATCAAGTTATTTATACCAAAAGCACTCCAAACAAGTTTAATTCTATGATTAATTTCCTCCATTATGTTTCCATCTGTAATAATAATCTGACCAAGGTATTTGTAACTGTTAACTTCATCTAATTCTTCATAATCAATCTTTATTTTCATATTTTGAGCAAATCGATTAAACATTACTTTAGTCTTTTTAACATTTATCTTTAGTCCTACTTTTCTACTTTCATCTGCTAACTCCTGCAACATTTCCTGCAGCTCTGAAGCGTTATTTGCAAAAACAACTACATCATCTGCAAAATCTAAATGATTTAAATACTCTCCATTTACTTTCATTCCTTTAGTTTCCCATTTTAATCCACAAAATACTTCTTGCAGCACTGCTGTAAAAAGTTTTGGAGATATGGAGTCACCTTGCCTTACACCTTTCTCAATGTTGATTTTTCCAGTATCATTATTTAATCTAATTGTTGCTGTTGCATTTTTATAAATATTCTTTAAAATATGACAATATCCTGGATCTATACCTTGATGATCTAATGCTTTAATCACTGAAGAAATGTATATAGAATCGAATGCCTTTTCATAATCTACAAATCCAAAACATAATGACAACTCATATTCATTTGTCCTTTCTATGACTTCTCTCAATACCTGGATATGATCTATTGTACTAAAATCACTTTTAAATCCAGCTTGTTCTCTTGGTTGGTGGAAATCCAAAGTTCTCTGTAGACGAATTGTAATTATCTTGGTAAAAATTTTATATAAAACTGATAAAAGGCTGATAGGTTTGTAATTTCTAATATCTTCTTTATCACCTTTTTTAAATATTAATATTATTACTGCATTCTTCCAATCTTCCGGTACATCTTTATCATTTAGACATTTGGTATATAACTTTGCTAAAATTGTTTCTATTTTTTCACCTCCTTCTTTTAATGTATCAATTATAATTCCATCATTTCCTGGAGCCTTTCCTTTCTTCATACATTTAATTGCATGTCTCACTTCTTCATTTAAAATTCTGGGTAATTCGGAAGATGTAATAGATATAGGAGGTACTTGTTCTTTATTACTATATAATTCTTGATAAAAATCTTCTACCAATTTCATGATGTCATCTCTCTTTTTAGTAATAATTCCATCTTTTTTTCTTATTGCAGATATAAATTTCCTACCAATACCAAAATGTAAATGTTGTTTAACATTCTTGAGACTTTTATTTTCTTCTACAGCTTTCCTTGCTATTTCACAGTTATACTTTCTTATATCATTTTCAACTCTTTTCCGTACCATTTTACAAAATTCGAGATATTCAATTCTTTTTAATACATCATTTTTGTATATCTTTATATTCCTTCTTTTCTTCATAAATTCTCTAGTCTCAGTAGAAATTTTATTAGTCAATTGCTGCTTTTTTCTACCAGCTATCTTTGTTGCAGTTTTTAAAAGTGTATCAGTTATTTTCATATTAATTTCATTCAAATCTGAATCATGTTCAAAATCTCCTAACACTTGAAACCTATTTGTAAATTCTAATTTAAATTCATTAGAATGTTTCTGAAGATTACGAATATCAGCTGTAAATATTGTTTTTCTTAATAATTTTTGTCTCTCTAGTTTTACATTAACACGTAACTTACACCTTACTAATCGATGATCACTTCCTGTGTTAAATTTATTAAGAACATTACAATCTTGAAATATGTATTTCCTGTTAGTCAAAATATAATCCAATTCTGCTGTACCTTCATTTGGATGCTTCCATGTCCATTTCCTTTTAATATTTTTCTCAAAAAATGAATTCATAATATAAAGTTTTTCTTTTTCTGCAAACTCCACAAGTCTATGTCCTCTCTCATTTCTATTACCATAACCAAAATTACCTACAGCAATTTCATCTTTCATTTATCTACCAATTCTAGCATTAAAGTCTCCCATAACAATTTTAAAATGTTGTTTACTCTGATCAAAAGCCTTTTGTACATCCATATAAAAATCTTCTACTATTTCATCACTATGAGAACTTGTTTGGGCATAAACCTGAATTATCTGCATTTGGTATCTGCTATTAAGTTGTATAACTAATCTTGCAACTCTGTCCGATACACCATCAATCTCCACAATATTGTTTTTCCACTTTTTATTTATAATGAATCCTACTCCACTTGTATTTCCAATATGTGTGCCTTTATAATAGAGTATATGTCCACTTTTTAAATCGTTTCTTCACCTTTTCTTCTAACTTCACAAAGTCCAATAATGTCCCATTTAATATAAGACAATTCTTCTTCTAATTCTTGCAATCTTCCTTCACTTGAAAGTGATCTGCAGTTGTGAGTACCTAAATAAAAAGTCGTCATCAAATGGCAGCCTGGGTCCACAATGAGGGGATTCTTAGCACCCTCCGCCTTCGGCCACCAACCGCTGCCTTGGTTGGTGACTTTACAGCCTCCTGGGAATAAGGGCCACACTTTATTTTTGTCTGTCATAATTGTATATATGTATTGGAAAAATATTTATCATTTACACAAACATTCATTCTGCCTTATCAGGCACTGAGAAGAAAGACCATGGTGTTTCTTGATCTTAAACTCAAAGGTAAAAGGCCAATAAACTCACCACGCTGGCTAATGCGTGTTGGTGAACAGCCCATCCATGTTCATATACTATATGAATAATCACATAGTAATAACAGCTGCAACGACAAGAACGTATGGAGTGGACATTAGGAATTTTCCCTATTCGGTTCCTTTAAGGCCTCCAAGAGGAATCAAAGGGTCTCCTTTCAGTTAATAGCAAACTCATATATTTAAAAAAAAACCCTTGACAGCCTTTCATAAAACCCCATCACTGAAGAAGAATGATGGAGGTATTACTAGACTTGCCAAATCATGAATATTTGAATGATTTTATTTTTATTTTTACTGTCTAATCAATATGCAACAGTTATCTGAGTTGGTCTCTAATCAGTTGCTTGAAAGACAAATTCTGAACTTGATTAGAATCTGAAAAAGTTTTAAACTTTTACCTATACCAGATTCAGAACATCAATATGATACCATTAGTCCTTTGATATAACAATCATGAAAATATTGTAATAAAGTATTTATGTAACCTATCCAGAATCCAAAGGAATATACTTATAATAAAAAGGTGTAATTTATACCTATAATATTTTTTCTCAATCTTTGTGTTGGTACTAAAGCAATCAAATCTTTTCATGTATATAAATAAAAAAAACATATATTTTGATTATAAATATTTGCATGGATACTTAAAACCATAAATTCTCACAAACTCTACATAATGTATATGTTTAACATATATTAAATATATTTATATTTATCATTTCATCACATATAGTTTAATCCTATAATGAAGCAGTACTTTTCATTTATCCTGGACCACAGTCTCTTACATTTCTTTATTATCCTTGCTTAATATTGTGAGGGCATCAAACTTCCTGAACACACAAGTACAACACTATTCTCTAGCTGACGAATATCTTAATAATTACCACTAATCATTTTTTTTAGAATATTTTTTATTCAGTCTACATTTTAAACCTTGATGGAAACATAATGGATGAAATTAATCATAGAATTTTTTCATAGAATTAAACTTGGTTGGAGTGCTTTTGGTAGGAATAACTTGATACTAAAAGGAAATATGCCTATGTGTTTGAAAAGGAAGGTTTTTAATAAATGTGTTTTGCCAGTTTTTACTTATGGATCTGAGACTTGGTTACTTAATAGAAGAGCAATACAGAGACTTCAGACCACTCAAGTATGGAGAGATGCATGTTGGGAGTAAGAAGAAGAGATCGAAAATGCAATGTATGGATAAAAGAACAAACAGATGTCACTGACCTCATTGAAAATATTAAAAGACTGAAGTGGAATTGGGATGGACATATTGCTAGAAGAGGTGATAATAGATGGACAATTGAAATTTTAAACTGGATTCCAAGACATGGTAAAAGTCCCAGAAAGAGACCACATGTGAGATGGATGAATGAAATAAGAAAGTGTGCAGGGGTGATGTGGAGAAGAGAAGCTAAAGATAGGAAAAGATGGATTGAACTTGGACAGACCTTCATCCTGCAGTGGATTGATAATAGTTGTTGATGATGATGAATTACTGATATATGCATTTTTTATCACTAAACACAACTACATAGAATAAATATTTCAACTCCATTCCACTTTGTGTGTATTGTGTAATATATTTAAAATTTTAAATTTCACATAGACTTCAGTCATATGAATAAAGATACCATAATATGGTAAATGACCCTACAATAGTATATGAAGTTTTTTGACAGCTAATAAAATGTCATAAAAGAACTCTTAGAGATTCCAGACATTATAATGACTTTTATTAAATTATTCAATTTTACCACTGTGACCATAGATTTGGCAATCTTAACTGTGTTGTTTATAGTTTGTCTTTGCCCACATTTATATAGATCAATGACTGATAACTTCCATTTATGACCAGTTGTGTCTAGGAAGAATAAATTCAGTTGGTTTTATTGTTGGATCTAAAATAATATTTTTTTGGGGGGAATATCATAAGAATTTGTTTTTTTAAAAATATTTTATTTAAACATGAAGTGTTCTTTGTACATTGAAAGGTTTTCATTGTATTTAAAGCATACAGACTAGAAAAAAAAGGAACACATTCTGCACAGTGCTGATATTCATGGTGGATTATTCATTTGGAAATTCAATCCTTTTCCAGGTGTCTGTCTCTGTGTAAAGCTGAGTGCAAGGGCTGAGTCTCTGATTTTAGCCTGTTTGAGTAGCTTGATGTAAATCTGAAGTGGAGTATTTTTAAAATGTCCAAACATTAATTTGCATCTGGTTAGCCATATGGTGAAGATCAAGAAGATGGACAGTCTGATAGATGCATAGGTTTCCCATTTGATCGTGTTTTGAATTGATAGGACATTTCTGATGTCTAGTGAAACTTTGTTAACGATGAAGTTCCTGATAGGAGAGAAGGTGGAGCACATGTATAATAGGTGGGCTATGGTCTCATCAGCTGAGTGGCAGAGCTGGCACTGGGGTCAAATCTTTGAGAAACCTCTTTTATGCCATAATTCTCTGATTGTAGATTCTTAGTTTAACATCCAAAGGGGATCTTAATTTGAGATGAATCTTGGCTGGTGAAATTATTTCTTGAGTTACTGGCATGTCTGATCTGCTTAACAGTTTTTTTGTACATGTTCTTTGAGGTAACTTCTGATATCTGGTAGAAGAATATGTTAAAGAACAGGAAGACACTATAAAGGAGTAGATGTGAGTGTACTGTAATAGTTTTCATGGAAATATTTAATTGAGTATCCAGAAGCTTTGACACAAATTATTTCACAAGTACAATAAAAATCAAGATTCAATGCATTCACAACTATAACACAGTCCTACCCAGATCAATGATTATTTTAATCATTTATTAGGTTAGAAGCCACTTTAAACTTCAAATAAAGATTAAAATATTTATTATTTTTAAACACAATCACTGCTGAATTATTATTAATTGGACTTGGAGATCATTTACTCTTTGCAGGCAATTAAAGTGAATGTAATATTTTAAATATATTCATAAATTTCCATTTGACCATAAATACTGTAATCATATGAAACGAATAAATATTTCCAAGCTGCATTTCATGTCGAATCAGCACCATTCAATCAGCGCAAGCCACAATCTTTAACATCTGTCTTGTCATTTGTTCAGTATTTATCTATAGCAAATTACTACAATTTAATTTAAAGGTGCCAAACTTTCTGTACAACTGCTGTCACTGTCCTTTCCAGATCAATATCTTATTGATTCTTACTAATCATTTAATAGATTAGAAATTATAATAATCCTGGATATAAAACATTAATTAACGAACTGCATTGAATAATTAATTCATCTCCATTTTATTTTCCCCTATGTATAATTTTTTAAATATAGTTATAAATTTATTATACCAATACACTTCAATCACATGAGCTATATATAAATTAATAAGTTATTTGCTAAAAATTTATTATATATAATAGTTTTGCATTAAAATAATGATAAAAATGAATATTTTTTATTATTATAATTTAAGATTATTACACATATCTATTTAAAATTAAATATGAGTATTAAATGTCGGAAGAAAAATTTAACTATTTAAATATTCTAAATACATTCAACTGTTAGTAATAGCACATCAAACAAGTTAGTATATGTACAATGTTTTGAGAGGTATTATTCTCCCTCAGGTACCCAGAGTTATACCCTTTCAACCAGTTATGTGATTAAGCCAAGATTTTGGTATTAATAGTAAAGTACTCAACCAAAATAGATTGAGTATAGCTTCTATTGCTACTTAAGGGAATAATTGAAGGAACAGAAGTGGAATCACAAGAAGTGGCTTTCAATTTTATATTTATAGCACCAAGTTTTTTAACTAAAGCTGCAGGTGATTTGTTTTTACTGGTATAATGTCTAATGATCGATTGGATAATATTGATAAAAGAGAACCAAGCTATAGTAGATTCTAAAGAAATATCAATCTTCAAAGGTAAAACTCTCCATACAGTAGTGCCACCTTGTGCCAAACAGAGTAATCAATGGATGCCAGGAGGCTTGTGCTAGTATAGAGATGGTGATCATGTGATGTTTAGTGGTTTAATATCAATCTTCCTAAAATAAATATAAATTTCACGGATTACCATCTATCACTCTAGATATATCTTTCTAATTAAGAATATGTATATGAAGATTAATGTCAACTTGTATAGAGAGTACCAAGCAACCAGAAAAAAACAACTACTTCCAAAGATTGATTAAGTATAAAGTGTAAATCAGGCAAATAAAATAAAAAGACAATGACAGTTGAATGTTTTAAAGTATAGAAGGAGAAAGCATTACTGGAGGGAAAGTCTTTACCATGCATCAATTTACAGTTAATAAGGTGAAAGTATTTAGCTATAAAATCACTATAAGGCATATTAAAGTCACACAAAAGCAGAGTAGGAAAAGAGTTCGATGAAAGAAGATTAATATGGCATATAAATTCATGTATAAGAGTGGGTCTGTTATATAAATAAAGATAAATAATGTTCACTATAATGGCAGCATGATGAAAGGTCATGATGATCATGTTTTGATCAAGATAACAGATGTTAAAGAAACCAAATGATGCTTTATAATGAATTAAAACATCTACCCCTGCAGCTGAAGTATTGAGGGTGGAGAACTGAAAAATCCCAAAGCTCTCAAGATATCTAACAAGATTGACATCAGAATGTCTATGAAGTTTAGTCTCAGAGAAGAAAGTAATATAAGAAGAAAATTAATAGATCCAATTACTGATAGCAAACAGCCATTTGAGAGAGTTCATATTTTTCACATTGATACCGATAATATTCAGATGCATAAACTACTCAATTTAAATAGCGAAGGAATAAGCAGCTTAAAATTCAGTGAGTCTGAGAAACCATTAATTAAAAAGACAGTACAATTTTACCAGCAAATGTACCCTAAGAATACATAGGTAAAGCAATGTGTAAGAACTGGAACCTTATATAAAAACATCACCCAAATCAAAAACAAACTTAACATAAAAAACAGATAATTTTGCACAAATAAAACATATTTAGAATTAAACATACTATTAGGCAAAATCAAAATCAATACCAAATATGCAGTAATGCAAGAAAGCATAACTTTATTGCACCATGATAAACACGCACAATGAGAGGGAGTTCACAGGCCATGGTCAATTTGGTATTTCCAGCCACAAACAGATAAGAACCACTTGTAACCTATCCATATCTCTACTCCACCAAAGAATAACTTCTGTTCTGGCAATAAGAATGCAATAGGAGCTAATGCCTGCCCAGCCAAGTGGTGATCTCTAGGCATACTAGATTTTATGGGATGCTTAACTTCAATGAATGTTTTCCATTTTTTAAGAACCCTTATAGTAGCAGATGCCTGAAATTGAGTGTCCATTTTGAATCGGATCTAAATTCAGGAGTGACTATCATCAGAATTTTGGTTATCCTTTATTACCTTCTTCTTCCGCTTAGGTTTCTTTTTTTTTTTTTTAGATATTTGAACTGGTGTAAATTTATCAGAAGATGAGACATTCTTCACGGAAGAGGCCCAAACCATTTCAGACCCAGTTTTAGCATCAGAGGACATGGATTTCTATGCAAAAAGACCAGCAACAGTTTTAAAGATGATATGGTGAAAATATAAGAATTTTCATGAACAGAGATAGATAACTGTTAATACTTTGTGGTGAATCTTTAGAACACATGACTTTTGGACAGCTTGATTCCACACTGTAAACAAAATCTTGAAGGGCAATCCTTAGCAATGTGGGTTTTTGTTTTGTAAAAGAAACATTAAGGCAAAACTCCTCTAAAAGTTATTATCAAAGGAGAAGAATTAGTGGCATGAAGAGTTGGGATGTCAGTTGGAAAAACTCCGTTCTTTAATTGTTATACTGAATGGGCTGTGTTGGTTAATACTGGAACACTAACACTTTTTTCTAGCAAGTGTTTGAAATTTGATATGGTTACAAACTTATTAAGCAGAAACTGAAGATCTGTATCACTGAAGTCAGTGTAACAGTTTTTAATTTGCGCCATAAGCAACATAAACCTATCAAGATCAATACAACAGACAATTTATCTTTTAATGAAATAAATTTTTTTTGAATAAATCTTTTTGAATAGCATTGTGAAATTCTACACAAATATATATATTGTTATATACAGTAAAACTTTGTTAATAACGTTCCATAATTTTTTCCCAGTAAGCCTTGTATAAAATTCTTCTATTGGAAACTTAAAAGCTCACTTTCTACATTTGTAACTATAATAATTAGTGTTTTAGCAGTATGAAACTTTTTAAAAGATTTGAGTAAAGCAAGGGCATTGTTAAATTAAATTTGTTTGTATATTCTTGATATAGTTGTTGATTAATATTCATAGAATCAGAATTAGATTCATTTATAGATAAATTTTCATTTTTACTATCATTTAGCAGATTAAACATATCATTTTCTTCTACTCTTAAACCCCCAATATTTATTTGAAACCTTGAATCATGAATTTGCAATGTATTCATGTAACTATTTTTTTCGCTATTTGACAGGTGATTATTATTAGCAATTAGTTTGCAAAGACTGGTGTCAGATTTAGAAAAATTATTTAAATTGACACCGCTAGTGTTACTAACGTTCAAGGCTGGGAAAGTCTTTTACATTATTAATATCACTTGTGAATGAATTAGAAGTGAAAATTTTTTTTTACCAGTATCTGATGATTTATTCCTACTAGCTGAATAATAGTTTCTATGCTTTATTGAGGGTACTTCACCATCATTTGAAAATGAAAGTACCAAAATTTTCCACAATGGCATATTTGTTAGTGCTACCATCAGCCATTATGAAAGAAGAAAAAATATTTATTTGTCTAATTTGCTTCAGAGTTTATCAGAAAGTGGAGAACCTTCAGTTCAATCCTAAACAGATTAAACTGACAAACTCCAAACTTTTGTAACAACAACAACAAAAAAAAAACATTTTACAGAATCAGAAACACAAGCGACTTAGTCAAACAGGGGCCATCTTGTGGGTTGTTCATGTAGACCGTATCCTTTTCAAATGTTAAAGGAGGTGTCATCTCTATTACAAACTATTTTGCATAGTTCATATTTAATAAAGTGCCTAAATACCCATACTTTTCCAACTTTTTAAGACAATTATCTTACATTTTTTATTCTTTGCATTTAGATTGGTTTTTCACTTGGTGACTGTTTATAGGCTAACTAGATTGCAAGGATACAATTGAAGTTATATGGATGAACAATGTACTAAATTGTGTGTGTGTGGGGGGGGGTGCACACTAAATGTTAAAAACATAATTTTCATTTAATAAAATTTATATGTTAATTAGCAAGTTTTGAGACCTGCATAATTTTTTTTCTCCATTTATGCTGATAAAGTTGGACTATTGTTTAGAAGACAATCATGATGTAAGGGCACACACATATGTGCGTGTGTGCAAACTAATGCTATTTTTGTTTGTTGGTTATTTCATTTTTGAGCAGTTATTTTATGAAAAATTGAATAAAATGTTTCCGGTTTATTTTGTAGATTTTACTTTTGTTAAAATTTGATTAACTCATTACAAACGCTGTTGATGCTCTGTTATTTACTATGTCTGGGTTTTTGCTAATAAAATATAAATAACTCCTACTTAAAAAAAAAAAAATGTATTCAAAAATTGTGACTATGTCCTCCAATTTAGATTTTTCTACATGCGCTTGCTTACTCACTTTAAATTAATCACACACACATGATTATTAATTATAACTTTTTTTAATTAAAATAATAAATGGAAACATATCTTAAATTTGCTTAAGGTATATCTCATTGACTAAATGCACTAGTGGTGTATTATTCGGAGAGTTCTACTTCCAAGTGGTAATTCCCATCACCATCAATGGTAATATGCCTATACCACTCAACATAATTTATTTTAGCTTGTCAATGTTTAAAGCTGCACCATTAGCTTTATTGAACTTCTTACATTTATTTATTAATAAACATCTGGAATTTACTTTAAATATGCGCCTTTTGTTGTAATGGGCTCTCATTATTCTTCTATATTGGAACTTTAAATATAAGATAGATTAACTTGTGGTATGGAATAGCAAACAACTAACAATAATGATATTAAACAGGCAAAGCTCTCCATACAGTAGTGCCACCCTGTGCCAAACAGAATAATCAATGGATGCCAGAAGGCTTGTGCATAAAATCCCCATCTAGTGCTTACTCATCCAATATCCCCAGACTAATTTCTGGCTTGTGGCCTTCATCAGTGAGGAGCCTTGGATCTGAGAGCACTGCACCTAGATCTTAGGATCTAATGCAACCTCCAGCAGCCACTTTTTATCCCTACTTGATTACAAAACTATGAGAATGAAATTGAAAACACTATTTTCAATCTAAGCTCAATAGCTTATATAATTATATGGGTCTGAACTCAGTTCAGCACCAATCATGGCCAGAAACTAGTCTGGAGATATTGGATGAGTAGGCACTAGATGGGGATTTTATGCATAAGCCTTTTGGCATCTATTGATTACTCTGGTTGGCACAGGGTGGCACTACTATATAGAGAGTTTTGCTTGTTTAATAACAGTTATATGCTAGCATAAGAGATGTGATCATGTGATGTTTAATAATGATATATTTCATATGCCGAATATCACAGTGAATCTCAGTGAAAGGGTCTTGTAACTAGTTTTATCTATCAGCTGCCTGCAGCGCCATCTCTAAATCACTACATGTATCACATAGCAACATAGCTTAGTTATTTACCTTAAAAAATTTAAGGTTACTAATGTGTTTGGATTATGAGTTACAATGTGGAATATGACATTTTTTTACAACTTAAACCATGATGAAACAATATGCAAACAATAAATTTTGTTTTAAATTGGGCAAATTGCTACTGAAACATTTGCGATAATTTAAACAATGTATGTCAGTAAAGCCATGAGTCACAATCATCTTTTCAAATGGTTTACAAGATTTTGTGATGGCAGGGTGAGCATTGAAGATACAAAACACATGGACACACATTTCATGTTATAACTCATGGTCAGACATGCTAGCATCTTAAAATTTTTGTGTTAAGTATCAGAACAATGCTTATACATAAGAAACATGCATTGATTCAGAGACGATGTTTCAGGAATCTTGGACAAAAAAACAGTCACTTTTATAACCAGTATATTAAAACATCAAATCTTCAAAGTATAATCTATTATTTAAATAGTACCCTCCTTTTCAAGCCCATTGGTCTTTATCAATGCATCTTCATCTCAACTTGCTCATGTAGATACTTTGATATTATATCATGACCAGTAATTACATTTTTCTGATGTCCATCATTCTACAACAACTGAAGATACTTTTTCTCATTGGGCTGGGATTAATATATTTTAAAAAATCTCACTTGGTACTAGACAATAGTGCTTATTAAATCAATATGTTATACTATCCTACTTATATCTTCAGACTCACTTATGCTTTATTCTTTGATATTGAGGAGTTTGAATCTAGATCTTTTTTCAAACAGCAATCATTTTAAATTTTTTCTATTTTTTTTTACTATCAAGCTCTAAATTAAAGTTATTTAAATCATCATGTCCCAAAGAATTTTAATTGCTTTCAGTTCATAAAAGTGTCCAGGCTTTAGGAAACATTTTTTTTTCAAAATTTTTAGAATCTTGTTGTTATAATACTTTCAAAATTCTGAATTGTAGATTATCATGGTAATATTTGGTTTGAGCAGTAAAAATCCATTTAGCAAACATTCTAGGTCAAAACCAGTTAACAATTGATTCTATTTTTCATATTTAAGCAAAAGATAAAATAATCATTTAGCAGTCAGTGAATCAATGGAGCCTGTTCAAAATAAATAAATAAATAAATGTCTATTTGATCCAGATCATACACCTAGCAGGCCGTTACACTGTCACTCCATTACAAGGCATTTTCATATTTAGACATTGTTTAAATTGTAATAAATTTTATATTTACCATTTTATCAACACTTATGGAAAGAATTGCTTAAGATTTGTAATTATTGAAAAATTAAAATTATGATTTAATTTTATAATTTCAAAACATATATTTACTAATTAAACAACTAGAAATTAAAACCAGGAAGTAAATTTCATTGATTTTTTTTTTTAGTATTTTGGAACTACTTAATGAAGTTGAAGCCATGGTTATCGCAAGTCACAGAGCCTACCAAAAACGTTAGAAGTTACAATTTAAGAAGTATTTACGCTTTAAAGTTCAAGAGAAGGTATTAGTTGCATAATTAATATTAATCGTAATGTAAGATTTGTTCTTAGCGAAATATGTAATTAAAAACAATGTATAATTTTTTATTTTTTTTAAAAAATGTCTTTAATATATTTATTTTACAATCTTTAATTTTTAGAATGTCATTAAAATGGTGCATATTATGTACATTTCTGGTAGCGCGATTTTAATATTATTACTTAATAAATAAATTTTCAGCATGATTCTTCTTTACAAGTCATTTCTTTTATGGACTTTTTGCTTTCTATGCCCATATATACAGTATATTGTTCTCCCTCTTTATTTACATTTTTACTGTTTCCTGTAGCCATTTTCAATGTTTGTTCCTTTCCAGAAATAGAAAAGTTTCTCAATAAGGCTATGAAAAGTTTGGGATCTTATTCCTAATCCAACAAAGACAATATGATCAACTTTTCATTTAAACACTGGAGATGCATCTTCTAATTTGAATTTAATCTTTTGCAGAACTGAAATACAATCCTATCTTGTGTTATTTAGAAGTAACCTTGGATTATAGTTTAACTTGTTTTCCTCATTTTATCTAAGGTTAGATTTAAAATAATTTCTAGGAATCAAGTCCTTGGAAAACTGACTGGTACTAGTTGGAGTTGAGATGCAAATACTTTATAGTTAGCTTTCTTAATGCTATCATATTATGCTAATAGAGTTTATACCCCTATTTGGGGAAAAAATGTTGACACCAAACTTCAGGGTAGTCATTTAAATATTACCATCAGAAATATTACTAGTACATTCAAGTCTATTCCTTTGTTGTGTCTACTCCTTTGCAGTGGCTTTCTGTTCTTTTACATATTCTTCCACTTGATATCAGAAAAAAAAATATTCAAAAACTGTTAAGCAGATCTGATTTACTATTTAAAACTTGACTCAAGATTCTCATTTTAAATGTTCAACTAGGAATCTACAATTGAAGGATTATGGCATAAAAAAATGGAAATCTTATGGGGATTATAATTTTTTTTTTTTCAAATCCAACAGTAAAGTCAATTGAATTTGATCTTTTTTAGATATTTCTGGAGTCTCATTAACAGATTAAGGGAAATCTTATGGTTCTTGTACTCATCTGCTTCATAAATGTAATGAAACAGCCACTAACCTATGTACATATGGACAAATACAAACCATGGATTACATATTTAAAGACTGATAAATCTAAGCAAACAATGACAGACTGAAAGGCTTAATAAATCACTAGTGGATCTATCCCAGTTAGATTCACGAAGAGTTTTTTAATAGTTAATTGTTAAGCCGTCTTTAAAAAAATCCATAAACTAAATAAATAACAAATAATCAAATGTTTGGGAAAATTCATACATTAAATAAATAATCTATATATTGCACCTGAAATGCACATATGTGAAGCTATATTATGAATTAATAATTGCTTAGTGCTTTAGGTAGCTTTGTGTTTCCATATTCATAGCTTATACTAATGATTATTGTAGTTATCTTTTTAATAAAGATATATGCAAATGTATGCAAATAGTCTAGACGGCCCATTTTTTCAAAATGGAGAAGCAGGCATCACTCCTATTGGGGTGGTCTGCAATGAAGTATGCTTTTTTAATCTTGTGCTTGGCATTTTGCACTCAGTGCACACCATTTCAGCCATGGATAGTTTGAACACATGGCCTAAATAAATAAATAAAAAATAAAAATATGTTTGAGAAGTTATGTGATATATGAAGCATTAGAAGTGGCAAGTTGAGATTTATGCCCAAAACCTTTAATTTTATAAAGTGGATTAGTCTATTAATGTTGTAATCTGCATTTCTAACTGATTATGATGATCATATTAGGTCTTTGTTAAATTTATTTATTTTCAACACTAACTCCAGCCATATTTTCTGATCGCTATTCCCATAAAATTGATTCATAACAAAGAGATGATCCACTGTTGGTTATTGTAGATATTTTTTTTTTACTTATAATAGGTTTGCTATTACTGCAGCATAGGATGCCACCTTTATAATGATAAACATTCATAGGACAGGTTCAGTCCTCTCCCTCACAAATTTTGATGTTAAACTCCTCTGTAACTGCAACTGGCTGTAGTGAATATAATAATAATTATAGAATCATCAGTGCAGTTGAGCCAACCAACATAACAATTATTTATCCCCAATCAATTATATATATATATAAACTCATCTATTTCAGTAGTTCATCTGTATAAACATTTATGCAAGAACATCATGGAATAAAGACTAGAGGCTATTTGTAGTGAATTAACAAATTAACTATTTAATTACATAATTTAATTAGTCCTGTATATTTACATAATACTTATATAATATAATCATGATATTGGACAGAAGATTGATACATCAGTTAAGTGTTCATATTGTTTTTATTTTTATTTTATAACAGTAATTTGCAGTATTTGATCAGCCTAATTAATATCTTGACTTCAAGGTTGGTGTCACCAATGACATATTAAAAATAAAAAAATTAAAAAAAAAACAACAACAAATCAAATAAATAAGATACATAAAAAATAGTTTGATGTGGCATATATATTTTTAATTATAATATTTTATACTTTAGGCAGAATAATAAAATGGAAAAACAGTGTTACACATATATTAATTGATTTATTATCATATTTGTGTTCTTTAGACTTTTTACTTCGAGCTTATATATTTGGAGTCCTAATTTCACACGGTTTCAAAATTAGTAAATCATTCAGTTTGGCTGATTTTATACTTTAGTTCACATGTATTAGAAAAAGGGATAGTTATTACAGGGCTTTTGATTTCCTGAAGCTTCAAAATGCAATCATTCAGTTTGGTTGGTTTAGCTCCCATGCTTTGGAAATTTGGCTTGATTGATTTTATATCATCTCACTGTAATCTGGATTCGTTGTGTTTGATTTGGCGTCTTTTCTCGGAATTGTTTAGAATCCAATGTTAAACTCTTTGTTTTTTTTTAATTCTATATATACTTTTTTTGCTTTCATATTATTTTTCAGCGTATTAATCTGTGGTATAATGATGTCATTGGTTGACAACAAACATCCTTCATAGTGATGAGTTTATTTTTTTTTTTAGATTTTATAACCATTATAGGGCAACATTTAGGGTCCTCTTACTATTTATTTACTACATCATGGAGAAGTCAGAATGAACACATACTGGAGGTTTATGACAAAGATCTTTATATAAAAGACCATATTTATCACCTTTATGGGATATTTTATATAATAGTTGTCATTACATGATCACCATTTTATATGCTTACACATCCTGTTAATAAAAATACCAAACTCTCCATATAGTAGTGCCATAAAGTGCAAGCCTTTGTAATCAATGGATGCAAGAAGATTTGAAAAACCAAAGACACCAAAATGTTTAGATGCTGAAAGATTGGGTTGGAAACATTATGGTGTTTCCATCTATCTTTATAGTTTACCAAATAAGTAAGAGGTGGCTGCTGCAGCATTGTATATCTAGGTGCAGTGATCTCAAATCCAAGGCTCCTCACTGATGAAAGCCACAAGCTAGAAACTATTCTGGGGATGTTGGATGAGTAGGCACTAGATAGGGATTTTATGCACACACCTTCCTGCATCCATTGATTATGAAGGCTTGCACTTGGTGGCACTACTGTATGGAGAGTTTGGTACTTTTATAGTTATTATTCTTTGTGTTCTGATTTCTCAGTACCATTTTAGCTTTTATAATTTTATATTGACCATGTTGGTTTATTAAAATTTTACCTGCTGGTGTTTGAATTTTAACACAAAGAGATGATAGAAAAAAGATCCTCTATAAATAATTTTTAGCACTTCTATACTTTACCATATCACTGTTTTTTGAAAGATATTTTCTAATTACCTGTCAGGTATATAAATTTTTGGCTTATCTGTGTTTTTTTTAATATTGCTTTATTGAATTAGTTTTTCATTGCATATAAACCTTAATTATATTGTTAATTACATTCAGGTATTTACTAATCTTATTATACATTAAATGTACAATTAATCAAATTTTAATGAAATATCACAATATTCAAGGCCAATTACCTTATTATTTTATTTACTTAATATTTGAATATAAGTATAATTCATGTACCTGGAGTTTAGATGTACATCACATGATCACCATCTCTATAGGTGCAGTGCTCTCAGATCCAAGGCTCCTCACTGATGATGACCACAAGCCAGAAACTAGTCTGGGGATATTGGATGAGTAGGCACTAGATAGGGATTTTATGCACAAGCCTTCTGGCATTCATTGATTACTCTGTTTGGCACAGGGTGGCACTACTGTATGGAGAGTTTTGCCTTTGTTTGAGTTTAGACGTAATTATAGGGGATTTAAAACAGACTTTCAAGCTCCCTTCAGCTATCCATTATCTCATTTATTTAATTAAAAAATATAATAACACAGCAAAGGTACATCCACTTTTTCTTTTAAAATATATATGTTCTACAATAATATCAACAAATAAAAAATCCTTCTCCTTTTTTCTTTTCAAAAACTTTATTTTTTATCTCAATACTGAACATATATATACATTAATATACAAAACTCCAACGTTTCAACTGTTTTATCTCATACAGTCATTTTCAAGGATCTGCAACAATATTAAATACATATCAACAAATAAACTTCAATTACATAAAAACTTTCTCTTACATTAACATAATAACAAACATATTAAACATATAGAAATATATTTTACTTACAGCTTTCTCCCACTGCTATATTTTATTACTCTTTTTTTTTTTATTTACATTGAAACGTTGGAGTTTTGTATATTAATGTATATATATGTTCAGTATTGAGATAAAAAATAAAGTTTTTGAAAAGAAAAAAGGAGAAGGATTTTTTATTTGTTGATATTATTTAATTAAATAAATCTGAATTTTTTGTTTCATTTAATTAAATCAATATTGATCTATTGATTTCTTTAAAGCAAAATAACTATATAAAACTTTATCTTGTGTTGTGGAGTGGGAATGAGTTAAGCCTTTCGTACTCTTCTTCATATTAAACCATATGAATGACTTATTTTTTCTGAAATTATTTTTAAAATTATCCTGGTTTTTTTAATTTTTTTTTGTTGTTTGGCCCATTTTCTGGATTATCATTATCTGCAGTAGCTGTGCTTCATTCTAGCCTTCATTTTTTATTTGTATTGTTTTTATTTATTGATCCAAACCATTTCATCACAAACTTGTGTCCATCTTAGTGTTTCTATTTTTCTTTTTGAGGATCTCTTGCAAATATTCTATATTCCTATCTTGTTCCTCTTTATTTTGCTGAACTTCATGGCATATCTCATTTACCTTATTTTGATACTTTTATCTCTAATCTTCTCACAATTTTTTTTTTCCAACTGATTCTGACCATCTCTAATTATTTTCTCTTTGGCTTTTAGTTTCTACAGATAAACTTTCTGCTTTTGTAGACAAACTTTCAACTTTGGGGGACATATTGGCATGTGACTTTTTAATATTTCCCCAAACATCTTTATATTTGCATCATTATTCATTTATTTTTTTCAGGATTTCTACTTTTTTTTTTACTTTCTATTTCTTTTGAGTTAGTTTTTGATCCTGTAATTATATAATTGTTGACATTTTTTTAATTGGTGTGTTTGTCCCTTTATTCCATTCTATAACTTTCTTTATAAGAAAAACTTAGCTGTATCATTCTATTTTTACCCTTTTAAGATATTTGCCTTTTTCTTTCTGCTTTCACTATTATTTATATATATATATCATTATTATTATTATTTTTACAAAATAGTCTCTTCTCTGTTGCCATATTTCTTCCTATATATTTTATTATTATGATTGGATCAATGAATTATTTCTATAAGCACTTATATTTTCTAGTGATTATTAAATTCACCACATTAGTTGTATTAAGCATAACTGGATATATGAGGGTATTTTATCAAGCTCCACATTGGGTGCCAAATGTCACAGGAACTAGATAATCCCCTTTTATCCACTTGATGTAATTTATGAGGGTTTTAATGGATCAAGTTGGGGTATATTTAGTATGAATGCTCTAATTGATTATGATGATTAGATTGGTCTTCATTAAATTTATTTATTTTTAACACTAATGTCTGCCATATTTCTTGTCCACTATTTCCATAAAATCGATTCAAATTGAAGAGAGGGTCCATTCCTGATTACTATAGACATTTTTTTTACTTATAATAGATCTACCATTACAGCAGACTAGAGCACCACCTCTATAATGAGGGATGGATTCAAGCACCTCCCTTACTTTGATGTTAAATCCCTCTGTTTATCCACAACTGGTTCAAGTGAATATGACATAATTGCAGTCATCAATTAGGTTGATACAGCCAACATATATAATTATTTATCCCCAATCAATTAAAAAAAAACAAACTAACATTATCTCAGTATTACAACTATATAGACATTTTTTGCGAATATCACAGAATAAAGACTAGAGGCCATTTGTAAAGAATTAACAAACTAACTTGAAATAATTCTCATAATTTAATTTATATATTTAGATAATAATTACACAATACAGTCATTGTATTCTGAAGTAAATGATACATCATTCAGACGATTGTATTGTTTGTTTTTTTTTTGTTTAATTTTATACAGTTATTTGTGATATTTAACCTGCTTAAATATCTTGACTTCAAGGTTCATCTAACCAATGACATTAAAAATAAAAACTAACAACAAAAAAAAGTTATGTAAAATATAAAAAAATGAAAGTTTAATATGCATTTGTAAAATAAGAAATTTTTTTTATAGATATATTTAAATTTTGGGCTTAAAATTAAAATGGAATAACAAAAAGTTTTACCCATTCCTTAATTGTTTTGTGATCACATTTGTGTTTTTCTTTAGAATTTTTGCATCTAGCTCATATATGTGGAATTCTGATTTCAAATGGCTTCAAATTTGTTACGCCATTCTGTTTGGCTGGTTACCTGATTTACTTTAGTTTGTATTGGGAAAATGAAGAGTTATTATAGAACTTTTGATTTCACGTAACTTCAAATTGCAGTCATTCAGCTTAGTCAATTTCCTGATTCATTTTTAATTCACATCTTAGAAAATTGAATAGTTACAGGTTTGACTGATTTTATATCTTTTCAACATCATCTGGATTCATTGTGTTTGATGCACCTTTCTTTCTTAGAATTATCAGAGATCTATATTAATCTCTCATTTTTTCTTTCATATTATTTTTTCAGCATATCAGCCTCTAGTAAATGGATATTGTGGATGATTAGCAAATAGTCTTCAATAGTGATAAGCTTATTTTGTAACATTTAGGGCTGCTTAATCACTACATCATGGAAATGTTGGAATGAACACACACTGAAGATATATGCACTCATGACAACGATATTTATATAAAAGACCACAGTTATTATCTTTATGGAATGTTTTATATAATAGTTACCATTCTTTATCTGCTTATTTTTCAGTAACATGTCTGCCTAGTTTTGCTTGCTGCTTGTTTAAAACTTCACTTGCTAGTGTTTCCATTTCTGACTTGATCACACACATGGCTGAAGAGCTGTGGAGTGGAGTGAAGCCTGTCCATTAAAGTATATATGTGTGGACATGATAATCTGGACCAACTGATGAGTACTGGTTTAGCATGAAATATATTGGTGATGGTTTATCTTTTCAACATGTGCGTGATCAAGTGTGTCAGCAGTATGATATAGCATGGATAGTTGAGGGTTGTGTGAAAGTCTGAGTTCAAACTCTCTATATATTACATATTGGAGTGCAGGTATGAAAGAACCTATACTGTAGTGGGGAAAAAAATTACTTATGTAAATAAATATGTATTATCTGGTTCTAACTTATTTTATCTTAGAATTCTGTTTCATTTAGTTTAATTAAAACAAAACCTATATTACTGATATTAATCTATTAATTCCTATAAACAGAAATAACTTATAAAACTTTTTTTTTCTATTTTTCTATATGCATAGTATATTTATGGCCAACTTCAGCACATGCTATAATCATCACATGACCACCATCTCTTATGCTAGCGCATAACTGTTATTAAACATGATGTGATGTGATTTATTTTGGCTTTTCCTTAAATGAAGTCAAGAATATCTCAGCAATTATGCCTAGATAAACTCGTAAGCCACTTTATTTTCCATTCGCCACTTTAAGTCTTCCCATATTCTGCCCCATCCCATTTCCACAACATAATCTTTGTCAACTCTATGGCCTTTATATCTAAATCCCTCTTTTTGCAAACCCAGCATAAAAACTAATAACTCACTTTCTGTATAGTCACTTTGTTCATACCTATTCTCCCATAACTTCATTATCTGTACCCTTTCTGCTTTCAAGTATTTATAGTCAATCAACAGATGCCTAATATTTTCTATACCTTCCTTACACAATTTGCACACTAAATTACCCATAGGTTTCCATTTACATGTATATTCTCTTGTTGCTAAAGATCCCGTTTGAGCCTTAAACAATAAACTACTTTCCTTACTATTATCGTAAGTGCCACCTTGTGCCAACCAGAATAATCACATGCTACAATATTAATTTTATATTAAAGAAAAATCACAGCAAAAAGTTATTCAAAGTTTATTAGACAAGTAGGTTAGTAAATGTGTAGCATATAACTAGCTTTTTTAACAAAATTGAACAGACTCAGAAATTTTGCATATTTATTCAGTCAGCGTATTGCTTTTTAATTAAATTTCACATGCAAACATCTAAGAAATTTGACAAATATCTACACAACAGTATCAGCTATATGACGTAGATATTGTGTTATAATGTACTTTTATGATATAATAAACCCTAGCGTCAATAGCTATTTATATGTAAATCACATTACTGTAGCTAATGCTTAAATAATGTATTAACAATTTCTTATCAAGAGAAATCTTTTTAATTAGATCATAAATGGAATCTTTTTTTATATCTATATATAAAAAAAGTGGTGCCTTGACAACAGATTGTAGATATTCTGTTGGATTATTTAAGCATTAACTGCAGTGATATGATATTATGATATAGAAAATGTTGGAATTATATATGTAAAAGTTTAAAAATAGTTAATATAAAAAAAAATTTAAAAATTTATTTTAATTAATTTTTTGTTCTGTTGTTATAACTTGTTCCAGAATAACAATATCGATTGCAAATTCTGTTCTTCATTTTCTATATACAGTTGTGACATGTTGTCTATGGAAAAAACCGATGCATTTTTTACTTAATGGTTGTATCTTTTTTTATTTATAAAGTGTGTCCCAGTGAAGAGATTTCTCCAAACTGCTTACAGCCCTATCTCTAAATCAGCATATGTCTTTCATAGTTATACAGTTTAGCGATTCATTTGATTTATGACATGAAACATGATAGAATTTTTCTTATTTTCATAGATCATCATTAATGCTTTCCTTATCAGCAAAAAAATCTTGCAACCACTTGAAAACGTTCTTGCAACACATTGCTTTACTGTTATATTCAACTTGAATTATTTCAAAAGTTTCAATAGTAGTTTGCCCAATTTAAGACAAATTATAATGTTATCATGTTTTTCCATTTTGGGATTAAGATATGAAGCATACTGTTACATTTTATATGATAACTTGTGATCTAGATAGCTAGTATTCTAAAATTTTTGTGAATAGCTAACCTATGCCACTATATAACTCATGTTGATTCAGAGATGATATTGTAAGCAGCTTAGAAAGGGAACCAATCATCTTTTTACTGGGGTTACACTGTAAAAAAAAAGAAATCAAGCAAATATTTATTATAGTTGGTTGTTGAATGTTGTGTAATTGTTGCTTCCAGTATGCACGCTGATAACATTTTCTCACATTATCACATCTTTGGCTTGAATAAATAAAAATGGAAGTATTTTTTAAATCAAATCTATATACTAAAGAAATTATGCCTTTTTTTGCCACCATAGTTTTATAGTAATTCAAAGATATTTGGTAATAGGGTGTGTACCACTGTACAATATTTTTTCTGTGTATAAGCATTTTTAAAATTTAATTCACAAAATAATCGAAAATAAAGTTATAGTGTAATATATTTTTAGTAATTTATATATTATTTTAAATTGTACAGTAAAGTAAATTTTCTATTATCCCTCAAATATTAAAAGTATTTTTAAAATTTTTATATATTCATAAAGTAAGAGTAATATTTCATTCCGGTCTTTGATCCATATTATGTATATTGTACAGTGAATATGCTATCCAAAAAAATGTAAATAAACAAACAAAAATATAAAGAAAGAAAAAGAAAACATTAAAATTCACAAATTTAAGACATCACATAATCACCATTACTTGAGCAACATTTTTCGTTTCTGAGTTCCATATGTTTACATTTAAAAAACATGTAAATAAATTATACCGGCAGCTGTTTTTCTGTCTTGGTGCCTTTAAATGATCATGATCAGTAATGTTGATTTTATTTTTCCTTTATTATCGGTTGCAAATTTGATGAACAATATTTTGCATAGTAGAAGTGTAGTGCTAAAAGTTTTACAAAATTTTAGAACATATTTAAAGTTAATACTTAAAAATATCAAAACAATTAAAGAGATCATGGTTTTTTGGTAATGAGACTAGTTTATTATATTTCTACCAGATGTACCGATCTATAAAAGCTTCCTTTTTTTTAATTGGTTGCTTTCACAATTTTTTTTAAAGTTTTAACATAAATTAAACCAAAGATTTTAATATTATATAAATAAACATTAGAAATATACTTGGCCTGAAAGGCCATCATTCTATCAATAAAGTTAAAATTATAACTATATGTATTATTATTTCATGTGTGAATTTGACAGTGTTATGGACAATTATTAATGGCAGAGTTACTTCATTTGCATAAAATGCTCATAATAAAAATTACAGTTTAATTAAGTATATTTATTTATAAAAGTAAATTTCAAGTTTTTTTTATAGATTTTTTAATTGTGCATCTGACAGCTTTACGGACAAACAATCAATTTTTAATTGATTGTGTATTTGACATATGACAGCCTCGTGGACAACATACATTCATACAGAAATGTGTAACAGCCTTACGGACAAACATTCATATAGATTTTAAATATACTGATAAGAAAAAAAAAGTTATTGAAAAAAATATCCCTTGAACATAAATAATTGCTATGAAATTTAGACATTTTGTTATTAATTTTTTTAAAAAATAAAATACCTTACAGTAAATTATTTTTTTAGTGAATGAAAAAAAAAATATAAATGTGTTCTCTTAATTTGTTATTAATAACTATTTTGTTATTATTTTTTAGAAATTTTGTTTTCAATATAATTTTAATTTATATATGTATACTATATATATATATATAAAGTGTCTGTTATATATTGTAACGCTAGCAAGAGATATATGTATAAAACGACATATCTTGTGTTACATGTTTCATAATTAAAAAAAAATAGGATCAAATTTATTTGCAAGAATAGTTAAAAACACAATTATTTAAGTAGAGTTTAAAATGCAACTTTGTAAAATAAAATAAAAAGATTGCATTATATTTTTTTAAAAAAGAGAACAGGATAGGGAAAGATTTAAAATTCTTTTTTTTTATAAATTAAAATAATAGAATGTCTAAAAAAGAAAGCAAATATGAAAGTTAGAATAAAATTAGTCTGCAAAAATAAATGTTAGTAAAACTTTCAAAAATGTAATTAGTTTATAAGATTTCTGATTGATAATGATATTGAAATTGTATTAATTAAAAAACTATGTAAACTATCGATGAGATAGTAGATTAATCTAGGCAAAAGATTAGATTAAAGCAACTAAAAATAATTAATAAAAAAATCAGATTCAAGTTGCAATCAAAATTTAAAAACTATGATAAGGAATTGAAAACGAGAGAAAAAGGTATATAAAGTCACTATGGCCTATTGTTATTTAGTCTGGACTGCATTTTGTGATTGAATTATTCTGCTCTTCATTTTGTGATAGAATCAGTCAGGGCTGCAATCTGTAATTCAGTTGAGTCTCCGATCTGTAATTCATTCCACTCTTAAGTCTGTAATTCAGTCAGGACTGTAATCTGCTAGATTATTCCACTCTTCAATCTGTAATTTAGTTGAGTCTGAGTTCAAGTTCCTTCCTTTATTTTGTGATTGAACTAGTCCATTCTTCATTCCATTATTGATTCAGTTTGGATTATTATTTAATTCAGACAGACTGCAGACTCAGAGCTTTTCTTTGAGAATCCAAACAACCAGAGATCCAGATATTCAGAAACTGTAAATGCAGTAGTAAGCCAGTCAATTACTGCTGCATTCAACATCAATGCAAAAGCTTCAGAACCTGCAACATCTGTTGCTAGATCAATTGTCTTTAGGAGAATTTGACAATGTCATGCCCTAGTTCTCAGCAAAACCAACTATACTCACTTGGAGCCAATGCCCGGAACAAGTGCCTAAGCCCTAAAGGAGATTCTGCTACATACTCTCTCTCTATCTCATTGTTGAGCCAAAAGAATGAAGACAAATCCTGGAATCATTGATGGAGATCAAAAAACCAATCTGTTGGAAAATTCACACAAATAAAAACCTTGGTAAAGGTCATTTTAAATGATGGTTTATAGGCACTTAGATTTATTTTAAATGAACTTTAATTAATGTAGGCCTATCATAATTTAGCCTGAGTAATTATATTGTTATATTATATTAGATATGTGTATGTTTGAATAAATATTAATGTTTGCTGTAATATTATTTGTTCTTATTCCCTTTTTCTCTCTCTTGTCAATGCATCACTATTATTTTAAGAGTATAGTTATTTTTATGTGTTAAGTTAAATGTGCTGGATTCTGGTTAAGAGTATGAGATAGCCATGGGATATTTCAAGTGCTGTATTGTGTGTCTGTTATCCGAAATATGCTGACTATATAACCTATGGTTGGCTGGCATCTGAGGTTGATCCTCAAAACAAATAAAATGCTTTAGATTGCAGGGGTTTGAATCCAGCAATCGAGGTGGGCCATGGTTTGGAAATGTGACCATGTTATGCTTTGCATATCATTGATGATTATGCTATCAATGGTATTCTCCCATCTGCTTGAATGGCCGGTCCATCCTCATAGTATTAAAGTAAATTTTAAACTTATTAAAGTTTAAATTCCAAAAATTATTATAAAAGGGATTTAAACCCATTTACCCTTCTAAATAAATATTTATTTGGAGGGACCTGGTTGACTGTTACAACTTAGAACAAAATATAATGCATATTGTGCTCCACTGTATTTTCAAAATGTACAAATCTATTGATAAATATAGTGTAATCAATTATTTCTAGACAATATTATTTTCTTGAATAAAGACAGAAAGACCAAAATCAGAAATGATAAATTTAAATACAAATTTTGTTGACCATACTCTCTTTTGTTTTAATAATATATATATTAATTTCAGCTGGTTTTAAAGATGTAAATAATTTGTTTAAGATCAAAAGAAACATGAAACATTGGTAAATCATTTGAAAGATGCTTACTTTTAAAACATTTGGTTTGGCCCATATTTTTAATATACAATGAAAAATCGAATTGCTTGACTTCTGTCTAATTTACCCACCCACCAGTAGTACAAAGTTATTGTTTAAAATAAAAATATCAATAATTAATTACAAAAATATAAAATATAAGTATGTTATAT
Organism: Epiperipatus broadwayi; assembly: GCA_028023455.1. Taxonomy (NCBI): domain Eukaryota; kingdom Metazoa; phylum Onychophora; class Udeonychophora; order Euonychophora; family Peripatidae; genus Epiperipatus; species Epiperipatus broadwayi. The sequence goes on from JAQFVV010000155.1 coordinate 782,324, forward strand.
TTAGATTTTAGCTATAAATAAAACAAAATGTTTATAATAATTGTTTTTAACATGCATATTGCTATATATATATGTAGATGTGTGAGATGTTTTATTCTGACATTTGTATATAATATCTTTGGCTCAGAACTAACCAAAATTGATATTCACATATATAGTTCTATTAAAGTGATAAGAGTATATCAAGATTTTTGAGTGACATAATTGGTCATTGAATAGAAGATTTATTTTAATCTTGTTGAACATCGTAATATATATCTTGTACTTTTACCATTACAATTAGAAGCAAAATTCTTTTAAAAATAAACTTTTCTTTTCTATCTATGTGAAAGCTAGACAATTGGGAAAGGATGGGGGTTGAATTGTGTAGTTGAAAAAAAAAAAAAAGCATATCGCTAACAACAAAAATAAAACCCATCTTCTGAGTCTGAAATTATCACCATTTTTAACGATTATCAATCCATCACAGAACTGTAATCTTTCTTCTCCACATCACATCAATAAACTTCCTTATTTCATCTATTTCATGTATGGTCTTCTAGTTCTTTTACAATTACAATCTTTTTGGAACCAGCTTAAGATTTTAACTATCTTTCTTAACAACATTTCTAGCTCAGCTCCTTTCAAGCTCTTTATTCACATGAAAATATAAATAATTGTTAGGTGTATTGTTCAGGAGTTGATAAGAAATTCTAGCACTGAAAGTAAAAGAATTAAACTGTGATTTTTGGATCTCGAGTTTCATATTCTGCCTGTCTATACTGCACCAAATCACACAGTGGGCTTTGAAATATAATTACTAGTCTGGCACTCAATGCATTTGTTCAAATAATGGTATCAAATGCATTAATAATGTTAAGAATGGTCAGCAGAGCAAAAGCAAAGGTAGTCTAAGGACATCTTAAGCAGGCCACCATTTTTGTGTAGAAGAGCTTATGTCACCGTTATATAGACAAGTGTAAGTGTAAAAAACCTTTTAAAAAATTAATACTGCCCTAATGTTATACTAATAATGATAAATAAAATAGAGAACCATATATTAAAAAAAAAAATCACATAACCATTCCCAAGTGAAAATCCATAAAACGTAGCACAGTTATATATATAATCGATTAACCATTCCCATAATTCATTTCAAATATCAATTATCTTTAATATCAAAAGAAATTTTCATATAATTGATGGACTCTGAATCAAGAAGATTGATCAAAGTTTTGTTAACTCTCTTTTTTTTAATTCTTTTTTTTTTTTTTTCCATAAAAAAAATCATCTCTGCATTGTTGAATAATGTTTTGATCTGTATTAACTTCATGAATATACTAAACCGAGTTATGATACTTATTTTTAACTCTAGGAATTTAACTTAAGCTTTACGACATCTACAAAGAATTTTATAACTGTACTAGGGATAGCATCAATAGGACCGTCTTAAATTAAGACTTTTCTTTCAAGCAACTCTTATACCCCCCAACAAGTGAATATTATTATTAATCAGTTTATAAATTGAAGACTAACAAAAGAAACTAAAATCTTTTTTCTCATTAACATAAATATTGTTATTAAATATTATATTGTTAATAAAATCATAATGATAACTTAAATCAATATCATCATTAACCATTATCAATCCACTGCAGGATGAAGGTCTCTCCAAGTTCAATCCATCTTCTCTGATCTTTAGTTTCTCTGCTCCACATCATCCCTGTACACTATCTTATTTCATCCATCTATCTCACATGTGGTCCCTTTCTGGGTCTTTTACAATCTCTTGGAATCCAGTTTAAGATTTCAATTGTCTATCTATTATCATCTCTACTAGCAATATGTCCAGCCCAACTCCACTTGTCTTTTAATTTTTTCAATGAGGTCAGTAACACCTGTTTGTTCTCTTACCCATATATTGCGTTTTCGATATCAATATAATTAAAAGTAAATTATCTTTTTTGAAAATGTGCATTACTTTCAAAATTATTAACCCTTTTATTTCTGTAATAAAAAAATCATCAAAGTCGTCTTCTTCTGACTGAAAGATTGATAACTTTTTCAGGCCTTATCATATTTTTTAATTTTTTTAAATAAAATGACGCCAAAATAAAGGCTCATGAATGTTATCAACATTCCAATTTAAAATTCACAAATTCAAAAGTACCTTCTTCAATAGTAAATTTAATATTAGAATCAAAAGCATTCAATCTATTAAAAATATTCTCGAATTTGTCATTATCAGTAACAAACAAACAATCATTAATATATCTTATAAATAATTTCAAAGAAAAAAAAAAAAGAAAAGAAGATATTAATAACTCTATTCTTTAAAAATAATATAGTCAAAACACATTAAAGGATAAATAACATTACCTGTTACCCATCCTTCTTTAATTTTATAAGACATCATTACAACTAAAATACATTGAATCTTTTAATAATAAAAGCAAATCATATATAACATTAATTTTATCAGTAGAAAAATATTCATTTTTCTACAAACAGAAATTAAGACATTAATACCTTTTATTCGATTAGTGATTGACACACATTTTCAATATCTACACTATTAAAAACACAATTCTTGTCTAAAATAAAAGCATGAATTTTGTTAAAAGCTTCATTCAGTAGGAGATAGAAAATTGACCAAAATTAATATATTCTTTAAAAAAAACTTTTACTATAAAAAATTATGAATTATATTTCAAAAGAAAATTATATTTGAGATTTACGTAGGAGGAACATATTCTCTAGGTTGATAGTTTTAAGCAAGTAGCTCTGTAACTTTCATAATATCAATTAATGGTACTTATGAGTTTTCAGATAAACCAAGATGGCAGCCATCTTTTTAATAAATTGACAGTTTCGCCCCCCCCCCCCATATTTATAAAAAAGTGACTGCTAGAAAATGTTGGATTTAATACTTTTTTATTATTACTTTTAATTTTTAAAAAAGAAATCATTGTGAAAAAATTAATTAAAATATTTACACTTCATTTTTTTGTATTAACTTCATCATCATCATCAATCCATTGCAGGATGAAGGTCTCTCCAAATTCATTTCATCTTCTCCGATCTTTATAGCTTTTTTTCTCCAGATTACCCATGCAACCTTTCTTATTAACAGAAAAATGAATTTAAAAAATATATAAATACAATATTTACACTTTATTCATATTAGCAGTGTGCAATCACTATGTCCTCTAAAATCGTATAGCATTTTTGAGTCAAATCCTTAATTTTTATTCAAATTGTTAATGTTATTTTTAAAAAATTTAATTTTCTGAAATATTTTCCCATTGTCTCGCTATGTAATTTATTTACATCATAATTTTTTTTTTCAATTCTAGTTCAAATGTGGGTACTTTGGAGTTTTGAATGTAAAGTTTCATATTATGACCATTAGTATATACTTTTTGAAAGGGTAGGATGTCATACCTTTATAAATACTCCACTGCATCATGTTCTGTAGCAGGAAGGTCCCAAATTTTGATCACAATGATAGTTTATCAAAAAAAAATGCTTAATTGAAACAAAATACACTATTTTAAGAGCAGCTTGTCCTTTCCCATTATAATATAACTATAAAAAAAATGAAATAAAGCTTTTAAATGAAATTTATTGAAATTTAGTACTTTTTAAAAAAAGTTAACAATTGATTTATTTTTATTTCTTAATTTAACAACTAATACATCTTCACTAGATTATAGACTCTCAAAACAGTATATTTATCAAAAATTCACACAGCCATTTTGGTTTACTCGAAAATTCACAAGTACCCAATTACCTTAGATTTTATTTTGTTCTAGGATCAAAATTATATACTTTATACTATGTAAGAAACTGTGATTAAAATCATTATTGTTTAAAAATACAAACCCACTATCCATCACTGGCCTTCATTACTTTTTACAAAAAAATCTATTTGCTTTGGGGCAATAACATTTTCCCTTACTTAAGTAATTGCTTATTCAAAATTGTTTGCCAACTTATTTTATTCTGATAGAAATATTTCTGGAGTATTCAATTACAGAAATAAAATGAATTACCACTTTCCTATTACAATAATGAATCATGACCCTATTGTTTCTTATTGAAGTAAAAATGTGCTAATCGATTTTGTTTCTGGAATTGAATGTTCTAGAAATATTTTTATCAGAATAAATAACTTTACAAACAATTTTGAATAGGCAATTATTTGAGAGAGAAAACGTGTTATTGTCCCAAAGCAAATCAATTTTCTTAAAAAAATATTAAAAATCAATGATGTTAAAAGAAATTAAGGGTGATAGATGTAGTGTTAACCTTTCATTTCTCAGCAACTATATTGGATTTTTGGAATCTTTGATTTAATACATATTTTTTATTACTTCATTTTGCATTATGCAAAAGTCAATTGGTGAATAACAAAGCTGAAAAATATAGACATAACATATTCAAAGTGGTAAAAAAAAGATTTTTATCCTTTTAAAAATTACTATTTTTATATTTCTTCACAAATATTAAATTTTAACATAGATTCATTATTCCTTCAAAATTTCCAATAAAATGATATATGATATGACTTACTTAAGACAATCATCATTCCAAAACTTCAAAAAATAAAGACATTGATATTTTTCATTTTCCCTAAAAATTCCTTAGCTATCCCTTCCTTATAGGTGTCTGTATAATCAATGAAGAGAAAATAATAGAGAAAAACAAGTCTAAAATAATCTTTAGGTTGTAAATATCTTAGATATAATATATGTGAAGCAAAATGGAAAAAGCAAAAATTTATATTTGGAGTTAAATAGAATATTAATAATAATGCTATTTTTATTGTCCGTCTTACTTTTCACCTAAAGAAAAAGATTTTACTGTTAGGTAGAATCCTTATAAATTATAAAATCAAGCAATTACTATAAAATGATTGTTTACAAGTAATTAAGTGTACTTGTAATTATGCAGCAAAAGAATAAACATATAAATGAAAATGTTCATGACTTCTCATGTGATCACAAAGTCAAAACAATAATGCAGGAAGATGTTGCAGGAACTAGCGTATCAGTTAACATTCCTGAATAAAACTAAATGAGGTGAAGTTTGAAGAGGTGCATTACCTATTTCAATTTTGGTTAATAAGCAACAAAGCAGTCTCTCTGAACATTTGTTGGGTGTCTAATCATCATTGTGTAATCAAAAAAACTTTCATGCTTTTTTTAGGTAGGCAACACTGTACTTTCTTTTAGAATATTATGAACTACTAAGAATACAGCTTGAATTAACCACATATCAGAAGTTGTATTTTTACTTTAAAAAAAAAACTCCATATGACACACATGATCATTATGGCAATCTTTTACAGATCCATAATTTGAATCCAGTTTATAATGGCTATCTGTTACAGAGCCATCATTTAAAATATCACCTTACTGATTTTGCATGATCATATTTTGTTACTGTAATCTGTAAATTTGTTTATATTGTTATCAACTACCACCTTTCTATGTGTCTGATATGCAGCTCTCAAGTTTACATCAGAGTAATCATGTAAATACAATATAACTGTGATCGCATATATATATATATAATTAGTCTAAATCAGGGGTGAACAAATAGCGGCCCGAGGGCCACATGTGGCCCACTAAGAGTTTTTATGTTGCCCACCAAGACAATCAGAAAAATCTGCCTTGAACTGAGATTTCCTTCTGTGCACAACCAAAGATTTGTCTCATATTTTCCAGTAGATTGGCCATGTCAATACACATGTGCAGTGTAGATACGTTGCACAGTGCTTTTCCAGTTGATCTGGTTAATTTCAATTTTGTCTTTGCATTAGAAACTATATACATTTCCAACTTTAGTGAAACCATGAACCCTCCAAAAAAATGTAAAATCAGTGATAAATATCGTGAGTTTAATGAAGAATGGACAAACAAATATTTCTTTGGTAATACAGGGAGTAAAGCAGTGTGTTTATTGGGTCATGAAAAAAAGGTGCATTCCTCCACTAACCTTTGCTTCCACAAAGTGGCCCCTGATGTGGCCCTCCACCAACCTCTGCGGCCCTCGAGCCAAAACAATTGCCCATCCCTGGTCTAAATGTTATCGCAGTTTTTACTTTTAATATTTAGTTTTTTTATTATCAAAATATATGATGAGAACATATATGAAAAGAATATCACAAATTATTTTTTTTATCAATTTTTCTATAAAATAATAATTGAAAAAAAATATATACCAGTGATTGAAAACTTTGGTAATAATGTTTAACCATACAAAAAACTCGTTCTAATCTATTGTGAAAGAAGATTGTGTGGTAAAGACAATCTCTACATTTATGAGCAAAGATAGCTCATTAATTCTTTTTTTTTTTTAGACATTATAATTACTATTACTTGCAAAAAATTATGAGAGAAGCTTGATTTGACCATCTGATGAGAAAATATCCTAGTCAATGCTTGAATCAGTGGAATAATCCATTAGTCTTCATTATAAATTTCTTGGTAAACATTAAATCATAAAAATAACAAAAAAAAGTGTGCTATTTGGAAAAATTATCATAAAATCATTTTTTATCATAGAGAAATGAAAATTATGTTGTCTTAAGGGAAAGATGCTGAATTGAATGATGTAAAGTGCACATACGTACTGTGATGATTTTCACATAATTGTAAATTGAAGCTGACAATTGTTAATTTGAAGATGTAAGACTGCAAAATGTAGATGCATAAAAAGGTGGTTAAATAATAACGATTTTAAATATAAAGTTTCTTGGAGATATATAATAGAAGATTTATATTTTTAAACACTGATCCTAGAAAAGAAAATAACATCTAAATTAAAATATTAAAAAATCTGTTAGAACTACTTATTTAAATTGTTATCCTAGTGATTATTTACCTCCCTAAAAATTTTTTTAATCTTAAGACTAGTAAAGATAATTTTCCTTGTAAAATATATTTTTTTTCTATTGAAGCTTTTTATAGAATGAAGATAAAATTAATGGTTTTGTTTTAGATGAGAATTGGATTTTTGATAGTTTAGATATTGAAAATATGTATCAATTAGTTAATATCTTTATTTTTGTTTTGAAGAAATGAATATTTTTCTATTAATAGGATTAATACCATTTATGATTTGCTTTTACTGTTAGAAGATTCAATGTATTTTAGGCGTGATAATGTATTCTATATAATTTAAAAAAAGAGTGAGTAATTAGATTATGCTATTTCTCCTTTAACGTTTTTTTGTGGACATTAATTTTTTTAGAAAATAATTGTTATTATTTATTTTTTCTATTTCTTAGATATACTGATAATTTGTTATTGGTAATGATGAATTAGAGGATTTTTAAAATAGACTGAATGATTTTGATTCTAATATTCAATTTACTATTGAAGAGAGTACTTTTGATTTTGTGAAGTTAAATTTTTTAGATTCTATTGTTGGTAAGATTAATGATTTTTTATTTTGTACTTATTTTATTAAAGAAAAAAACAACAAATATGATTAGACCTGAAAGCTATCAACTTTTCCAGTTATAAGAAGACCATTATCCTGAATTTATATCCCAGGAATAAAAGATTTAATAATTTTTAAAATAATATTTATTTTCAAAGCAGACAATTTGCTTTTGATTATACCGATTTTAAGTTATCATTATGATTTTATTATAAGTATATTTATTAAAAATATTTGTAAGCCTGATATTAAAAATGTTTACTTTAGAAATAGCATGGTAGTTTCGCTGTTTTAGATCATTGTTCTATCAGTATCTTAACTAATATTAATGTAAGGTTTTTTTTATAATGATAAAACTGTGATTCTTCTTTTAGTGGTTTATTAATGAAGTCACTATCTTCCAGATGGTCAGAAATCTTCAAAGGTCTTTATTCCATTGTTAAGGAAAAAAACTGACATTGGAGATATAAATAGTTTTATCCTTTTGTAATTAGTTTTTTTCACAATTTACGAGATTATTTTGAGAAATTTTTTGGAAAAAAAAGATGTTTTGCTAGTTTATTAAATATTTCTGATTATTTTTACACAATAATTTTTTAAAACGAAATGAATATTTGTATACACTTTGATTTTATTTCTATGTGTCTTATTTTTAAAAATAGAAGTTAATAAATTTGATCATACATTAACAAAGAAAACTGTTGTTGAGAAAGACATCTTACGACACTGATCATATAATGTCATTACCTGTCTGTCAAAGTTATCATTATGTTAGAATCTTTTTATAATTATTCTGAATAGTATAAACCAATTTTAAGATTCTAAAACAGAATTTGAGAAGGATTACCAGAAATGATTATTTATTCATTTGTCTGTTAAAAATAATTTAAAATAAAAAAGATTTCAATGATTTTCTGAAAAATGTTTTCTTACATATTGTTGAATGATGTATTACATTTTTTGTTCTTAATTATAACTTTTTTTTTCAATATTTGCAAATCACATATGATTTTTTGGAATGTTTTTTATTTGCAAAATTAAATTAAAAATAAGTCCAATTTATTAAGTTTTAGCATAAAATAAAGATTTTATTCAGAAATGAAAGATGGAGAATTGATAAAAACTTCCACCATGTGTTACAATAGAATGTCAGAATTTGAAAGATTAATATTAATGATAAAAAAGATATTATTTTCTTAATTTCAAGTTATAGATTGATTATTAATAATAATAGTTATTTATTGGGGATATGACATTTGCTTAGAAGAAATATTTTGATGAAAATTCTTTAATAAATAATTCAAAACAGTCTATTGATAATAAATGTGTTTCTTTTAATTATCTAAAATTTATATAGACTAGAATAAACTGAGTCTTAATGAAAGAGTTAAAATTCATAAAACATTATAACTCAGTTTTGTATATTCATGAACTTAATTATCATCAACCATTATCAGCCTACTGTAGGATGAAGGTCTTCCCAAGTTCAATCTATCTCTGATCTTTAGCTTCTTTTCTCCACATCACTCCTGTACACTTTCTTATTTCATCCATTCATCTCACATGTGGTCTCTTTCTGGGTCTTTTACAATTTTTTGGTATCTAGTTTAAGATTTCAATTGTCCATCCATTATCTTCTCTTCTAGCAATATGTTCAACTCAACTCCACTTCATTCTTTTAATTATTTAATGAGGTCAGTAACAGCTGTTTGTTCTCTTACCCATATATTGCGTTTTCAATCTCTTCTTGGTACTCCTAACATTAATCTCTCTATACTTCTTTGAGTGGTCTGAAGTCTCTGTATTGCTTTTCTATTAATTGTCCAAGTCTCAGATCCATAAATAAGAACTGGTAAAACATTTATTAAAAACCATTTGCAAACACATAGGCATATTTCCTTTTAGTACAAAGTTATTTCTACCAAAAGCACTCCAACTAAGTTTAATTCTATGATTAATTTCATCCATTATGTTTCCATCTGTATTAATAATATGACCAAAGTATTTGTAGCTGTTAACTTCTTCTAACTCATCATAATCAATCATTATTTTCATATTTTGAGAAAATTCATTAAACATTACTTTAGTCTTTTTAATGTTTATCTTTAGTCCTACTTTCCTACTTTCATCTGATAACTCCTGCAACATTTCCTGCAGCTCTAAAGCATTATTTGCAAAATAACTACATCATCTGCAAAATCTAAATGACTTAAATAATCTCCATTTACTTTCACCCCTTTAGCTTCCCATTCTAATCCACAAAAAACTTCTTTCACCACTGTTTCAAAAAGATATTGAGTCATCCTGTTTTATACCTTTCTCATTGTTGACTTTCCTAGTATCATTATGCAATCTAATTATTGCTGTTGCATTTTTATAAATATTTTTTAAAATATGACATTATCCTGGATCTATACCTTCATGATCCAATGCTTTAATCATTGAAGAAATGTTTATAGAATCAACTGCCTTTTTATAATCTACAAATCCAACGCATAATGACAACTCATATTCATTTGCCTTTTCTATAACTTCCCTCAATACCTGGATATAATCTACTGTACTAAACCACTTTAAAATCCAGCTTGTTCTCTTGGTTGGTGGAAAAATACAATGTTCTCTGTAGATGAGTTGTAATTAAAAATTTATATAAAACTGATAAAAGGCTGATATGTCTGTAATTTCTAATATCTTCTTTATTACCCTTTTAAATATTAATATTAATGCTGCATTCTTACAATCATCTGGTACATCTTTATCATTTATATATTTGGTAAATGACTTTGCTAAAAAAAATTCTCTCTCTTCACCTGCTTTTTTTAATATATCATGTGGAGGCTTTCCTTTCTTCATTAATTTAATTGCATGTCTCACTTCTTCATTTAAAATTCTGGGCAATTCAGAAGATATAATAGATATAGGAGTTATGTGTTCTTTATTACTATATAATTCTTGATAGAAGTCTTCTACCCATTTCATGATGTCATCTCTCTTTTTAATATTTCCATCTTTTTTTCTTATTGGAAATATAAATTTTCTACCAATACCAAAATGTTGTTTTACACTCTTGAGACTTTTATTCTCTTCTACAGCTTTTCTTGCTATTTCACAGTTATACTTTCTTATATCATTTTCAACTCTTTTCCACACCATTTTATAAAATTCGAGATATTCAATCCTTTTTAATGTATCATTTTTGTATATCTTCATATTCTTTCTTTTCTTCACAAATTCTCTAGTTTCAGTAGAAAATTTATTGGTCAATTGCTGCTTTTTTCTACCAGCTATCTTTGTTGCAGTTTTTAAAAGTGTATCAGTTATTTTCATATTATTTTCATTCAAATCTGAATCATGTTCAAAATCTACTAATACTTGAAACCAATTTGTAAGTTCTAATTTAAATTCATTAGAATGTTTCTAAAGATTAGGAATATCAACTGTAAATATTGTTTTTTTAATAATTTTTGTCTCTCTAGTTTTGCATTAACACATATTTTACATCTTACAATCTTGAAATATGTATTTTCTGTTAGTCAAAATATAATCCAATTCTGCTGTACCTTCATTTGGATGCTTCCATGTCCATTTCCTTTTAACATTTTTCTCAAAAAAAAAAAAAGAATTCATAATATAAAGTTTTTTTTCTTCTGCAAACTCCACAAGTCTATGTCCTCTTTCATTTCTATTACCATAACCAAAATTATCTACAGCACTTTCATCTTTCATTTATTTACCAATTCTAGCATTAAAGTCTCCCATAACAATTTTAAAATATTGTTTACTTTGATCAAAAGCCTTTTGTACATTCATATAAAAATCTTCTTCTACTTCATCATTATGAGAACTTGTGGGGGCACAAACCTGAATTATCTGCATTTGGTATCTGCTGTTAAGTTGTATAACTAATCTTGCCACTCTGTCTGTTACACCATCAATCTCCACAATGTTGCTCTTCCACTTTTTATTTATAATGAATCCTACTCCATTTGTCTTTCCAATATTTGTGCCTTTATAGACTTAATACCTGTCATAATATATTGTACAACAATGCAGAGATTATCTTTTGTGAAAAAAAATGAATTAGAAAGAAGAGTTAAAGAAACTTTGGTGATTAATCTTTTTGAATCTGAGGCCATTAATTTTATAAGAATTTTGTTTGGTATTAAAAATAGTTGGTATTTGAAATGAATTATGGGAATGATTAGTTCATTATACATAAATGTATTGTGTTTTATTGATAGTCACAAGGTTTATTTGTGCAATAGATGAACACAAGATCATGTAGTAAGGAATTTTACTAGCATCTTAATTGTATATGATTTTCTATTTCATTTTAATCCTATTTATTAAGGACAATGAAACTGGAAAAATATTAATTGTGCAATAATTTCTTTTTAACCTATTCCTTCAGTATACTGAATGTTTGCTATAGTAAATAGCGGGATTTGAACTTAGGATTTTTAGTTTATATAATCCTCCACTCCATTGAAAACAACCAATATCATCATCATCATCATCATCATCATCATCATCATCAACCATTATCAATCCACTGCAGCATGAAGGTCTTCTAAGTTCAATCCATCTCCAATCTTTAGCTTCTCTTCTCCACATTACTCTTGCACACTTTCTTATTTCATCCATCCATCTCACATGTGGTCTCTTTTTGTGTCTTTTACCATCTCTTGGAATCCAGTTTAAGATTTTAATTGTCCATCTATTATCATCTCTGTTAGCAATATGTCCAGCCCACCTACACTTCAATTTTTTTGATTTTTTCAATGAGGTCAGTAACACCCGTTTGTTCTTTTACCCATATATTGTGTTTTCAATGTCTTCTTGTTATCCCCAACATGCATCTCTCCATACTTCTTTGAGTGGTCGGAAGTCTCTTTATTGCTCTTCTATTAAGTGACCAAGTCTCGGGTCTATAATTAAGAACTGGTAAAACACATTTATTAAAAATCTTCCTTTTCAAACACATAAGCATATTTCCTTGTAGTTATGATAAATTTTCTCCATTATGTTTCCATCTGTATTAATAATCTGACCAAGATATATGTAACTGTTAACTTCTAACTCATCATAACCAATCTTTATTTTCATATTTTGAGAAAATCCATAGAATATTACTTTAGTCTTTTTAACATTTATCTTTAGTCCTAGTTTCATCTGATAACTCCTGCAATATTTCCTGCAGCTCTAAAGCATTATTCGCAATAACAACTACATCATCTGACCACATCTGTGAAAAAGGTAAATGATCCCCAGTATATGTATTTCGTGCAGACCCAGCATTCCTCGGAAGGGCCGGATCATTATCTCCCACACATATATACAATCAGTGCTCGGCTTATATTAAAATAGCAATTTTTTAAACTTTAATGGACAGGCTTCAATCTTCTCATCCTTCCACTAATTCAACTGTCCATTTCATTGAAAAACCAATGATGGAATGCTTTTAAAGTTCTTAGTGGATTTGATATCGTAATTATACCCATGTAGATATTACAGCAATCTAACCCCTTATATTATTGATCTATTATATATCCATTTATACTAATAGGAGAGTAGTGGGTTGGACTGAAAATCCTAAGTTCCAAGTTCCTCTTTATTATAGTAAACACTCAGTATACTAAATGAATAGATTAATTACATATTGCTTTGGAAATAGATTACTGTATATCGTAGTATAAATCCAATCTATTCCTCTCCTACTAATATAAATGGATATGTAATGGTCCAACAATATGAGTTAGATTGGTGTAATGTCTACATTGGTATGACTACAGTGTTAAATCTAGAAAGAGCATTGAGCATTTCATCATTGGTTTTTCAATGAAATGGACCATTGAATTGTTGGTAGGATGAGAAGATTGAAGTCTGCCCTATCTTAATATAAGCAGAGCACTGGCTGTATATATGTGGGGGAGATTATGATCTGGCCCAACTGATAAATGCTGGCTCTGCATGAAGTATTTATATTGGGGATCATTTATTTTTTTCACGTGTATGGTCATGTGTATCGGTTGTTTGAGATGGAATATAAGATGAATATAGTCTGAAAATCCTAAGTTCAAATCCCTCTATTTATTAAAGTTTCTTTTTTGTATTTAGCACCCCTCCCCCCGTTATTATTTTATTGTCTATATTCTATAGTATTTATTAACTATTACTATTTTTTTTGTCTGATATCTGCCTGTATAATTTGTTGATGTTTTGATAAGTTTTATTATTAGTCTTTCGTAAATAAATTTTTGTTTTTGTGAAAGGGAAATAAAGTGGCAATTATTTATTTAATTAATAAAGCGAAATAAGTTCTCTTATTATAAGTAAATAAACAAACACATATTGTAACTATTTTTTTTGTTTATTTTCTGGTTGATATGAAACTCAATAAATAAATTTAGCTGGAGTGTTTCTAGAAAAATATTGGCAATAATATATATAATACGTGTAAAACGTATATGCCACTTTTTAATTGAATACCGTTACAAAGCAGAAAATCCTATGAGGTTAATTAAATTTGAGATGGAAAACTTTATGTGACTCGGTAATAATTTTCTGGATCGTTATGAGAAAATAAATAAAATATGGAACTACGTAAGGTTTTAGTTTTGGCTAATGAGATCCCTCTTCCCACATAGCATTTTTTAAGTCCATGATTTACAAATATTAATGTTATTTTGCACCTGACTTGGTGTGACCCTGCCCCTTCAATATGTTTTCTTGACAGCGCGCCTGCATGTCCCTCTGAATTATTAGCAACTTAATTCACATTATGCCATGTAATTTAACCGAAGTGTTTCCACATTCGTTATATTTGTGAATTAGAAGCAACAATTTATTTATATTAATTAGCAAATTGCATAGTTTAAATCACTTTTTCTTAATTAGCAAATGAGTATCTTGATTAGTTAGTTTTTAATTATTAATAACCTTATTGGTTCTATGTTCACGTCTATAATTTGTGTTTCGTTTTCTATTTTAAAATACGATATTGTGTCCTCTAGTTAATGACCTAAATAAATAAAGTGTAAAATTCTTTATTTGATTGGTCAAGTATTTTGATACAAACTATGTATCATTTATCCCTTTTTGACTTGGACTAATAAAAACCCCACGTAGCAGCAGATCTGCGTCTCCTCTTGAAATCCAATGGTACAATCCGAGCGTGTTTTTTGTACGAGTTTGTAATAAGGTTTGCTGTCTAGTAATAATTTGAATCAAAAAGAATATAAATCTGCTCCTGAAAGGCGAAGCAACATAAAGATAGATAGTGGATTTCGTTATTAAATTCAAAAGTATTATTCTCCATATAATTGTGGGAAAGACTGGGAAAAGGGGGGGAGGGTTAAGTGGAAAGTGAGAAACATTAAGAGTAACTAATTAAAAAAAATGGGGCTACTTTATTGCCTGGATAAAACAATTTGAATCTACTGTGAGGCGGTTTCGCGTCTATTGGAGGTATGTGTATTAAACTTTTAAAATGTGGGTCAAGAACGTTCCTACCATTTAAAAATGCAAAACAAATGTAGATGCGCTGATACGGCTTTTAAGGCCGAAGCATCAGATATTTTTAGGCATGTTTTCAATATTGTCTGGGCAGTTAAATCTAAATCTGAATATTTGTGAATGAACACATTAATCCGATACCAATCGTAATTAATGTTTTTCAGGTTTGACTTGCGTTATCACATGTATCTATATAGACTACGTATATACTCTTTACCTTTTTACATGTGTATATACAGTTCTTAATATTATGTGTCTATGCATTTGTTTTATATGTACATATACTTATTTCAATAGTCTATGACACGAATTGTATTTTCAGTTTATTGTATGTATAATTTATTAACGCACACAAATTTGTGCTTATATATATTTACAAAAGTTTCTTCACTTATATTTACTGTTATGCGTATTATTATTAAGATTTGCTTACTGGTCCATATATAATTTTTAATAATAATTCCATTCATGCTCTTTACATTTTAACAATAGGTATATAAATAATATTTCTGTAGAGTAACTTCCATTACACCATTCTCACTCAAGGCAGGGACTGTTTTCTACCCGCTTTTAACACCCTGTGAAGGAGTGTAATTATAAACATATGCCAAAAGACATGAAAAAGATATATAATCTCCAAGGTGCATATTTCATGCTGAACCAGCACTCAACAGTTGGCCCAGATAACAGTCCCTTACACATAACTTTATTATTATTCAATATACTGCAATTTAATTGATGTGTCATTGGCTATTTATGTATACTGAATAATAATAAAGATATATGTAAGAGATTGTGATTTGGGCCAACAGATAACTGATTCAGCATGAAATGTGCATCTTGCGAATCATAGATCTTGTGATTACTCCCCTCCACAGGATGTTAAAAGTGGATAGAAACTAGTTCCTTCCTTGCTTGAGAGTAATGTAGTGAAAGTTACATTACAGAATCATTAAATGGATAATATGTAGTCGAATTAATGATTAATAAAAATTATTGATAAGTATATATTCTGAGAGTCCTGGCAAGCTGAAAAGATGGATTATCATCTCTATTAATCGAAGCTTGGTACCATAAATGAGTCTGTGAGGCACCTGTCTCACATTCCTATTAAAAACACCAAAACAGAATACATTTCAATATACGTGGTCTGCTACTTTGGATATATTTGGTTTTTTTCATTTCTAATCATCAGTTTGTTCTTTTAATTGCTTTTAATGTGAGACCATTGGTTATACATTCTTCTGCATTCACATATTTTATGGACAATTTTTTGTTTTCAGTATTTTAAGTTTTAGTAGAGACTAGAATTGCTTATAAATTGCAGTTCTGATCTTAAAGTGATTGCAGATTTGCATTAATCTATTTGCTATCGCTGACATAAATGGTGGATGCATTAGAGTATCTATAATTGTTTTTTTTTTTTTGTTCTTTTTGTTGTATTTAAAATTCTTTTAATAACTGCTGGTGAAATAATCATTCTTCATGACAGTTTGTTCTACATAGATCTTTTGTTCAGCTTTTTATTGGTTTCTGAATAAATTGCTTTTGCTCTAGTGATAGTATAATTTCATGTTTTTTTTATTTCTGTCATGATTAGATGTGTATGCTAAGTATTATCCTGTGTGTGTGTGTGTAGCAGGAGGGGGTTCTGAAAACTAGTTTTGATTTTGATTTAAGTTTTGCCACAAGAAAATCTAAGAATGCCAATTTTTGTTCTTGTTCTGTTTCAGTTGTAAAATGAATTGTAGGAAATATATTGTTGATGTATGTCCAAATGTTTGTAATAATACTTCACCACATGTCCATATAACAAATGTATCATCAACTAGTGAAACCAAACTTTAGATGGATATGGAGTGGTATGTTGCTAATCAGAGATGATAGTTGAAAACCCATGACCATTCCTAGCTTTTATTGGAAGATTTGTGGTGTATTTAAAATATGTTATGCAGGATGTTAAGAGTTCCATTATATTATAAATACAAACATTTGTTCCGACTAGTAAGCTATTACCATCATTTAATCTTTCTTACATAGGTAATGCTTCGTTACAGGGAATATTTGTGAATAAGTTTTTCCACATCAAAGCTCACCAATATTTCAGTTCTTTATGATTCATACTCTTGATTAATTCTATTAAAGTGCTTAGAATCACTGCCAAAGAACTAAGAATCTTGAGAAAAAATCATGACGATGAATTTCTAAAATTAATAATAGGTCTTAATGGAACATGTTTCTTAGATAGTCCATAAAGATTTGGAAATTTGGCTTGAAATAACATGTTTTTTTTGGTCCAAATTAGTGAAATACCTGTGATAGGCTTGTAACCTTGGTTTGGTAGCTAGTGTAGGATTTTTTTGACACTTTTGTGTTGGTCTGCAGTGATGAACTTTCTTATTTTATTATCATAATCAGGTAGTATTCATTACAATCATAGCATTGTTTTTAAAATCAAGGAGAATGATTATGAATTTATCCAATTTCAGGAGAAATGTATCTCATATATATTTTTTAATCTTCAGTATAATTCTGATACTTCTAAGGTAATTTTGAGTAACTTCATTGCTACCATTATATCTAATAAAGGGATATTCTTTTCCAAGAACAGAAGTTTTGATATTTGTTAAATATTTAAAAGTAAGGTTTTTAACTGGTGGATCTGGTAGATTGTTTGGTGAAGTATGATATTTGATATGCCCTTGCAGGCTTACAAGTTTCTTGTTTGATCTTCCATTTTTCATGCAATTTGGAATATGATTTTAATTACTGCTTGAAAAATTCTTATCAAATATTCATCAGCAAGTTTATTTTTTAGAAAGTATTCTATATTACTAATGTAACACAAGGTTTGATACTTGAATTTTGAGTATTTATTCTTTCTCCGAATAATCTCACTTGCTCTCTGAATAATTTTTTCAGCCATCTGGGAATAATTTGGAGATTTTGGTTGTAAACCTGTAGAGATAATCCTATCAGATTTATAATTACATAGGAAAATTAACTGATTTTTTATTTTGATAATTATAGACATAAGTTTTCATAATAACTAAAGTTTGATGTAGTTTTCAACCCTTTCCAAGTATTTAGTATTTGTCTGAATGGTTGTGATGATGTGATTATAATTAGATGTTAGATTATTTTCATTATCTTATATTGTCATTTTTTTTTAGAACAATACAAACTTTATTTGAACTTTTTCTCAAATATATTAAAACTGTTAGTAATAGCACATAGATTAGTAGATAACATGACATTTCCAGTGACATTATTTTTCTCTTCTTCAGATATTGCTGATCTGCCCAGTGACTGTACTAACAAGGGAATCAAACTTGGGATCTTTAGATTCATGAACCTTGAACTTAAGACAATGATATAACCAACTTGGCTATTCTGTCAAAGGCAACAGTCAGTAGAAATTTCATATCCTTATATATGAGGGTCCTCCTGATATCTCCATTTTCTTCTTTAGGGAAAAATTAATAAGTGGTTTTCAAACACCACCGGTTATCACATTAAATTGACTTATTGAGCTATTTTCCATTATCATGTGAACGGCTTCTATAAATGAACAGCAATACCTGGAAAAGAGAAAATAATATACTCAAGGTGTTTATTATATAAATCTGTATGCTATTACTAACAGTTGAATGTATTTGAAAAAAAATTTAAATAAAGTTTAAATTTTTTTAAAGACATTAAACAATTAATATTAAATGATGGAAATAGTCCCATACCCAATTTGAAAAATGAACCCTCATTGGTAACATCTAGCCTAAGTGCTCCACCCACTTTCAGGCAAGAAATATAATAATCTATGCTACATAGGTGGATATTTTATAATTTGAGAATTCACTCAATGAAATTGTTGGAAACAAAGATAATGCTTGTCTGAATACTGGTTAAGATTAACAGAGAAATGAATACAACTACATGTAAAACTTGATCCTTGTACTAAGGAAGATGGAAGTAGCCCACTAAATACTATTTCAAAGTGACTTGAACTAAGTTCTCGGAACTGTATAGAAATTGACTTAATATCACATCTATGTAACTATGTAAGTGTCAAGTTGACTTGGGTTCAAAGTCTTGGTCTTTTTTTAAATTTGGGTCTAATAGTTTGAATAGTATAAAGGAGAAAAATGAGTCTGCTGGATACATAAGTGCACTGGTTTTAGCTTTGAATCTTATGTTCTCACCGATGAAATCAAAAGTTATAAACCAGGCTTACTGTAAGTTATATATCATTTATGTAGGCTTATAGTAGATGACTCTAGGTTAGAGTTAAATAAGCTGCTCTAGAGAGTGTAAACTTTTGAGAATCCATTTGCATTATGTTTTAGGTATAGTATATAACATTTTTAAAATTCAACTAATATGTATTTAATCCAAGATCTCAAATATACTGATTATAAATAATGTATGATTTATTGCTTGAGAGTTTATAAGTTTGAACACAGGAAATGTCTGTTGAATCATGATATATAAAAACTCAAAAATCTACTACTATACTAAACTATGTAAGGCAATAAATTGACTATAGTTGTACTATTTTTCTGTATTGTCATCACTAAATTTACTTTGTGTTTTTTTTCTTTTTCCAGAAACTATAAGTAATGGTCATACTTATTTTCTCGTAATGCTGATGATAAACCTAAACAATTTATTTGTAGAACATCTTAAGCTGAAATATTGAACCATAACATTTGTATGATTAAAAAGTGATCATATATTTAAATTATTTATACATGTATTACTGATATCCAACAGTATATATAGATCCAGTGGAGATACTATTCATCAAGTCAGTATTTATATTGGACCTCTTATATAAAGTGATAAACTTAGTTATTTTTATGTGGTCTTTAAACATGATATACCATGGCTCTTTCATATTTTTACTTTAAACTCTAATCCAAGGATGGTCAATATTCTAAAATCCATGCATCAATTTTATCACGTGTGAAATCATATGGGCCATAAATCTTTATGTTACTATTCAATTTTTTTTTCCTGTATGTTGTAGATAAATTATGTACCTATTTGGCAATATTCAACTGTTTATATTATATAATGTACTATAGAAATTTTTTTAAATAGTTTAGTGAGATTTCTAAAAGTCTGTTTGCTTTCACCGGACTTCTAATGTTTGAAATTAAGCAGAACATTTGCTAAATTTAAATTGGTAAGACATTAATATTATTATTTTTTGTCCAGCAATTTCATTAATTTAAATAATATTTGTAAAGGAGATTAAAATTACATGGCTTACAAAGAACAAACAATTATAAAATGAAAATTAAAAACAATTATGGACTCTCTGGATTAGTTGTCAGAATTAGGCACATGTGAAATATCTCTTTACAGATTGCTCATTGAAAAAAATTTTCTTTAGTTTGACTCACTGAATTTGAATTTTTGTATAAAAAGTTTTTCTGAATATTAATGAATATTGTTTTTTTTTTGATTACAGTAATACTTTATAAAATGTACCCTTTTTATTTTTATAATTAGGGGTTCACGTCTTCAGAATTAATTCCACAGTGCAAAATTTGATACAAGCATTATAGATTGGTTATTCCTGCTAAAATCTTAAGAATTTCTTTAACCCAAAATGGCTACAATTGGTATTTGGTACTGCTGTCAATTTTCATATGTTTTAATTTCATATTATTTTTAAATTAAATAGATGCCCAACTCACTACTTTACTAATTATGTTTCTATTTTACAAAAATCAATTTAGTTTGAATTTACCTTGCATAGTATAAATTTTATGCCACTTTTCTGGAGTTCAGTGGTATGTCATACTGTTTGTAGTCTAAACAAAAAATGTATATCCTCTGTTTTTCCATTCTATTTGTTATCTTTTCAACTTTTTTATATAATTATTATGCTATTTTTTATAAGTAATGTTTACAATGATAAAAATAAAATTTACTTTATTATATGTGATTGTAATTTTTTTAATAATGCTTTCAATCGACCTCAATTATATGGCTATAAAAATTTTGTGCAGTGTTGCTTTTTGTGTGGTATTGCTGCATAGGTTTTTTATGTTCATTACTATAAAACTTCTCATTTTATATTCTATCATATCTTACCAGTATATAAGTAAAAGAACGTGTTTTACTAATACAAATTATTATTTTAAAATGTGTTCAACTGATCCTAGTTTTGAAGAACAGTACTTGAGAATGGTTATGTTGCTTAGTTTATAGAAGATAATACTAAAGTGGAAATGGAGAGCAAACATGACATGGATGCTGAAATATTGGAATCTAATGATGAAGAGAATGATATTACTATTGATTTGACAACAAATAATTCAAGCAACTACATAACTGATTGTGAATTCAAATGGTCCAAAGGTGCCACTTCCAGTTAATAACAAATTAACATAATATAATAAAGTCAAAATTTCACCAGGGGTGACAAATGATACAAAAATTTCAGGAGACGGTCCAAATTCTGTAAAAGTATGGAATTAATGTGGACAAATAAGAAAAAATAGAACTAACAGGATAAAATGTAAAATTCAAAATCATAATCATCTTCATGATAAGGATTTATTAGAACTAAAAGCATTTTGGGTGCTAGTAGTCCACAAGGAAATATTTAAATCAGACAATGAAAATTGCAATTGATAGAATCACATGAGGAATTTTTCAATCATTTATGTCCAAAAGACGATTTACATTTTTATTTTGCTGTTTTCATTTTGGTAATCCTGATAATCAAAAAAAAAAGGTTCTGCACTTCCTATCAGTAAATTATTTAAAATGGGTTTTTTTTAATATTGTGGAAAAAAATTGTCATGGGAACACATCCTTGTATTATTGAGGTTCTTCTGACTTTAGGGGAAGATGTAGGATTAAAATTTATATGCCAAAAAAATCTGAGCAATATGGAATAAAACCCATTTGCATTACTGATGCTTTAAACGGTTATCTTCTGAATGCTGATATATATTCAGGGAAAATGTTCTGATAGTAAAACTTTGAAGAAGAAAAAAAATTTAACATCCTGTTACTATCTGTTATTAGATTGTTGAAGCCAATGCATAGTTCCAGCATGTTACACACACAATTGATTTAGCTTCATAGAAGTAATCTCAGAAGTTATGGATAACTTATTTGGGAACTTTTCTGGCAAAAAAAATAAATTCAAATTCCAACAACTTTTCTTCTATCAAAGTCAAGACCAAATAGAAAGCACTTTATATAGATTTTATGACGACTTTACATATTATCTATCATATTCCAAAACATATAAAGCTGTATTACTAATTTCTTTCATGCACCCCTAATAACATTGATCTTAGCACAAGCAAATTGGGGGTGATTGCCGATTATAGCTTAACAAAAGGTGGAATGGATGCACTAGATTGGAAACTGCTAATTGTTGGCTCTACAGAAGAACAGACATTGGTCAATGGTAATATATTTCCAAATATTAAATATTTCAACTGTCAATGCATTCATGTAAAATCACTAGCAAAATTTGTCTACAAGTCCATACTTAATCAGTTATTTATTTATATAGCACTATGTTTCAATCTGTAACAATCATTAGGAGTCACCTCTACACATGTGCTGTAAACTAAAACACTTTTAAGGAATAGAAGAATGGCTCCTATTGAGCAACCTCCGAAATGAACTTCTTTTCCATATTTTTAGGAGCATTAGGAAAGTCTGAAGCTACTAATAAATAACAGTGATGATAATCTAGATGATAATAGATTTGAGATAAAGAAAATTTATCATCAGTATCCTTATCCAGTTGAAAAGAAAATTTTTTATATGTCTATAGAATATATAGCAGAATGATTTGCATACCTTCTCTCAAAAAAATATCATAAGTGTTCTATTTTAAAATAAAATTATTGTAAAATTATTTTTAGGTTATTTATTCACTTTAAATGTTTATTTGGAACCTTAATTATATCATAGCACAAAGAATGAAATCATTATAATACATTGTCTTCTTAAATAGAAATCCATAATAATTTAATACGGCCATATTCATTAGCTACATGAAGCCTGCTTTGATATTGCTTTTAAAAAGCTAATCCAATTTTCATATTCCAATAGATATCAAAAAGTGGTTCTTAATAAATCTTTATTCAGTGTTGTCTTACCATATCTCCATATTATTTTCCAGCAGTGAGGAGTTTTACATCTGGGTGTAATAACCGTGAGTTTCTGGAATCTAATGCATCTTTCAGCAGCCAATATTTATTCTTTCTTCACTACCAAGCTATCAGCCTGAAATTCAAAAACATTTTATTGTTTTGAATTTAAGCCAAGTTGTTTGCATAGTTGTATGATCTAACACCAATTTAGTATCTGCATATTTTGGTTCTCTCCTCTTAATAACTGGGCACTTGATGTCCTCCCATTTGCTATAACATCAATAAAATGTGTATATATATTATTTTTAAATACTTAATTCATTTTGTCATTCATTGTCAGATTGAGGAATCGCTAGATGCCAGCGGTAATGCTCAGCAAATCTTTAACCTGTGCTGTTTTATTCACATCTCCAGATTTTTTGATTGAGATATAGGGCATCAGAATTTTTTTGAATCTGATGCAGTTTTTTTCTAGGAGTCATACTCCTTTTTTACTACCAAATTACCAGCCTGAAATTCAAATACAACTTCATACTTTGAATATGAGTTTATTATATTTTTAATGACCCTAACCTTTTGTGATAACTCATTTTAAAATTACATAGTCATAGATTTGTTAGCTGTAGATTTTTGATAAAACACATAACTACTTTTTATCAATCAGTACAGGCATCTTAAAGAATAAATCATTTCATTATTTTTATATTTTTTTATTGTCCCAAAGTTCATAAAAAAGTTCAGTAAGAAGCGGAATCGCAATCCATGGACTTTGAGCTTTGAATCCATTATCACTACACTAAATTATGTGTTGCTTAGCAATATGGTGAGCAACGATTATGGAGAATAAACTACTGGCTCCATTCGTGAATCTATTTTTGAAGCCGACAAAGTATGATTTGTGTTTAAATCAGTTCCGATTGTTATGCATATTAGATAGTTGGAAAATAATTTACTTGCAGACCCTATATTAATGATGATTGAAAAATAGATTTATTTCTCCCAAGAGTTTTGTCATAGTTCACAGTAACTGCAATCATCAAATAGGAATCATCATCATTATGGCATTATGAGGTGCACTGAATCCTTTTTTTTTTTTAATTTTCAGGGAATTTTTTTTTTTGCATAAAATCTCATTTCCATATTCATTGATGTATTTTCTTATAATATTGAAACGTACGCTAAAAAAAAAAAAAAAAGGTGAAATGAAAAAAAAAAGAACACTTAAAGCAACAATTTTATTTCATAAATGTATTAAAAAGTAAAAAATAAATTTTCTTAAACTTTCACAAATAAAAGTGTAAGTTAATTTTCTTTAGAAGATTTTCATGTATCAATACCCATGTATTCAAAATGAGTGCTGCAAATTTATTTGTTTGCTGAGGAATCTGACTTAAATATTATCACTTCATGGTTTTACTTTTTAATTGGATTTTTTAGTGCATTTATTGAATAAAAATATTTTTTTTAATTTATATTTTTTACTTTTTAGTTTTATATACTTTCAAAAATCACAAACGATGTAAGTTTAGATACAATTTAATATCACTAGATGGAAGTATCATAAATACTATTTAATTGGGTTATGAGTAAAGGGCAGGTAACAAGATGGGTGAGAAAGGTAATGCGTATGCAAAAGATTTGGATAAAGAATTTATATCAGTATATTTTTACAAAAGATGGGATGATTGTGTTAAGAGGATTGTTGAGTGTTATAGTAGTAAGGTATGGGATAAAAGAATAGATTTATTAATAAAGAATAGGGAGTTAGAGAGATGGAGAAATAGTATGGTGAGTGAAAAGAGTTTAAATATATCTAGAAATAAACAGAATATTAGGCGCGAGTTAATATATGATAATAGTAAGGAAAGTAATTTATTGTTTAAGGCTCAAATGGGATCTTTAGCAACAAGAGAATATACATGTAAATGGAAAAATATGGGTGATTTATTTTGTAAATTATGTAAGGAAGGAATAGAAAATATTAGGCATCTGTTAATTGAATGTAAATGCTTGAAAATAGAAAGGTTACATATAATGAAGTTATGGAAGAATAAATATGAAAAAAGTAATTATACAGAAAGTGAATTATTGGTTTTTATGCTGGGTTTGGGAAAAGATAAGGGGAATTTAGATATAAAGGCCTTAGAGTTGACAAAGATTATGTTGTGGAAATGGGATGGAGCAGAATATTGGAAAACTTAGAATGGGGAAGGGAAAATTAAGTGGCTAACAGGGTTATCTGGGTATAAATGCTGAGAGATTCCTGACTCCATTTAAGGAGAAGCCTCAGTACATCACATCACATGGAAAAATGTGGATGATTTAGTCTGCAAGTTGTGTAAGGTAGGTACAGAAAATATTAGGCATCTGTTAATTGAATGTAAATGCCTGAAAGCAGAAAGGGTACAAATAATGAAGTTGTTGTAGAATAAATATAAAGAAAGTGATTATACGGAAAGTGGGTTATTGGTTTTTGTGCTGGGTTTGAGAAAAGATAAGGGGATTTAGATATAAAAGCTGTGAAGTTGATAAAGATTATGTTGTGGAAATGGAATGGAACAGGATAGAGAAGAATATGGGAAAACTTAGGGCAGGGAATGGAAAGGGAAGGTAAAATGGCTAACAGGTTTCTCTGGGTATAGTGGCTGAGAGATTCATGACTCCGTATAAGAAGAAATCATAGCACGTCAACGACATCCATTAATAAATGGCAAGGGAGTGTATATATTATCAGATCTTTTATTTACTGATGATAGGTTCTTGTGCACAGAAAATAAGAAAGATGTAGAAGTTATGCTGAAGACTTGTGCAAGAGTGAATAAAAAGATGGGGATTAAATTTAGTGAAGAAAAATTAAAAGTAATGATGATAAATGCTGGGGAAAGAGAAGAGAAAGACTTTTTATTGGAGGATATAAAATTAAATTTGGTGTATAGGATAATTATTTGGGAATCATTTTAAGTAATAAGAGAAATTGCTTGGAGTAATGGGAGAAAAAATTGATAAATGAAGCAAAGAAAAGAAAGGGACTGATAAAGAAATTAACAGTGTTTTCATATAATAAATACGATGTAGCAAGAATTGTATGGAAGGTAGTGATAGTAGCAGGGTTAACTTATAGTAATGATGCATTATGTGTTAGTGAAGGGGTGTTAGATTACTTAGAGAAAAATATAAAGAGAAGTAGGAAGACATGCATTAGATGCAAATATGTGGTTGGCTAAAGAGGCAATTCAAGAGGAAATAGAATGGTCAAGTTTTTATATGAGAGATGCAAAAAGCAAAATGAAAATGTTCAGTAGATTGCAATTTATGGATAATAAAAGAATAACCAAAATAGTATTTAATTGGATTTTGAGTAAAGGATAGGCAACAAGATGGGTCCGAGAGGTAATATGGTATGTTAAAAGATTTGGAGAAGGACTTTATGTCAGTATATTGGTGATTGTTTTAAGAGAATTGTTGAGTATTATAGTGTCAAGGAATCAGATAGAAGAATAGATGCATTAATAAAAAATGGAGTTGGACATATTGAGAACTAGTACAGAGAGTAAAAAGAATTTAGATATATATAGAAGTAAATAGAATATTGGGTGTGAGTTAATTTATGATAATAGCAAGGAATGTAGTTTACTGTTTATGGTTCAAATAGGATCATTAGCAACAAGGGAATATTCACATAAATGGAGAAAGGGGATTTAGTCTGCAAGCTATAAAAGGAAGGCATGGAAAATATTAGGCATCTCTTAATTGAATGTAAATGCTTACAAGCAGAAAGGATGCAAATAATGAAGTTGTGGGAGAATAAATATAAACAAAGTGATTGTAAAGAAAATGAGTTTTTGGTTTTCATGCTGGGCTTGGAAAAAGATAAGGAGGATTTAAATATAGAAGCCATGGAGTGGACAAAGATGATGTTGTGAAAAGAAGATGGAGCAAGATAGAAAAGAATAGGGGAAAAACTTAAGGTGGAGAAAGGTAATGTAAGGTCCTAACAGGTTTCTCTGGACATAGTGACTGAGAGATTCCTAACTTCAAGAAAGGGGAAACCATCGTGCATTGCATCCCATGTAAAATTAAGAATTTAAATCTTTTGCTAAATTATTTGCAAAGTATTGTCATCAAGAATACATATATATGCAAGTTCATTTAAATTGGGAAGAAAGTAAAAATTGAATTATAGGACTTCACAGACATTCAGAACCAAAAAAACAGTAAACTAAATAAAAGCATATAACAACATAGATAAATTTGAAATGTGGTGCTCTCCGAGTGTTTTTATGTCTCTGGTCTGCACATATTTCTAATATATATATAGAATAACCATTGCTCTAGGGGTGACTTCTTAATATGATATATATTAGATTAAAAACATCATTAGCCATTATGATCAGCAGAATCGGCCTGAGAGCAGTCTGACTACATTAGGTCCAGCATTTATTAAGGCTGAATGATCTACTCTTCTTGAGAAATCAAAAAGTATAATCTTTTATTCCTTACTAAACATAATATGTTTCCTTTTTTTTTTCCTGCCAAAATTCTGTAATTTGAATGCTCTATTATGTCGAAGTAATATTGTTATACAAGCACTTAGTTGAATGGTGATGTAGATTTTTCAGCTACGTACAATGAATATGCTTAAGTATTTCACAATGTTCTAGTCATGTTGATGTGAAATCAGCATAAGTCACGGATGATTATTTTCATTAGCAATTCACGCACAAAAAGAATAAATTATGATGATGTTATTAACAGATTCGCAATAAAACATTCAAGGAAATAATATATATATATATATATTTGCATATATACGTTATTTTCTTTTCTTAAATATTCATTCAATAAAATTACACAAAGCTGTTATTTATATTTTATAAACAATCATAAATAAGTAATTATTTTATTCATTATAAGTATTAATTTATGCAATTTTATTTTGAGTAAACAAAACAAAGTATACATAATGCAAAAAATTATATTTTATTTTCTTGAATTTTTTTTTTTTTTTAGCGAATTCTCATTCAAAGTAAATAAAAATTTTAACGAAGAGAATTGTTCTTGAATTGATTTATAATAATCGTAAAGCAATATATCTACGAATGAAATAAATTTTAAAAATATCTAAATATTTTTATCATGAATAAAAGTCCCATCCCTCTCCACACACTTGGAAACATTGCATAGGGTCCCTGCTTTTTCTCGGGCCAGTTCTAGCGATTACATATCTAAAATTATGAAATCAGGAAAACATTGGAATGCTTTACATTCTTTCACTGTTTATAAATTGAGATAATGTCATAAGAAATATGATGTAACCTGTTTGTATTATTTTTATAACATTCGGTGTCATATGGTGAATACAAAAGGTTGCTTGTCCATATGTATTTGATGCATAATGAACAGAAATGAAGGAAGGTTAGAATAAACTTAATAAGTAGTAGCTTCATTAGAAACGTGTTCATCATTACATATATCAATATTGGAGTCCTTTAAGTAAAGTCCTTTTCTATGGTGCAATCAAGATTTGATGGGGCATTAATACATACAATATAGAAACTTTTAATAAAATTTATTTTTCTGAAATCAATAAAGATGGACTATGGATTAAGTCTTAATCAAGTAGTTTTATTAAAAAAAAAACTGTATATAGGTTGACAATCTCCATTTAGTAGAGATGTCTGCCCATCCCTTGTATATATAGTAAATAGATTATGTCCTGTACATAAGGGGTCAGATTGACCTTAGGTCAACATGGGGGTGACAAGTATCTCGGCCTCAGGGTGGCCTTTGAGCATTTCATCATCAGATTTTCAATTGGATGGACGGTTGAAGAGTTGGAGTGTGGAGTAGATTGAAGCCTGTCCATTAAAGTATGAGGATTGGCTATCTTAATATATATCTGAGCACTTATAGCATATATGTATAGAAATGGTAATCTGGACCAACTGATGGTTGCTGATTTAGCATGAAATAGATATATTGGTGATTATTTATCTTTTTGACATATGTGTTCAAGTGTATCATTGTTATGAGATAGAGTGTAGAGTTTTGGATCGTGTGAAAGTCTGTTCTCATATACCTTATATATTACATATATAGACACAGGTATATAATAAGCCTGTGGGTTTCAGTTATAACTTATTTTTGTAATCTTATTGTTATTACAGTGTTGTTGCTAATTTTTTTTCTTTTTTAATAATTTCTTTAAGCTGGTTACTTTGTTTTAAAACAATATATGCCTATACAATTCAAAACAAAACAACACTCTCCATATAGTAGTGCCATCTTGTGCTAACTAGAGCAATCAATGGATGCCAGAAGGCTTGTGCATAAAATCCCTATCTAGTGCCTACTCATCCAATATCCCCAGACTAGTTTCTGGCTTGTGGCCTTCATCAGTGAGGAGCCTTGGATCTGAGAGCACTGCACCTAGATCTTAGGATCTAATGCAACCCTCCAGCACCCACCTTTTCACTCTATTTAACTACAAAACTATGAGAATGAAATTGAAAACACTATTAATATTTTCAATCCAAGCTCAATAGCTTATATAGTCATATGGGTCTGAACTCAATTCAGTACCCATACATTTTGGTGTCTTTGGCTCTTTAACAACCATAGCCACCACTATCCTATTAGGCAGGATTGGTGTTAAACCACTAAACATCACATGATCACTATCTCATACTAGCACAATAATTGTTTAATAACAATTATTGTGCTAGTATGAGATAGTGATCATATGCCTATACACAGATGAATAATATATGGACAAGGATTATTGATGTTTTTACATAGTGTATAGATGCTATAATATTGTTTATAGTTTGAATTCAGAGGCAATGATGCTATTATAAAAATAAGATTTATTAAAGATGAGCAACTATGTTGTATTGCCACCTAGTGCAATATTGAATAATAATGATTACCAAATGAATACAAAATTAATATATTCTCAGCATTTAAATCCTATCCTCAGGTTTGAGACTCAAAGTTAGGTAATTTGTGTATTAATTTTATTGAAAGATTATTAGGGTTTAATCTCCAACCTTTATGGCAGATTATTAATGATAATCTTCATAACAAATGGACATGAAAGTTATACCAGACAAGGCACCAAAATATTCTGTAAAACAACAGCGAATGAGGTCTTAACGAATGTTGTAATTATGCTTCCAAAAAGTATGACATATTGGAATTTTTTTTCATTGAATTCGTGCATTGTATAGGAGATACATTAGTGTCTAATTAAAAAATTTAAATTTATACATATAACGATAACTGATCATCATTATCAGAGTTTGAGGTATGTTTTATGAATATAATAAAAAAATAAACAATCATCATAAGATGACTAACTAAAGATCATGTGAGTATAGATTTTAAAAGTGATTCATTACCGTAGCACTATCTACTAGACAAATGTCCCCATAATAATCTTATTTTAGTCGGATATTGTTTTTTTAGTTGCCATGTGGTGATTTTACTTCCATCTTGAGTTTACTTTTAAAGTAATAAACTACTTAACAATTTAAATAAGAATGTACAATTTATGAATATGTTAATAGTGAATAAGTACATATAACTAGAGTACTAAACTCTCCATACAGTAGTGCCACCAAGTGCAAGCATTCATAATCAATGGATGCAGGAAGGTTTGTGCATAAAATCTATCTAATGCCTACTCATCCAACATCAAGACAAGTTTCTAGCTTTCATCAGTGAGGAGCCTTGGATTTGAGGAGCACTGCACCTAGATCTTGGGATCTAATGCAATCCTCTAGCAGCCACCTTTTATCTATTTGGGTAACTATAAAGCTAGGAGGCCAAGATGAAAACAGCATAAGGTTTCCAACCCAAGTTCATTCACTTGTATAGTCATATAGATCCGAACTCAGTTCAGCATCTATCTGTATTTGGTTTTTCAAAAAACCACTATCACCTGCATCCATTGATTGTGAAGGCTTGCACTTGGTGGCACTACTGTCTGGAGAGTTTGGTATTCTTATTAACAGCATGTGTAAGCATATGAAATGATGATCATGTGATGTTTTGATAGTTTTATACCTATCCTGCCCTTAGGATAATGGTGATTGTGGATTTTGAAAAACCAAATATAGATGCTGAACTGAGTTCAGATCTATAGGCTATATACAAATGAATGAGTTTGGGTTGGAAACATTATGGTGATTTCATCTTGGGCTTGTAGCTTTATAGTTAACCAAATAGGTAAAAGGTGGCTGCTGGAGGGTTGTATTAGATCATAAGATCTAGGTGCACAAGCTGGAAACTAGTACGGGGTTGCTGGATGAATAGGTACTAGATAGGCATTTATCAGGTAAAAAGTATTATATATGTTTTGAATTAAAATTTTGTGAGGAATACAAAGAAATTATAAACAATAATTTAATTTTAAAACTTAGTTATGATAAATTAGAAATTATGAACGAAGAGTTAAGTAATAATTTTTTAGAATTTTGAAATTTTTTTTTTTTTTTTTTAATGGTAATCACTATTTTTTCTTAGCGTTATATTTTTTTCTAGTTTTTATCAATGTGTAGCTCATTGCTGTAACATTTTAAAACTGAAGTTATGGTGAAAATTGTGTCTCAAAACTTTTAAAATTTAATATGAAGACACCCCATAACAAAATGTTAAACTACTGATTTAATGGTCTATTCCTGTTTACTTTGATTCTATTCTGAGACAAATTACTATATTTTAAGTTGCGATTGCTATTTTTTTTCCTATTCCAATTCTCTTAGCAATGAAACACTGTTTTTACATGCAAGTATATAAATAGGAAGTGTTTATTTTATTCTACTTTAAACTTTTACAATATATGTCACAGTGAAAAGATAATTGGTTCTCTCTACAAGCTTCCGGTAGCACTAGCCTTGAATTAGCACATATATTGCCTAGTGACTTAGTTTAATTATTCACTATAAAAATGTTAAGATGCTAGTATGTTTGAATTATAGCATGAAATATGATAGTGTGTTTTATACTTTTATAGAACAACATGTAAACACTTAATTTTGTATAAATGGGGCAAAACTACTATTGAAACTTTGGAAAAGATTCAAACTGAGTAAGCAGTGAAGCCACAAGTTTCAAGACCATTTTTAAATGTTTTGTAATATTTTATGGTCCAGGTTGAGTATTGAAGATGATCTATGGAGATGTATGAAATACTCATATTTCATGTTTTAATTTATGATTCAGATATACTACGGACTTAAAACTTTTATGCCAAATAGCTAAACTATGTAGTTACATAACAAGTTGATTTAGAGATGTCACTGCAAGCAGATTGGAGAGACCACAGTCACTTTTCACTGGGACTCACCGTATAATTTATTATCAACACGAAATCACTTTGATTCCCTCAAGTAAGAGTTTTTCTCAATTTTAGTTGATAATCTTGAATAATAAATAAGTGGCTACCAGTTTGTAATGCAATTTACTAATTCCCATATCTTGATCATTTTGTAGCTTTAGTCAGTAAATTGAAGACATGGGATTCAAAATTCAACCAGCGCAGTTGTGTATTTGGAAACCATATTTAACATTTTTTTTGCTATTAAGCTAATTGTCTGAAATAAAAAAACACTAATCAAAGCAAAAAATAATGCTTACAGCTAAAATAAAACTGAGATTACTAAAATACTGACTTGCTATCAAATCTATATGAATATTGTTGCAGATTGGCTTGAATTCAAAACCAGAATTTTCTGTATTTTATTTATGTATTTATGATTTTTTTCCATAAAATATTTGTATAATACTTATTATTTTAAAGTAATTTGATTTAAGTTTTTCTTGA
Organism: Epiperipatus broadwayi; assembly: GCA_028023455.1. NCBI lineage: Eukaryota > Metazoa > Onychophora > Udeonychophora > Euonychophora > Peripatidae > Epiperipatus > Epiperipatus broadwayi. The sequence goes on from JAQFVV010000155.1 coordinate 815,228, forward strand.
AAATATTTTTAGAAAAAGACAAAAATGAGGACAAATCAGTATCATATACTTCCTAATTGGCTGAAGGGAAACACATTATTATCGATTATAACAGAAGATTTTTGTCATATTTTTAAAATTATAAGTAAAATTTTAAATTATAAATAGAATTTTGTTACCTTTAAATGATCTGAAATGTTCAAGTATTACGATCTGAGTTAAAAAAGTTTAGATTTGTTAATTTAGATTTTTATTTGTGATATGGTAATCTGCGGTAATTGTTCAATAAGAATAAAGTTGTAGTTTCAGTTGGTGTTTTTACATATTTTACTTTACAATTTTTTCTATATTTGCAAAGTTAAAATAGTATTTTTAAGAATAATTTTCATTTGCAATGATATATTTCTAACAAATAATTCAAAATTTCTGAAATTATAAAAAAGACTAAAGGTGAACTTGATGAAATAAAAAAAATTGAAATTTAAAAAAATCCGCAGATTTTATACAAAAAGAAAATCAGAAATAAAAGTTAATCACTAAGCTGTTTTAAATATATATATATTGTTTTTTTTCTTTTCTTATAGAGCTTACAAAAATATGTTAAAAAGTAAGAATTTATTGTAAGAAAGTTTTAATGATACATATTCTTATAATGGAGACGTTTTTAGCACAAAAAACTAAGTGAAAAAAAGTTTGTGATTGTTTTATTTGTTTGATTACTGTACAGAACATAATTTGTGATTTTTTTTACATGTAACGGAATGAAGATAGATGCTTGTATTTATGAAAACTTCGATGATTTTTCTTCCTAATAATTAGTCTGAATCTTAAATTTTTAAAAATTATTCATTAATCTGTTTAATAATGCTTTATTATTTTAGTAATTTTCTATAAATAGTAGCTGAAACCAGTAAAATCTTGATTTCATGCCTTTTTTAATTAGCATGCATGAAAGGGAGAACAAAATCCATCATATTTTATGCAGCTTCAGAAATGATATATAGAATCTTTTTTTAAAAACAAACAAACTTATTTTCAATATTATTTTGCTATTATACAATATAAAAGGTTATTAGAAGGGATTTGGAGGTCATTTATCTTTTTCACATGTGTGTGGTCATGTGTATCAGTGGTATAAGATGGAATGGATAGTTATAGGAAGTTAGAAAGTCTGAGTTCAAATCCCTTCTAATGACATTAATTTAAGTTCAATGTAGGTATATTTGATTTTATAAATATTTCATATAATAAAAGAATATAAAGGTTTTACAATTATCAAATGTTTTTCCTGACCCCCCCCCCCCGTTTGAAATATTACAATATTTTATAGTTCAGGTTCATAAGTACAAATATTTTATAATGTTAGAATTTCAATTACATATCTAGCTGTAATTTAGTAAGACATATTTTATCAATTTCTATTTTTTTTTATAATTTGAAATATTATAGTAATTCTTATTTCATATGTATCCTGTATTTTTTTGGTAAGTACAAATATTTCAATGTGTTAGAATTTCGATCACATATCTTTCTACAATTTAATAGGTCAAATATTTTGCCGATTTTTTTTTTCTATTTTGAAATATTACGATATTTTTTTATTTTATATGAAAATGTTATTTATTTTGTAGATAACATTATTTCAAAATGTTAAGATTTCATTTATATAATTATTTAGTATATAGATGTTTTTTAAAAAATTATATTTTTGGAATGAAAAATTCTAAAACATGCCCAGTTGAAAGATTGATTTAATATATCACAATGTATTGAAAGTATATACATATATCCACTAGAGTTTAAGATTAAATTATTATTAATGAGATTTACATTGCAGAAGCCTGTGGGGAGTTGAAAACATGATAGATATTTAATATGTTTATACTTAGTACTGTAATTATATTTTGATTCATATTGGGTATGCTTTACACAAAGTATATAATTATAATTTTAAATATAAAATGAGAAAGAAAAAAATCAAGCAAACTGTATATTGTCATTCTTCAAACAATTCAAGTATGCCCCTTTACACTGGACAGAGGCCCAATTGGTTTCCCAAGCTTGCTCGTAAATCAAAATCTTTTAAAAACAAGCAATTATAACAAAATCCTATAGGAAAAAATATATATCCTAAATTCAAAATGTATAAAAACTTATTAAGGGGATTTGAACTCAGACTTTCACATGACCCCCAACAATCCATTTTATCATACTGCTGATACATTTGATCACACACATGTCGAAAAGATAAATAATCACCAATATCCGTATTTCGTGCTAAACCAGCACTCGTCAGTTGGTCCAGATTATCATCTCCGCACATATATACAATCAATGCTCAGCTTATATTAAGATAGCCAATCTTCATACTTTAATGGACAGGCTTCAAACCACTCCACCCCACAACTCTTCAGCTGTCCATTTCATTAAAAATCTGATGATGGAATGCTCAAAGCCCACATTAATGCCAACCTTATCATATATGTATGTAAATGGATTACATCATATATATGAGAGGTCAGAGTGATTTATGGTCAACATGGATAGGATGAGAAGGTTGGCACCAATGTGGGCTTTGAGTGTTCCATCACCAGATTTTCAATGAAATGGACAGCTGAAGAGTTGTGTGTGGAGTGGTTTGAACCATGTCCATTAAAGTATGAAAATTGGCTATCTTAATATAAGCTGAGCATTGATTGTGTATATGTGTGGAGATGATCATCTGGACCAACTGACATGCTGGTTTAGCACAGAATATGTATATTGGTGATTATTTAACTTTTTGACATGTGTGTGATCAAGTGTATCAACAGTACAAGATAGCATTGATAGTTGAGGGTCATGTGAAAGTCTGAGTTTAAATCCCTATATATTACCTATTGGAGTGCAGGTATGAAAAAGCCTGTACTGTAAAAAAAAAAAAATAATATATTAAAAACCTTTTAAAAAATAAAGCTTGAAATGAAAAAGTATTAATTAATGAATGAATATTTTACGAAGTATATTATTAATAAAAAAAAAGATACTAACCTGAAGATAAACATTATATAAAACATTTCAGTAGCTAGAATATATATTTTTAATTCATAATTTCTTCGTTGACGGTCCACCATTTTACTTTTTAGTTAGTCAAGGAATAATATTCCTTGAATCATTTTTCCTTAAAATAATATATATATAGAAAAAACACAGCATTCATTTTAAAATTTGTTTTTGGCACATTTAATATTGCAATATCAAAGTTTTTTATTTTTGTAATATTTAGCCAATAAAACATTTAACTTTTTTTTTCTGTATTGTTAATTTTTTATTTTAAAACAACAGAATTGTGTATTAATAATTTCTATTAGTCATTCATTAGACTAGAGGTTATCCAATATAGTGTAATTTTCATTACACCATTCTCACACAAAGTAGGGATTGGTCTATCTGTAATTTGCTAACTATGTATATACTGAACAATGATAAAGATATGTGTAAAAGATTGTGATTTGGGCCAACTGATGAGTGCTAATTCAGTATGAAATATACATCTTGAGGATCATAGATATTTTCCACATCTTTGGTCGTATGTTTATGATTACATCCCTCCACAAGGTGTTAAAAGCAAATAGAAACTAGTTCCTAACTTGTGTGAGAGTGGTGTAAGGGAAATTTCACTATAGAAATATTATTCAACAGAATTGTTAATTTAATTTATTTTATATAAATGTAGTTGAAATTGAATAAAAATTAGATAAATGTAATTATTTTTATTAATATAAGCAATTAAATCTTTTTTGTTTTATTGTTTTTTCTGTCCATCATAAAAGCTGCCATTATATTAAATATGTCAGAAATAAATTCATTAATTTAAAATTAAGCAAATAAATATTTTAATCCTATGGTTAGTGACCATTATTGATCATATAAAGTTGATTATTAACTGCATAATGCACAAAATTATTTTTCTCACTTTTTAGTCAAAATAGTTTCCAATTATGATGATCATATATTTGCTGCAAGGGAAATTAGCACTAGTAAGAATATTTATCCATAATTGATTGAATGAATATATTATAGCTAATGAACATATTTTAAAAGTTATTAAATTACTTCATTATTGTACATGATCAAAGTATGTTTTTGATTATGTATTGAATGAAACTTGCATATAAAAGCAAAAAAATAAAAGTAATGATTATATTGCAAGAATACTGGATTAAAATTAGCTAAATATATTAATACTATTTTAATTCTATAATGAAAATATATTGTACACTATATACATACTCTGAAAGCACTAAGCTAAACGTTATTTGTGAAATTTTTTATTAACTTCATCTCTATATGTTTAAAGCATATTATAAGTACTATATAAAGGAATAAATTCAGCATGGTCCATTTTTAGTAAGAATAGCACCATTTTATTCTCAGGTGAGGTAGCTTTAATGAAGTCATTGTGCTATGGAATCACCAGTCTTGCCAAATAATCTATTTGAAAAATGGGTGTTTGTCTTTTTTTTTTATAAAAAAAGTTTCAAAATATTTTTTAAAGGTATAGTAACAAACTATCTTGATTATAAATCAAAATACTGGGTACAAATTAATGAATTTTATGAAAATCCTCACATAAAGGGCCATCATAAAAGGATTTACATATTTGAGGTATATTAAGTTTTAATCGCTAAATGTGTATGTAAAGAGGTGATCACTAAAAGAATGTTATTTGAGGACCTTCTAATTTAGTGAAAAGTAGAACATAAAAGCTACGATTTTTAGTGCCATTGATTTGGAACAACTCTCATATTTTGGATTAATATATTACAGTAAAGCCCCAACTTGACAACGGATTATTAATGATCATTCTTCTAATCGAAATTATGACTGCAAATTTGACACTTGTAAATCAAATTGTATTAATTTGATATAGATAAATACTGAATAAATGATGAAGAAATGTATGAGATTTGATCTGGGCCAACTGAAGAGTGCTTGTTGAGCCTGAAATACATTTTGTTTGTTTATTTTTCGAGTGCTTTTATTCATATATTTTAAGAATGTATCAAATGTACATAAAATAGATATTATAATGAGAAAAAAAGAGGGGTGAAATTACATTAATGGAATCACATTTGTGTTTGATTAAAAAACAAACAAACCCAAATATATAAACCCTTATCCTGGTTTAAATTTTATATTGTGCCAGGAATGATATGATAATCTCTATTCTAATAAATCATTAGTTATCATCATTAATATATTTATCTAAAATAGATGATGTCAGGTTGTAGTGGGAAAGGTTTGATGACAAATGATAATCTAATTATTCCACTTGTTTTATATATATTGAAACACTTCGATTTTTTGTTTAGGGGTTGATCTAAAATTGTAGTACTATGCCTTTTGTTTTAATATTTTACTGTTAACTAAGTTAGCTAATATGTTTCATTAAAACTTTTATTTTCCACGCTTTAATGAGAATATTTCAATACTGTAAGGTTTTATAAATGTTTATTTCTTACCAACTGCATTTTTTCACCATAGGTCAAAATTATGAGGTTTCATATGAGAGCTTATCCCTCCCTTTTCCTATGGAAATAGATTGTTGTTATATATAAACATAACTATTATGTAGAGTAAATTTTCTGTAGGAGAAAAATTACGACAAAGATTAATTTGATGAAGCCATAAAACACTGATAAAATCAGACAGTTTATATTCTATAGAGATGTAACAATATAGTCAGTTTTTTTTTTTTTAAATGGACTTAGTAATGTTTATTAACATTTTAGAGATGTGTGTGTGCGTGTTTCTACGCAATAACAAAATGTGGGTTGTTATCTCCAATTTAGTTGATTAAATTTTTTATTTTCATAAATTATTTTGATGGAGTATTCTTAGCCTTATTAAAACTTCAAAAAGATTAACTATTGATAATCCAGTTTATTATTTATGTTCTGAAAATCGTTTGTTCTCATTAAAGTATTGATAGTGAACTAATTTAATTAAAAGAAAATGAAATTTTATTAATTATTTTTATTTACAATATTTTAATTAGGTAAATTACATAAATTTTATTTAATTAGTTAATAAGATTTATAACAAAAAAATTTTTTTTATTTTTTATTAGTGCCTTTTAGTAATTACTTGGATAAGCAAATGCATTCATGAAAAGTTTTCTCTTCCAAGTTGTCTGATAATACTTAAATATATATAAATGCAATTATAAGCGTTTTTGTTTTATTTAATTTGTTTAAAATATTTATTTAAATATTTAATTATAACATAATAAATATTTATAATTTTGAAAATTATTAAATAAAACTCAGTAACTAACTAAAAAAATGAGAACAAAGTGATTGGAATATTTTGATCGTATACGATGATGACTTAGGAAAGATAACCAAAAACAAATATTTAACTGAGTATTATTGGGAAAGAGAAAAATATGCTATGCAAAAAGAAATGGAAAAGAAAGGATGGAGAAATTAGAAAAGAAATTTGTGGAAAAATTTATGGATAAACAGAGAGACAATCAGTTGGGAATTGGAAGGTGTCATGCAGTATATAGATCATTAAGAGAGAAAAAAGAAATTTCTTAATAAATAGAAAGAGACTACATGTGAGATGGGTGGGTGAGATAAGAAAGTGCGTAGGGGGTGATGAAGAGTAGCTAAAGATCGGAGAAGATGGATTGAACTTGAAGAGATCTTCATCCTGCAGTGGATTTATAATGGTTGATGATGATGTATTAGTTTCAATGGAATTTCCATTTTTATGAGCTTTGGAACAGTTTATAGACAATTTTATACTTCAGGCATCAAATTAACCATTTGATAGCAGAATTTTAAGTTTTAACTAATTAAAATGAAAAAAAACCTTCTAAATTTAGTACATTAATGAGTATTTGCATTTCAGAAGATGATCTGGAGAAATTTTTTAATACTTCGAAGACATTTTAAAATTAAAAATTTTGGGTACTCCAATGCAAAAAAAAATCTTTGGTATCTTTTAGCTTGTCAACTTAAGAACACGGAATCATTGTAAATAGCTTGATCGTTTTTTTTTTTTAGATTAAAAAATTGGGTATTTGTGAGTTTTCAAATAAACAAAGATGGTACCCCATACTTTTGATAAATGTACAATTTCGAGGACCTATAATCTACAGAAGATGTGTTATTAGTTAAATTAAAACAAAATTAATAAATTGATTGTTAAATTTAAAAAAAAAGGAACACATTCTGATAAATTTCATTAAGAAGCTTCATTTCAATTTTTTATATATACTTATAATGATAATGTGAGAAGTGCCAAGACACTTTTAACAGTGTCATACTTTGGGTCAATTCAGCATGTTTTTTTTTTTTTTTTTAGCAATTTTTTTGATAAGTGTCTTAATGATAAAAAATTGGAGCCTTCCTGTCATAAAATATGTTGCAGTGGATTATTTCCAAATGTATGGGATTCTGTCCTCCCAAAAGGTGGGCTTTAATGATCATGATATTATTGCACCCTGCTATTATAAATGAAGTACAAATATTGTATTTATATTTTTTCCCATTTTCCTGTTAATAAGTTAATCAAAAAATAAAATAAAATATAATTATTAAATATCCTAGCAGGCATTTTTGTTATAAACATTCTCTATAAACTGTAGATTTATCAAAAATATGGATTGCCATTTTGGTTTACTTGAAAACTCACAAGTAGCATAAATTGTCTGTATTTGTTAAAATTCTATACTGACTCCAATGTGCTGATACTGCATTGGAACAAGTGAAAGATGTCTCGTAATGATGTTACAGCTGTAACTAAATAAGTTATACTTTGGTCTATGATTTTACCTATTTTATTACATGGATTCCTTATCAATGTAACGTAAAGGCACTGGAAGATTTTTATTTTAAGATGCTTCATAAAATTCTGAAAATATATGATCAATTGATAGAAGATTTAGTTTGCAAATGTGATGCTATAGAATGTAATATTGTAAGAACATGTTTTGAATTAGGTATGTGAACATGAAAAATGTTTAGATTAGTTTTTGTGTGAGGCAGACCCTATTTATATTATTAAGATTATCTAAAAGTAATTCTAAAGAAATGCAATATTGATTGCGTTCATTGGACAGATATGTCTTGAGATTAGAATATGGTGGCAAGTTACTATTCATAAAAGTGAGAAATCTTTCAAAAGCTAAAGTTTTCTGCAAAAGAAGTTAAATAACCAGTATTGTTAAGAAGTGAAATAAACAGTTTAAAGAACAAACATAACTTACAGGGATGTGATTATGTTTCACGGATTAATTTGTATTACCATCAAAAAAGTTATTTGTTCATTTGTCTTTCGTTGTTTTTGTTTCTGAATTAGAATGCCATGTTCATTTACAAGTGGCTATTAATGATGGTTCAATAAACTTCAGAACAGTCAGATCATATATGTAAATTATCTGACTTCAGAAATTTAAACTTGTTGTTGAGAAATCTGCTGGTTGTGGTATAATCGTCATTCAATAAATGGGTAATATAGATAGAGCATTGTTAATCTACAATAATTTATTGGGTTTTTAAGGATTAATAACTTTTCTAGAATAAGAAAAACTAAATAACATTCAGCTACTATCCTATTAAATTTTTGGCATTAAAATGAAAAAAATAGTGGAAAGAGTTCTGAAGAAAACTTTTGAACAGTTGAAACTGTCAGCTCTTTCTGAAAGTTTGGAATAATAAAATGTTATATTTGCATTATGCAAAGTACCTATGAAAATACATTGCTACTATTTGATTATATTAATAAGAAATAGATATAGTAATTCAACAGAGTGTCTTCTCTCCTTCCTGATTATAAACTCCTTGTGTTTTTAAAATATCCACATGTTGAATATTGAAATACAATGTAGCTGCAATATTCACTGTATTTTATTCCAAGCTCCCTCGCATATATCATATATTGCATATAATTTCTTGTTGATAAACTTTGATTAGAATAGATTTCGTCTATTAAACAGTATGTGTACAGTATTTTTCAATGTGCACATATATATAACGTAAATACTTTTTTACAAGTATAGCATGTGTATATAAATTAAAATTATAGTATAAACAAAATTTTTTTTAAAACAATAATATAGTTATTAATAATAAAATGGATAGGTCACATGTATTGTACTGAGTGTATGTTTATTCATTCACAGAAAAAATAAAGAAAAGTAATTACTATACCATATTGTTTAAATAAAGTAAATAATGAAATGTCTGACTTTCGTTGCAATTAAAATACTCTTGATGATATTCTTTTTTTTTTTAAATAATTTTTTCTCTTATAGAAACATAATAGTAGTTTCATTATTAAGAAAATAGGGTCTCTAATTATTTTGATAGTTTAAAATCAGTATCAACTGTAAATACATATAAAACTTTTAGCATTATGCTTAGAAAACATTGTGTTATGCAAAATATTGCATATCAAATCCAGAAAGAATAAAAAAATGTATGTGCTGTCAACATAAACCAAAGAAATTTTATTAATGAACATTCATGGAAAAACAAACGCTGGCATATGTACATTTATTTACAAACTTTTTTTTTTAAGTTTAATCGCAATTGGAGTTCAGAAATGGAAAAATGTCTGTTTGTGTATTGTAAAATGTGTTAAATTTGCAAATTTTAATGTTTTCTTAATTTGTTTAACTACAGTTTTGATTGTTTATTTACATTTTTGGGGGGATATCATATAATTGAAGTCATGAGAGAAGAAAATTCTAAAAGTAGATCACATATTTCATTTACATATGATTAATCTTAGCAATATTTGTGTAATGTAAATCTTTTCTATAAATGATTTATATATTAAATTTATTAGTATCAAGTAAATTATAGTTGTATTGCCTGATGTGCATCAATACTGATCCTAGATCAGATAAACCAATTGACATAATCATCACGATGAATTTCTAAGATATCTATTAGATGAAGATGATGCAAATGTTTATTGGGGAATTTGATCATTAGCTGATTATTATATACTAAACATTTCACAAAGTATCTTATTAATAAAATCCAAGATGGCAATATAAAGGTAGCTTCTTATTAGGCTTTGTTGGTTTGAAGCTTATGGAAATAGAAAATTGTCTTTTTAAACTGGCAGAGCCAGAAAACTTCATTGTGAGTCTCCATTTTATAAATTTTTTCCTAATTCATAACTTGTCATGAATTAGCAAAGATTATATCAATATGGTCAAATGACCAAAACTACCAACTACTTAAAATTGGATCAGTGAAGGTTGGGTTCTAAATGGAGATAAAGATGTTATTTTTTTCAAAGGTTATATTATAGTTCTAAACTTGTTTCATGATAATCATTCAGGAGTAGTGTGTGCAAAAGCATTCACTAGAAGTTATGTTTGACTGACAATTAATTAATGATATTGAATCGATTACAAGCAAATGCCCAGCTTGATCATTTCAAAAAGAGTTCAGTTTATGACCATTGAGATACAAAACTGTGGCACTGTATGGCAGTCTTTTATGGGTTATGAATTTCTAGCATTTGTTAATGTGTACTCTCAGTGAATAGAATACTGCACTGTCAAAAACATCAGTACAGAATAAATTTTATGAAGTAATTTCAGTATATGGCCATTCAGAGATATTCATTACAGAAAACATTGGTGGTTTTACATCAGAAATATTGGGTGACTATTTGAAAACCGGAGGGATTAAGCCCCTATCTCCTACCACACTATTCTAAATCTAATATATTAGCTGAAAATTTCTGTTCTTTAAGAAAGGAGAAGCCTCCTATTCACAAGGCAAAATTTTTCAAAATATTGATGTCTGCCATCTACTTCTACATTGGCAAGTGTCAAGTCATCTGCTGAGCTATTATTGAGAAGAAAATGAAGTAATTCTTTTACTTCCAAACAATACTTACACAAATCTAACTCTAGAAATTAAAAAGTTTAAAATCGGAAATGAAATTTGGATCCGAAACAATATATGCAATAAATCAAACCGAATAATAACAAAACAAAAGAAGGCTTACTTTTTAAGACTTATTAACCATATACATCACCAAAGTTCTAATAATAGTGAATTTGGAAGCTCCAGTGGAAAAATAATTATCAGGAAAAGACTATTATAAATTATAAAACAAGCCAAATTATATGGAAGAAAAACAATGTAACATTAATAGATGATAATAAAACTAATAATAATATAGTTGACAAAGTTATTAATTCCCCTAATTAAAAATGATATAAACTCAGAAGAAGAAAAAAATCACTAAAAGGACCCAACTAAGTATCTAAAAGATTAATTTGTATAATAGAACTTGTAAATATGAGAAAATTGATTTATCTTTTTCTTTTTTTAAAATGTTATTGACATACTGTTTTGAATAGTGGGAAAGAAAATGTTATATACCTATACCTTACTTAGCACTTGATCTTTATGTAAAGATTCACAATAGCGATCATTAACAATTTATATCCACTATTTTGATTTATAATTGATTATTCTTTATAATGATCTTTAAAAAAATCTCAATTTTTTTTGGGTGATCATTTTGTAAGACTGGTGATATCAGACTAGTTATTAAAGTTATGTCATCTAATAGCAAAGTTGCAACTTTTGTGCTGAAGTTGTACTGTATAGAATTAATTCCCACTACACAATATTGGTATTATAGTACTGTATTCAATATTTTGATTATAAACTTAAAATACAATTAATGAAGTATACTACAATATTTTATTTAATTTTCATTCAACATTCTTGTAAGATAATCAGTACTTCATTAAAGATATATCCAAAGTAAAGATTTTTATCATCAATGGTTACTAAGCCATAAAATTCACTACAATAAATAAAATCATATTTTGTTGATGTACAACAACCAAAATATATTAAATTTAAAAATATGTACATTAGTTAAAAAACTGTATAGTGTATTTAGTCCCTTTTATGGTTAAAATTCTTATGAATGTTGGTTGGCTTGCAGCAAAAATTACGATCATTGTATTGTAATTTACTTATCAAAAATTACTCAATCTAAATTAAACAGAACATTTAATCTACTTGCTTGATTTTAAAACATCTCATAATTTGTTTCAAGATAGTTAATATGCTAATGCATACAAATATAGAAACAGAAAAAAAAATGAAAATTTTATTCAGCATAAAACTAAAAATAAATTTTGGTCATATACTATTAATATTTAATTTTAAATTATGTAAATAGTCTTCAGTCAATCAATTTTGGATGAAAATCTTTATGACTGCTAATTTCAATCAAATTGAATGTAATAGCATAATTGCATTTACTGTTTTTAAAAAAAGTGAACATAGTTTCATGCAGTTAGCAATAAATTTTGTATGATGAAACTGCAATATAAATAAATTGAAAAAGATTCATATCTTTAATATTTATTTAAACAATTCATATGACTACCGCACTTAATAAATTTTATATAATGTGGGCAAAAAAAAGGCCATAGTTAACGTATTTATATATAAAGTACACTAGTGTATTTAGATCTGCATTGCACATATTGTAAAAAAAAGCTTTAAATATTGATTACAATACGCAAACACAAAATGCATTAGATAATTTTTTTTTCTTTTTCAATATATTAAAATTTTTCTTTTTTTCAAACTAACTGTGCGATTATGATTCTGTAATGTATAGTTCTATAATTTGGTTACTCTTACACTATTAATAAATAACAAGTCTTTATGGTCACAACAATACAGTTAAGTGAGATATTATTAAACATTGCTTTTTTAATTCTAAATAATTTCACATAAATAAGATTATGAATTTAAAAAAAATGTAAACTTCAATATGACTTTAGCACATATGTGGAATTTTTCATATATATAGCTTTATAATTAAATAAAAAGGTAAAAGATGACTGTTGGAGGGTTGCATTAGATCCTAAGATTTAGGTGCAGTGCTCTCAGATTTAAGTCTCCTCATTGATGAATGTCACAAGCTAGAAACTAGTCAGTGAATATCAGATGAGTAGACACTAAATAGGGATTGTTTTTTGCACAAACCTTGCATCTATTGATCACTCTGGCTGTATTTGGGGGCCCTACTATATGGAGAGTTTTGCCTCTTTAATTTTTTTAACTCACATTTTTTTAGAAAGCAATTATTAATTTATTAAAGAGTAACATTCCTACATAATTATATGATAAAATTAAAGACATTTTAAATAATAATAGGAATATTTAATGATTATTAGGAGTAGTTGTAAAATAGAGAGAAGGGCTATAAAAAATAAATATTTGTTTCTTTTTTTTTCAGTAATTTTATTTTTATCAATTAGTTTATAATTTCTTTTTTTTTTTAAAAAACAAAAAGGAAAGTGAGATAAGTAAGTAAAATCTTTAAATAATCCTTAACAATTTTTTAAACATTAAAAATTAAAATAAACATTTTAAAGAAAAAAAAAACTGCTGTATTTAATTGTTAAGAATTTATTTTTCTCTCTAATTTTCTAAAGACATGAAGTATGTTTGTCTAATTAAAAGACTTGTTTCTAGTAATTAAGGAAAAATAACTATTGAGGAATTATTCAATAATTACTGTGTAATGAGAATATTCAATTAATTAAAAAATGAAAATAATCTTTATTGAAAACAGAATCATTTGGTCCAGACTTAATGCTATCTATCATGTCAGGTAATCAGATTGGATGGATCTGAGGGTTTATAAAAAATAAGATAGGGGCAAGTTAAGACATTATATTTCAGAGTCTAGTCAGTAACCGTTAGTTTTAGTCCAGCTATTGAGAAGAGAGCAGCAGTCTTGGTTCAGCTGTTGAAATAAAACAGTAGCAGCAGTTTAGCTGTAGAGAAAAGAACATGCTGAAGCAATACTAATCTCACTAGCAGTTTGAAATTCAGTTGAAGAAAAACATGTGCATGAAGGCCTAGGTTTCAGCTCAGTCACAGTGTCTGGTAATAGGGCGGGTGAAAACAATATAGACCAAGATCAAACCAACCCAAAAAAAAAGATGGAAACACCGAAACCTAACTCTACCCAAGGTAAATATAACATCTCACCAAGTCCTAGTGCCACACTGATAGCTGTGACTAATGAAAATATCACTCCTTACCAAACACCGGTAGATTCTGCCACTTTCTGGTCTGCAGATGAGATGGAGACATTCATCACTCCTAACACCAGTCAAAAAAGAAAACCATGGGTTGTGTCTAGTCCTAGCTCAGGAGAAGAAGAGATGGTATTCCCACTGAGGCAAAAGTCTAAACCCATAATATCAAATGCAACTAACAATAAGCATAAAGGAGCCACAGAAAAGAAATGCAAGATTAATCTTCCATCTGATTTGGTTACTAGTTATCCTACCAATGGTTTGCCTGTGGATCTCCCCACTTCAGATTTAAATATCCCTCCTAACATCCGCAAGGAAATTAATAAAAAAAAAGAGCTTGCTGATACTTCATTGAAACCACCTGCGGTGGAATCTAGCGGGCCATCTTGCAATGGATAACAATAAATGTTTAATCTCTGCCAACACTGCATTATAGCAGTGGATAAAATCCTGGACATCAGGGGTTGTTTTTTCTCAGGAGACTTTACAGTTATCAGGTTATCTATCTTCCTGACATGCTTTTTGGTACACAAGGTGCAGGACAAAGTTCACACAACCAACACCGGACCCCAATGCTATATTTTGCGATAAGCTCAAAGCTCTTCTAAACAAGGACAAGATAATATCCTCTAGATTTTTGTTTAATAATTCATGGAGCCTACTAGTATGTTCCACAGACTACATGAATTTTGGACCTGATATATCCACATTGTAGTGTATCGTGGAAAAAGTAGTCTATGTTGCATGTCACATTCTACTAGAGAGGCATTGATTTCACACTACATGTATTCCAGCTGATGTTAGCATTATTGGGTCAACCTCAAAAGGGGTGGGCAATGCCAACAAAATAGTACATATTTACTCATATATCAACCTGCTAGTGCAGAGAATGGCTCTGGCTTACATCTACCATACCAATGTTAGCAATGGATGAGCCAACATTAACAAAGTATTTTTATTATTCATCTGTACAATTTTATTATGTCAATAAATATATATTTTAATATAAAACATGTGCTAAGTTTTAATTAAAAGCTGAGCATTTCCAACATAGTCATGTAACCTGTTTCATTAAAAGAAAATATAGGAGAATACCCCTGAGAGAAATTGGCAACAAGTTTTGTGCCCATCCAAAATCATGATTGGCTTAGTTTGTGCTAATCTGATCTGAAAATGTGTATTAATCTGGAAAGTTATTATAATGAAAATGTAAAAAAAAACACCTCAGATTAATTGAATGGAACTGTAAAATGTTTTGTCTGTTTTAGTGTGATTGAGCTTCATGACTCTCTAAGCAAAATTATTATTATTATTTTTTTTTTGGTAGTGAAATTATACACTTCAATAATAATAATCTGCATAAATGCTCTTCCAAGATGTTTAAAATTTCTTCCAGTCTTATTGCTTTGTTTCTTTTAAATCTTTTTAAAAAACACACATACTTTTCTTAACGTACTTTTTACAATGTTTAAGACAGTTTCGATTGCCTGTCTTTTTAGATATTCTGAAATATCTGTATAAGACAGCTAAGATGTCAAGACTGTCTTAAATAAAGAAAGTGCGCCAAGAAAAGAAATAAAGTTTTTTAAAGATAACTGCTCCTATAGATTGTTTTAACTCCTGGCAGAAAAAAATATTTAATAAAATGGTTTAATTTATTTAATATGCAGTGGTAAGGTGACAGAGTCTCTGGGAGCTAAAAAATATTTAGATCAAAGCTAAATCTTTCAATTTGGTGCTTGAACATCAAATGACCTACCAAGCAACAAATCATTCATTCATTCATTTATTTAATTAATTAAATGTTTATGTGGCAAAAATAATGCTGCATATTTTAAAATTTAAAACAAAAAACTTTTAATTAAATATATTTGCACAAGTAATTATAATAATGTACATGTATATGGAATTAAATATCACAACGGGTGTCTAGATGTAATTTAAAAAAGAATAGTAAAGGCTTATAAGTTTGTTTAATTAAAGAAAAGTATTAAAACAATGCAAGAAAATTTACTTCAAAAGCTTAAAAAAATTATTAGTACTTGTTAATGTATATATAAGATATAATTTTTTTTACTCATATTCTCAATAGTTGTAATTATTTTTATTAACAAGGTTTGGGTTTTAAAGTTGGAAGCAATGCAGTTGTGCATCCAGCAGCCACTTTAACACCATTTCATTATTCAAACCAAAACCTGAATTAGTCTAAGGATTTGAATCAGTCCTTGCAGATTTTTTTTCACCCCCACCCCCATCATCTTTTCCAACTTGTAATAATTATATATAATGTATCCTACTTTGTAATGAAAATATATAGAATTCTCTGTATCAGTACATCATATGCTTATTCATATTCCTCCAAGAGCAGTTTTCATTGCATTACTCTAGAACCATCCACAGTAAGTCTGATAAATCAACAATCACTAAGATATTTGTATATATCTAGACCAGTTTCTTTTCTCTGCCACTGTCAGTGACAACTTAAGACTCAAAGCTATTATTAAAGATGGCTGTTAGATGGTTACATGCATGAGATTTAGTTTTTTAATTATTGATAAAGGCAAAACTAGAAGTGAGGATAGGAATATTATTGTACTTGGTTTCCATTGGTTTATATAATAGGCTCAAGAGAATTTGCTCTTATAATTTTTTATTAATTTATTATTGTAAAGCTGTTTTAGTTTACTATGTTTGTAGTTTGTCCCATGTAATCCAATTAAACATCTTGCATATATGTTAAATTAGTTTTAATGCCCTCATTAAAATTAAGGAATCTGAACCATTTCCCTTTAAGTAATCACATTGACTAACTACAGTTCTTTATCCAGGATATATCTACCTACTTGTTCTTGTTTTTAAAATTTTCTTGAGGTTTCTAGCCAAAGGCAAATGACCCCTTTCCAATTGTTAAAGCCAATACCATTACTCTTTTCAAAATTATTTTAGTATCTTGTTTTTGTTGTGTGGGAAAGTGACCAGGTTTTAATAAAGAAAAACAGCGCCATACATCAAGCTCTTTGCTAATTTGACAGAGATTAACATTTGAACAAACTTATTATGATAATCGATTAATATGTAAATGCTTTTTTTAAAATTATATATATTGTAATGTTTTATTGTTATTATTATTTTTTAAAAAAATATATTGTCACTAGAAGTCACTTCTGATCTTTTTCATTTTTTGAAGTGAGGGTTATATCATTGAATATTTAATACATATGTAAATAATTGATCAAGATATTAGTATAATTTTCCCTCTAATGAGATATTTGTTTTAAATTATAAATAACAATTGATTTTTCTGCCATGTTGTTCTAAGAAGTTCATTGATTGTTGTAAGAAAAAGGAATTTTTGAAATGTTAAAAGAATATTATTTAACACAAAGAAATTCAACTGTTTCATTCCCTTGATTAATATTTCAGCTTTTTTAAAAAATAAAAAGGCTCGGATATATGAATTATTATTGTATACTGTTATTACATCAATTAAAAATGTAAGTAAACAATGTAATTATAAATAAGTGGCTATAAAATATAAATGAAATACTATTGTATAAGAACTTTTAAGAGACCTTATTGCTTTCTATCCAAAGAAATAATTCAAAACTATTAATATATCAGCAATTCTTTTCCGAGTTATACACAATATTCAAATAATTGGTTCTCTCTCCAAACTGCTTACAGCGCCATCTCTGAATCATTTGTGTTATGTAGTGACACAATTTAACTACTGCAAAACTTTTAAGGCACTAGTATGTTTGGATCACAAGTTATGACATGAAATGTGACAGTCTGTTTCATACCTTTGTCATTCGCATTCAATTGCTTCCCCAATTCCATGAAATTCTGAAAACCATTTGAAAATGTTCTTGCAACATACAGTTTTGCTGCCATACAAAGTTTGAATGACTTTAAACATTTGAGTAGTAGCCTGGCCCAATTTAGAACAAAATTTAAAAATAACACGTTCAATTATGAGTTAAGGCACAACATACGCTGTTATAACTCATGATTCAGACATACTAGTATCTTAAAATTTTTGTTGTGAGTAGCTGAACTATGTCACTATATAACACATAGATTGGTTCAGAAAGAGAAACAGTCACCAGCCATTTTTTTTACTAGAACACTCTGTGTAAATCTAAGTAAATTCAGTCTTGCCAAAGATTTTCTGATATATATATATAAAATACAAAACATCAAAAACATTTGATATATAAGTCAACATACCTGTTAGTTATTGTTTGCCCGTGCTCTATGATTATGTGGTTAAAACAAATATAATTTTTTAATTTATTATATGGCTAAATGACAATCTTCGATGCTTTTTGCTTATAGAATCATCTAGGGTCAGTAAAGTATTTAATACTTGATAAAAGTTTGAGCTTGTTGTATATTATCCTTATATCTTGACATGTTTAAAATGAAATGCACATTAATATTCTGGAACCTTATAATAATAATAAAATAGTATAGGGAATATTAAATATAATTTTAATATTAATATTAAACTTTGGCATATATAAAGTTAGTTTATAAGTAAACTTCTTTTCGACTTCTCTTTATTTATTTTTGGTTAGTAGTTTTTTTTTGAAATGCACATAAATTTATAATAATGTAATATATGTCATTTCTATGATAATTAGTCATTATAAAAGATCAAAATATTTTCGTAATAGCTTTTAGTTCTTTTTAGTATTTTATTTATTAAAAGGTAATTCTATTTGCCAGGATAAAAAAATACTTCATCTTTATAGGTCTTTCATCTCATATACAAAAACACAATTAACTATCCTTTTTGTCTTGCATTGGTGGTCGAGAGGTCAGCCTGACTGCCTTGCACTTGCAGGCAGTTGCCTGGGTTGCGGGTTTGTGTCCCGGCCGATGCTATGACACTTAAAAAAAACAACTATCCTTTCTTAGAGTAAATAATTTTATAACTAATGCATTATATAATAAATATTTTTCTTTCTAATTTGCATAGTTAACTATATGTAAGTTATTTTAATTTATGAAAGAATTCTTTTCAATTAGTCATAACTTATCACTAAGTTATTATTTTAAAGTTCTATAAATTAATTTTATAAGTTGATAAAAATTATAGTTTTGTATTATATAAAAGTTCCTTTAAATAAATAACTTAATGATGAAATTATTTAATTTTACAGAGATAAGCATATGTCTTCTTATGTGACAATGGTTGCACTTTCTAGATAATTGTAGTTTATCCTCTTTTGCCATTGTTTTCCCTGATGATAATAAACTTAACTGTTTCTTTGAAGTTCCATTAGTTGTCATTAGAATTATGATTCAAAATTTAAGATTGTAATTAAGTCATTGATAAAGAAACTTCAGTTTTACTCCATTGTTTTATATACTACATTAAAAATATATTGTATCACTAGTCGACTTGTTATTTAATTTCTTTAACTTATTTAAAAAATAAAATATAATAAAAATTTTATATTCTCTCTTACATTTAATGAATTTCCCTAACAAGTTTATCTGCTATTACCTTATATACTGTAGACAATATGATGTCAGAAAACTAATTAAATTAATTTTATTGGTCAGTGTCTCAAAATCAACCAGAAACTTTTTGCATAATCATTTTTTTGTTTACACTATTTAAAATTAATTAAGATTAATAAATATTTAAAAACTGATTAAATTAAATAACTTTGAAACTGAAATTTAAAATATAATTATAATTTTAATAGATCATAATACTGATCTGTTTTAAATAAAACATTTAATAATAATATTTAGATGTAGAATATATTATTATTATAATTTTAAAACAAATTATCTTATAATAAATATTTTTTATTTGTATTTACTAGAATTCTGCACATACATTCACCTATTAAAGGATCACTGTCATTTAAATAAACTGAGATTTGATTTATTATTATTGTAACTTTTAATCAATCTTATAAATTTATATACGTACATTATAAATATGCTTATATTAATTAAAGACTATTATAATGGAATTATATATGACTATTTATAATATAAATAACTAAATAAAAGGTGTGTATTAACTACCTCCACAGAATTCTATCTTAAAACTCTATATATTAAGCTATTTATATGTATTATACATCAAAATTAAAAGTACTACTATTGTATATTCTTTAAATTTAAAATTTTGGTCGATACATATTTTATATCCTATTTTAAATACACCTAACCAGTCAAAAGATTACAATATATATAATAGTCAGAAATGTGAGCTTGTGATGAAAAATGAAACCACTACAAGTATATTTCTTTTAAAAATGAATTATACAGCCAACAAGTAACTGTACAATATGTAGTAATAACACATAAACAAACAACTATCTATAGATAATAAATAGTTTGCTTATCATGCTGTAATACCAAATTTACAATAATTCTTACAAATACCCAGCACACAATTAAAGGACAAAATCAGTAAAATATGCTCAGCAAATTATATAAATTTTAAAAATCAAATTTTATAATTGTTAATATGATTTTATTTTATGAGACTTATTTGTAATTTAAATTTTAAAATGGCAGTATTATTCAATCTTGCTTGAATTCTATAATATAATTCATTATATTTGAAAGTATCACATACCATGTGTGTGCACAAAATCATTTAATCTAGATATCTAAACATGAAAACGAGATGAAATCCTTAGACAAAATTTAAGATCCATGATCGAAGTATGTTGTCATATTATACAGGCTAATTCTAATAAAGCAAATTTATTACTATCAGTAACCTTAGAACTTATTATTATCTCATTCCTTCACATTTGAAATGAAAAATTAAAGACAAGAAATGCATGTATATCAGTACAAATCATAATACTTTGATATAATGAGGCGAATAAAAGTAAAATACTTAACATCATTATGTCTTCAAGTTCATGCATAAAATATATGCCCATAAATATAGGAATATGCATTAATAGGCAATGAACTAATTCTTGTAAGCTAGGATACCCATTGCAATGTACGGAATATAATATATATATAAGAGCACAATATCCTTACTCAATGTAATGCAGGAATGCACATCTGTAAGCAGGATTGTCGTAATAACAGTTCAAATAAAGCAGGAATTTGATATCTGCAATTTTTTCTATATTAAAGACAGAACAATATACACAGAATTAACTAATATATAGGGTATATGAGCACAGACATTCACATGACCCACCACTCTCCACACTATCTCATAACACTGATACACTTGAACACATATATGTTGTAAAGATAAATAATCACCAATATACATATTTCATGCTAAATCAGCAATCATCGGTTGGTCCAGATTACCATCTCCACACATATATGCTATAAGTACTCAGATATATATTAAAATAGCCAAACCTCATACTTTAATGGCCAGGCTTCAATCTACTCCACACTCCAACTCTTCAACCGTCCATCCAATTGAAAATCTGATGATGGAATGCTCAAAGGCCAACCTGAGGCCGAGATCCTTGTCACACCCATGTTGACCTAAGATCATTCTGACCCCTCATGCACAGGACATAATCCATTTAATACATATACAGGGATGGGCAGACATCTCTACTATGTAATAACTGAAACACACAGGCTTATATACCTGTATCTATATATGTAATATATAGGGTCCTACTTGGAATAATGTAACATTTACATTTCTGTCAATAATATTAATTTTATCATTGAAAATATATTTTGTAATTATAAATAACCTAATTAATAATTGTATTATAAATAATAATAGCAGATCTAAGAATAAAAAAAAATGGGTAAAACTTTCATACTTTCCTAAAATTTACCCATACATTACTAAAAAAATAACAATTATATAGATAAAAGCATTAACATAGGATGGTCAAATAATGCAAATCTCGACAATTTAATAGGTAATCTATATAAATAAAAATGTAATTGTTCGTTCAAAATCTTAAATCTCCAAAAGTTCTTAACCAATTGCTTTGAAATGTTGACACAACATTGCATTTGAATATGCGCATGTTTGTATATATCTACTATCACATACCTGTGACAGGTAAAACATGCTTTTTTTTTGAAAAATAGTGCTATCTGTTGGACATAAAAGCAACATGTGCTATATTAAATATTTTATGCAGCGCTGTTTGTTGGACATAAAAAGCAAAACACTATACTAAATATTTTACGATTCCATTTCAGTGTTTCCAATTGCATTGTTGAATTGAATTTTCATAGATTTTGATTTATTTTCACTTTAATTTAATTATTTCATGTGAGAGATTGCAATTCCCAATTTGATTGGCATTTGCAATCACCATCAACAAACTAAGGGCCAAGCTTTAGAATTGTGCGGTTTAGATCTAGACTAGGATTGCTTCTCACATGGACAATTATATGCTGCATGTTCTAGAGTCAGAAAAACAGACAATCTCTATATCTGCACAGACAATCGAACAACAAAAAATATTGTATACCCACAATCATTGTGAAATTAAACATATTAAAAATGTGCACTTTCTCTTTTTTTTCTTTTCCATTTAATCAGACAGCCAACGCATGGCCAGGTTCAGCTAGTTATAAAATAAGAGATGATATAAAATATAAAAAGATAATTGTATATAAAATTACTTGTGGAAGTTGCTGCATGGTCTATTATGGACATACAGGGAAACAGATAAAAGAGCAAAAACGATAATGCTATTAATAGAAGAGATGATAGATCTGCCTTATATGTTCATAATTTAAAATACGAACATAAAATAGATTGTGTCAAAAATATAATTCCTTTAAATTATAGTAAAGAAACTAATAGAAGAAAGATATATTAAACCAATTATATTATTTATAAGAAAAATAATTGCATGAACATATATAAAACATCAATTTATTTGACTAATAATTGGCTAATGATAAATGAATGGAAGGTTATATAATATTTACACAGGTTTTTTTTATGTCTTAAAAATATTGTATGGTTTCAATAAGTTATAGTTAATTTTATAAAAAAAAAAGATAATGTTATTATGTATATAATGTAGATCATAATTGTAAATTAGTTAAAGAACACTGAAAAGGGCAAAAATTAATATTTGCCCAAAAGAGTTTTTTGTGTATGAATATTATTATATATAATATATTATTGCTGTTATACAAACATATTTTATATTATATCATTGATTTATTTAAATATCATATATACACTCTTCATCTTCATAAATAAACAGTAGGCATGCTTTGTTCTCTCCAAACAATGGACTAACTAATTAACAATTCAAACTCATTTGCATATGTGTACAAAAATCACAACAGTCTTCATTCACAAAGCTATGAGTATGAGATTCGAACATTAAATCTCGAAAGCGCTAAGCAGACCTATTACACATTATAGTATAATTATAGCTTCACTAACGCATGCGAAAAAAGTCGCATATTTATAATTAAAAAAAAATTAAAGTAAGTTATATTCAACATTCAAATTTAAAACATTTACATGATCTAACGATCTCAAATAATTTATTTAATATTATCTTAAGTTCATATATACCCTTTCAAACCTATAACATCTTATGTAAACTGTTTGTATATATATTTTTAAATTCTAATAATTTATTTATTCGAATGGTAAAGAATTTATTGCTTTAATCATTAATACTAAATAAATTCACATGAAATTTTTATATTATCAGAACAAATGTTAAATCATATAACCTTAGTATATTTAAATTATAAGAATAATCACTATATTTGTGTGTTATTTATACAGCCCTGCAAAACACAAATAACAATAACTAGTTTAAATTTGATATTTTCTGTACCCAAAAGTAATTAAGTTTAAGACAATTTATTAAAGTTTGTAGATTAAACCACTGGAACATTCACACATAAATATGTATGTAACAAAAAGTTGTAACTTAATTTGATTAATTTTGTAATCATTCATAAAATATTCTTGGATTGTTATTCTTTACAGCTTTATTATTTCCTTGTTGTTGACTGCAAATCCTATTAATGCTGGTTGAATATTTGAATTTTATTTAAACATTTACTGTTAATCACTCTGTATGTAAATCCTTTTGCATATTAATTAAGGTGCTATAGATAGTCCAAATTACTTGAATTTTAATTTAATTCATCCTGGAGACATTTAGCTAAGATTTGTTTTATGTATCCAGGCAAAAATCTTGTTGCTTTAATCTGCCATTGAAGTAAAATTCACTTACAGATTTTAGTTATAGCCATTATTACTTCCCAGTTGCAGACAGTTTTCCTTCAATTTTTAAAATATGCAGACTACAATTTTTGCACTTCATCCCTAAATTATTTATTTTAAAAAAATAATAACCACGTGTATATCAAATTAACTAATTTTATTTAATATGTCATAAAATTAAAACATTAACTATATTAACTTTTTAATAATTTCAATTAACTTAATCAGTATTAAAAATTAGCTAATAAATTATTTTAAAGAATTATTAAAATGTGTATATTTTTATAAAGTATAAATAATAGCAGTAATTATTCACACCCATAATCACACTTATCAATCCACAATATAATATGAGACATGCTTGCCTATTAGTGTTATGAGTTAATTATGTCTTAATTATATATTCTTTGTTTATTATGTTTAAGTACTTCTTCTTGCCCCTGCCTAACTTGTCTCCAAAATAAATATATTTCAATCTGCTATAAAATAATGACTGATTAATCAGGTGGAGTGATTATATTATTTCCCATATGTTCTCTCTCAATTTATTACTAATGATGATATTGTTATTTAATTTTGTTTGTTATTATTTTAATTGGTATATTATACACATAAGCAACTATGATATGTATAAACATTAAAAGCATAAAGCTAAATTAGTCAATAAATAATCAAAATTATCTCAAATTCACAACTCAACCAGACTAACCAAAAATAAACTCTAAAGCACAACCAACGGTAAAAAGGTATATATAGGTCAGAGTAGTTTGACCTTAAATGAAAGAATAAAGATGCATAAAAGTAGGGTTTAGAAATAAATATCTTAGTTGTGCTTTATATATCCATGAAAAAGATACAGGCCACACTATTAATTTTGATGACGCTAAGGTTGTATTCTTTGAGAGAAATGAAATTAAAAAGAATTAAAGAATCTTTATTATTAAAAATTTATGATTCTGAAGCAATTAACTTGTTTAAAAGTTATTTTAATATTAAGAGTGTGTGGATGGTAAGTAGAATTGTGAGTAATGTTTAGTTTAAATATGTCATTTTGTAGTTCTTTACACTTGAGAAGTCTGCTTGTAGTAGTGAAACCATTGGATGTTTATTTTTTGGCTAGTCTGGTTGAGTTATGAATTTGGGGTAATTTTGATTATGCATATGTGGGATATCCGCATTGAAAAGTGTTAATACTTATAGGGAAATACTGTATAGTAAATAATACATACTATAAATAAAATATAAACCCAAGTTGAGTTATTATCTATTATATACGTTATCCACTAGGAGGGCTTGTAACAAAGTCTAATGAATAATGCTGTTCCACTATATATTTATAACTATTTTTTAAAAATATAATAAATACTTTGAAATTATAAAAAAAGAAACATTAATTTTTTAAATAAAAAAAAGAATTCAAACTGGAACTTAGCCTCCTTTATCTTAATTATATTCCATTAAAGAAAAAGAACTATATATGACAATTTTTTTTCATGAAATTCCATTTATTGACTAAAACTTCATAATTATTGAATAATGAATATGAAAAAAACAGAGTTTCTGGCAATTTGTACTGAAACTTAATGGGAATGTGGTAATAGCATGAATTTGAAATGATCTTTTCTCCAAATTGATTTGAATATGGAGAAAGGATTTTAATAAGATTCGATCTAAACTGCATTAGTACACTGTAAAAAACAGTAATTGATTTGGGTTTTTTAAAAAAATCTTATTCATTAAAAATTGCATGTATATTAAGTGATTTGTAGCACATCTACTAAACTCTAAAAGTTATCTTAGCAATTTGACTAATCCTTGTCAAAAAATAAATTAGTTTTGGAATTAGTTCACTTTTAGTAAGAAATATTAAAGCATTCCCCACAAAATTAATAAAATTCTTTGAATATCTTAGTTATTAAAAATGACAAGCAATGATGGTTGGAATTATATATTTTATTTGATCTTTGGAGAAGTTTTTTTCACTCTTCTTCAGAGCTCTAGTGTAATCCTAGATAATTTATGGACTACTATTATTTCAAACTAATTGCTGGTTTATTGCCTTAGTCAGGGAGGAGCCTCAATACATTGTTGGACCTAATGTATTTTATGAATCTTGTAGCCATGTTTAACATTTATGCTATTAAAACAGCAACTTGAAATAAGGAGAAATTAAAGTTTGAACCCAAGTTCACTTGAATAGTATACAAACGTAGTATTAGTACAATTATTATATTTTAATTGCCTTAGTTAAATGTTAACTGATACTTTTTTTCATCTTAACGCTATCACTATATCTTCTGATTCCTAATTACTGTGCTTCTAATTTAGTCCATAAATTCTATTGCAAATTTCTTTTTCTAATTTATCTATCAATTCTTTTTTTCCAACTTTCTTTTGAATGCCTTCTTTTTCTCTTTTCCAATATCCAGTCTAATATTTGTTTGATCTATCCTAAGATAGCCTCTGTAATGTCCATATCATTCCAATGTCTTATTTTGATTATATTTACTATAATGTGTTTGATATTTATCATTTTTAAAATTCTTTTATTGTTTATGCACTTTCTCTTTGATCTTTCTACAGATCTTTGCCAGTAATCTTTCTGTAAGCATCATTTCATTTTTAATTCTATCCTTTAACTGAATATCATTCTCATATGTACTGATATTTTCACTATTGTCTTGTATACTCATCATATATTCTTATCATATACATATATTCTTATCATTGCTGTAGCTTTTTTATGCATTATATTTTTTTCTCTTATAGCTTTATTTGTTGTCCCACTTCTTGTGATCTTCATATCTAGATTATTATATTTATTAAAAGGTTCCTTCCATTTTTGAACTAAAATGGTATGTACCAATAAAATATCAATTTACATTAACATATCTCTTAATGAATAATTCTTTTCATTTTACTTTTGAGATCTTTACTGCAAGCTTTAGTAATTGGAGAATTATAGATGGCAGTAAGAGAAAGTCATTGTTTTTTTAGTATATAATTATTATATATTGATTTTCTTTCACAGTTTTCGTATCCATATTTGACATCATTTAAATCAGTATTTGTCTGTTTGATGTGGTTTTAGTTTTGATACCATTCATTCCATGTTAGATTGTAAATAAAAATAATAATTAAATGGTTTATTATCCAGAAGTTCATAAGTTGTTTGGGTATCAGAAGTAATTAAACTGAGTCATGATTTATGGATTTTCATTTCTAGATTCTTTCAATCTCCACTGCACCAAATCACATAGGTCAGACTGTAAATGTTCTGACTTATATTTTTCATATTCTTTTCCATCAGAATTATCTGAATTAAAGTTATTTATTAGCAAATTACTAATATAAAATTGTCATTAAATGGTTGTCAGGTATTAGCATTGGTTCATAGAACCATATTGCATTTGGTAGAGTACTTTTGTTTAGTAATTGAACAGTCACTATCACCTCATGTCACAAATAAGATACTAAATGGTACATATAATAGCCAAATTCTGAACTATAACAATACAAGGGTTAATAACATCAGTTTCAAGAAAAATTCTCGTCTTATATATTTGTATGCATACGTATGTTTAATTTAAAATTACTGGCACATTAATAATTTATCTCATATATATTAACTTCATTTTTTCTTTCTTTTCTTAAATTTATTATTTGTTATGGGTGTATCAGACTATAGTCGAATTCCGATAGTGATCTTTTATTCTTCATATTTGGTTCTGTATAATATTAATATTGTAAATAGTAATGAACCTATATGCTAAACATTTTTAATATATGTAGTACATGCTTTTTTCACATGTATATACAACTAAATAAAATAATGAAATCAAGAGAAGAATCAGCAGAAGCTAAATAATTGGCATTCTTATTTTAGGATATTATTTGTAACTAAAGTAAAATGGATGCAATAATATCAGCTTATGATGATCATATAAATACTATATAACTAAATATATATCAAATGCTATATGAGTATATATTGTGATCAAGCCTGCCAGTTGATCTTAGCAGAATCTGGTACCGTGATTATACTGGCCATAAATCAAATATTAAAAGAGTATGGATTTTTTAAGATGTCTCTTATCAGTTCTACAATATATATATATATGCAAATTAAACATTTAAAATCATAGTTAAAAATACAAAAATTTTATTCCACAAGAGTGTGTAGATAGCAAATAATATGGTAATAAACTTCAAAAAACTGCTAACTCGGGATACAGGGCATCGTTATTAAAACGAGATTTATAAAAATTAAATATATATACCAATATAAATTAAAACACCAGTACTTATTAAAAGGAATGCTATTGGGCGTTATATTAATAGATTTTTTTGAATTAATTATATACCAAGCAAATTTTTTAATCTTAGGTTTTTTTTCTATTTTTTTTTTAGTCAAACGAAAACAAGATCAAGATAAGTTTGCTAATACCAAAATTGCTTGGAGAAAAATAGTAAAAAACAAAAAATAAAAGAAGCTAGGTATTTAATTAATTTAAAAGAATTCATTAACGCAAGGACAAATAGCATTACTCTTAATAAAAAGTGATTTTCAACATATATTGGTATATACATTTACTTTTGATAAAGTATAGCCTTACTTTGATAAAGATGCTCTGTATTCAAAGCTTGGCCTAGCAATTTCTTGGAGAGTATGGAGTGGATTGAAGCCTGTCCATTAAAGTATGAGGTTTAGCTATCTTAATATATATCTGAGCACTTATTGCATATATGTGTAGAGATGATATTCTGGACCAACTGATGATTGCTGGCTTAGCATGAAATACGCATATTGGTCATTATTTATCTTTTCAACATATATGTGTTCAAGTGTATCAGTGATATGAGATTGAGTGGTGAGTCATGTGAAAAATCTGTGCTCATATACTCTACATATTATATAATTCTTGTGAAATATAATTTATATATATGAACACATCTATAATTTTATTTTTAAAAACCTGTCAACAGGAAAAGGACAGCAACAACAATAATTAATAAAATAAAATAGACAAACTATGATTAGCAACTTAATACTTTGTGATTTGTTTTCATACCCACCTTGCTACCGAAAAGAAACTTTTCCCCATTTTTTTAATATAAATATATAATTGCAATTAGGAAAACACGCATTATCATTAAGACCTGCCTTACAAGCGCTCCCCCCCCCCCAAACGTATAAAGGCTTCCATTTTTGTGCTGTAGATTCTTTGTTATACAAGGTCTATCTGCAATCACAACCCTAAATATCATCCAAACAGTATAATAAATAAGCTGGCACACACTGAGATACTTATGAATGGCAATCCAACCTACAAAGTGAACATTAGCAAGGAAACAAGAATTCAGTCACTGATCAATACTCGAGTTGACCAATAAAATTGAAGAAGAGGATGGTTTAAACTATGTAACCACATGAATTAGGTACTATGTAACCACATGAATTAATTAGTCTTGTATAATAAGTGATATTGATTAACACAATTGTGATCACATGATTGATCCTATAATCTGCATACTACATTTCCACTGTCCTGTGCATGTGAAATAATATATTATACTGGACACTCAATCTATTCTGATACAGAGGGCGCCACCAGATCACTACGTATCTGGAAAATTTATTTGCTGTGATCAGAATAGATGATGATGATGGTTTGCACCGATTAGACTCAGGGAGAAACAAGAGATCTTAAATTGTTTAGACAATTGAGACAAAAGCACAAAGACAAATGTCAGCCAAATTAAGTTTAAACAAATTCTAAAATTTTATTAAGATAAAATAAATTATGAAGTATAATTTATTTATGATGCAATAAATAGAGTTAACTCTGGCATGTACCAGAAATACGAAAGGCAAAGCTATGACAGACCGACTGATCTTCTAATAAACGAATTACAAAGGGAGGAAGCAAATTTTATTCAGCCGAGGATTCACCCAAACATTGGTCAGATATTCAAACAATGTGTTCTTGAAACAGATCAAAGAAACCAGCGCCGACGAGCTTTTCGAGGTCCAAAATTTGGTAAGACCCCAAAGGTTCTTATGTCGGTATGAGCTGCACCTATTACTACGTTTAAAATAACGGTGATTGATCCACCTCAAGAACAACTGAAAAATATGATTGAAATGAAGTAAAACAATTAAAACGGGTGAATCCCCGCCAAACGATTGGCGAAAATCACTCTAAAATTAATAATTAAAGGTCTCAATAAGAGACAAGTAAATCATTAGAAAACCAGTTACGTCTGTCCCAGCAATTAAAGAAAATGAATTACAAACAAATGCTGAGTACATGCTCTGATAAATCTAAAGCACACATAATAAATACAAAAATAAATCTATCGGAGAGTGCACATGAGTACGAAAATATTAAAAGTGGTAAACGCTTTGGCAGAACGAAAGTATCGCTCACCTGTAATTTAAAAAGGGATAAATTTTATCTTCCTGCTGACGACTTATAAAATTACAAAGAAGAACAATTCTAATTTCCACTTTTAGAGATATTAGAAACGAAATCTCCACCTGCAGAAAATTAGACGATAAAGTCGCCAGCCAAAAGATATTCGGAGGTTTGCGAAAGCGCAAACACAGTGTTTACAAATTAATTATTGAATACTAAAATAATTACAGGTAAGCATATAAAATGCATGCCTGCCAAAGCATTTATAAAAAGTTTTAGGGATAAAAATATAAAACTCACTCATCACTCTCCAATAAACAAAAATTGAAAGTAACTTGGAATCTTAAAACTAAGATTCCAAGACACACTACAAAATGCTAGAAAACACGGCAGATATTAAATATGAGGCTAAATAGATTACTTAAGCTTATGAATACATATTTATGATTAGACTGAGCGGAGATTTAATGAGAATTAATTTACTCTGGGAAGAATAAAAAAGAAAATAGCTACCTTTCGGTAAAAACAATGTTCATGTAGAGTGCGCACTATTATTTTAGTTCATTTCAAGTTCTTAGACAGCGGCAAGGTAGAGGTAAAGAGGTTCCGGCTTCTTCTAGATGTTTAAGGCATTACTGGAGCAAATTTGGAAGTTAGGGATCTGTCTTTTGTTGAGTTAGCAAGCCATTCGGGTGGTGATAACATGTATAGTATTTGTCATCTTGTTGTAAGCAAAAGGATTTAATAACAGCTAATTTCCTTTAAGAATTTAAATGTCCAAACGGATATAAACTTTCACTTGAGAAACAGCTTGTCTAGTTAAGAATAATGAATTAATTAACTGTCCAAATTTTTGGGGCTATTTATACCTTGCTCCATTTTCCGTGAAACACTTTCCTTGTTGTTGAATGCTACACCTGAGGCAGGGCAAATATTAATCTCCAGCTCAATCTAATCTAAGAATTCTACCCCGGGTTTATTAAAAAAAAAAAACACAAATCAAATCTCCGCTTTTTATAATGAACTTTAAAATAATTAATATAAAAGCTACAGGAATGTAATTAGCAAGATTGCTTGTTTTTAAATCAAATTGATTTAAAGTAAAAACAAGCGGTATAAGAAAATTATTTTAAGAATAAATCGATAAACATTGAAATGATACGTTTTACATATAAACGCATGTGTATTTTGATACACGTATTCTTTTTAAATAATAATAAAATTTAAACATTAAACATTTAGTGAAAATTAAAAACTTAATTTTTTTTTAAAACACCATTGAATCTGATTTCAATCAGGTTCAATATGTAAGCTAAGACATAAATAAAGCCTTTGAAACTAGTAAATATATTAACATTTACAGTAAAAAACAAACATCCAAATCATGTATTATTTTACTTCTATTCCTTAACGTATTACAATATCATTCTTTGCAAATAATCTAAATTCATGATTGCCACTTAAATTTGGCTCTTGAACAATGTAAATAGTTTTTTGCCTGATTATAGATATCATCTATTCACCAAAATTAAAGTAGTTTGTATAATAAATATTTGTGAGCAAACAATTAGCTGTTAATAAAAATAATATTTCACAGGGAAACATGATAGAAAACAAGTTAATACTATATAATTTTTTGGGGAAAAAATCTCATTAAATTTTATTTTCTGTTTGTAAAAGATAAAACAAAAACCCAAGTAGGAATAGCTAAAGTCTAAAAATCTTTTTACCCTTTCCTTTGTTTTTTAAATAAGATAATTATAAAATTATTTTTATGGTAAAATGGGAAAGTTAAGTAATTGCATTTATTATTACATTAGGTTACAAAATCATTTGCTACCTTGGAAATCACAAATTCTTTCTATAATATCAAACTTATCAAAAAAAAAAAAAAACATTTTCTATTAATGAAATAATAATTCACCACCAGCTATTACTGTTCTAATACATATCTATAAACAAGTGTGGCCATTTTATCTTCAAAGAAAAAAAAAAGATAAAAACTACTCTAGAGGGGTCATTTGCAATTTCTATAGAAACCAATCTGTGAGCCTAAAATACATCTCTGTATAGAACAGTGCTGTCTAAATTCCTTCAGCAAAAAACTTTCTGAAATATAAACACCCTTGTACTAATAGACTTGCGTAAAACTTTGTAACTTTATTAAATTTTTATTCTAGATTATCCAAAATGTTTAAACTAATTTAATTTTCTGTTATATTTGTGTTACTTCTTCATATATTCTTATGTAGCTAATTTTGAAATATTTTATAATCTTATAAGGTTGGCACCAATGTGGGCTTTGAGTGTTCCATCATTAGATTTTCAATGAAATGGATGGCTGAAGAGTTGTGGTGTGAAGTAGATTGAAGCCTGTCCATTAAAGTATGAAGATTGGCTATTTTAATGTAAGCTGAGCATTGATTGTATATATGTGTGGAGCTGATAATCTGACAAATGCTGGTTTAGCATGAAATACATATATTGGTGATTATTTATCTTTTCAACATGTATGTGATGAAGTATGTCAGCAGTATGAGATAGCATGGATAGTTGAGGGTCATGTGAAAGTCTGAGTTCAACCCCCCTCATTTATTGGAGTGCAGGTATGAAAAAGCCTGTACTATAGAAAAAAAAAATCTATATGTAAATAAACATTTTGTGATAAATTAAGAAATAAATGCTTTATTAAAAAAATATTTCAGCTATTTGGATATGACATTTTTGCAGTATTTAGTTCCTGCACTGTGATTTTTTTTGATTTAATATTTGTTTGAATTGATGATAATTCAAACCATGGACATGGAAACCATGAATACAAGATATGAATGGTCATTGTTTTGTTTTAATACTTGTCTTTAGTTTAAATTTGGTGTCAATTTCCTCAGTGATAGAGATATTGGTTCTTTCGTTAGACAAAGATATTCATTTAGATTTTTTCAAAGCTCAACTGTACCACTCATTCTGTATAGGTTTATATAATAAATAAGATTGGTCCTGTTATATAATATACTGCACTATGTATTATATTATTTTTCCTATGGAGATGAAATAAGATAATTATTGATTTTTTAAAAAAATATGATATACACCTGGGTCTCGTTTTATGTGGTATATAGGTTCCACAGAAAACCCGCATTAAAAAAAATCACACAAAAATAGACTTAATTTACCTTGAAAAATGGGGGATAGGTGCTGTAATTTTCAGAATTCACATAAAAGCAAAGCAAGAAGGAAAAATTACTTTAAAATTCGCCTTAAAAAAATAAGCAAATAAAGTATGACTAATAAAAAATTTCAAATATTTGAAAAAAAATTAGTACAAGGCAAACTTTTTTTACTTTTTTTATTACTGCAGTATTTAATTTTACATTTTTCATACATATTTTAATCATTACTGCTAGCATTCGTTTGTAAACTGGTAAGAAATCACATTGGATGTGATGTGATGTATTGTTGTTTCTCCTTAAACAAAGTCAAGAATCTCTTGGCAATTATGCCCAGAGCAACCTGTTAGCCACTTTATTTTTATTCGTGATGTGATGTACATCTAGCACCACTTTCTGTCTTATACTGTGTTAATGGTTTTCTGTTTCTATATTAAAAAAATGAGATCAAAATCAAAACAAAAAGATTATACATTATCATTAGAAAGATTATTTTCAGTTTATAAAATCTTTGTTTTCTATTTATTTATTTCTGTTATATATAACAAAATACGTTTTAAAAATTTAATTTTTTTGAATATTTATTGCAATGTTTTTATATGTATGTATAAATCTATTATTATTATTTACTCATTAGTATAAATAGGTTATTTACATAGAAGCTAAGTTCTAAATACAGCTTCAGGCCATATTCACATTGGCTGCTAATATAACGTTATATATATATTTTAAAAAAAGTATTTCAAGTCAAAATAAGTTACTAATAATTTAAATTTTTTGATATCTAATAAATATAGTGAAATATGAAAGATATTAAGAAGAAACATGAATTGCATAACTTCAAAATCGCATTAAAATAATCTGCATAAAAATAAGTTACTAATAATTTAAATTTCTTGATATCTAATAAATAGAGTGAAATATGAAAGATATTAAGAAGAAACATGAATTGCATAACTTCAAAATCGCATTAAAATAATCTGCATAAAACGAGACCCAGGTGTATAGGAAATATTTTTTTTTATATACTGTACAAAGATTTCTTATTAAACTAGTGAAGTTTGTTGGTTATCAGAACAAATGTGTAGTAAATCATGAATTAAGTAAAAAAATTTTTTACTCCATTTCTGCTCTTTTATGTAAACTTTGAGTAATCCTTAGCTGCTAGATGATAGTGCTTAGTAAATTTCTGCCTAGTACTGCCCTATCCATATTCCCAGATAGAAATAGGTAGAAATGTATTAAGCATTAGTAACTGGCATCTATTGATTGGTCACGCTTACCCAAGGTGGCAGAATTGGAGAAATAGATTTATTACTTAAAAGTAATGTATAGGCAGAAATTGTGATGTTTTGTTGATGTTAAATTGTTAGTTGTTACAAATTGGATATCTGAGTTTAATCTTCATTTGTCTGTATACTATGACACTGTGAATTGATGCTATGTTGGATGTTCATAGTACTTCTTTACCATTAACAAGTATATTTAAAAAAAAATTGACACGAAGTCTGTGTTCGAAGCCCTATCACAATGTTATTTTTAAAATAAAAATTCAAATATACACATGATTTAATCTCAAATTTGCCATTTCATGTAGAGAGTATTAAGAAAATCACTTCTGAATTTGTATTAATTGGCTGGAAGAATTATTTTTATGTGAAATTGACTGAGCATTTTTTCAGTGCTGTTCAATTAAAATATTATATGTGTTGTTCATTTAGAAAATTAATTGCAAGCAAGCTAAGTAATTGCACATATTACCAGTGACATCTAGTCAATATTTTTGGAATTATTTTTATATTAATGTTTTTAATGGAAACTATCTACTTGCTTTTTTAAAATTATCACTCTTCCTCCCACCCTGTTTAAACTATAATATTCAGTGTCAAACTCTTCATCAATCCTACCGCCTATTTCCTGCTTGAATAATCCATAGGTTCTAGATGATGATGCTTATTGAATCCCTATCCAGTGTTATTCCCAGACTGGCTTATGATTATGGTCTTTGTCGGGGGGGGGGGGGTAACTTTTAATCTGCATCTTTTGTATCTAATGCACCTTTTATTTAACAAACATATTTGATGGCTTTTTTCTCTCTCATTACAATCTATATATTTCGATTTCAAAAACATCTTTATGTTTTGGATTCAAATCAACTTTATTGCATAAATATATAGATCCAGTACTAGTTTAATATCTATGTTTTTGTCTTTGCTATTATGTAAATTATTTAAATTTGTACTAAAAGAGCTGAAATAGATTCGAAATTTTCATCTGATAAATGTTGTGGAATCCGGGAAGTCATGTTTTTTTTATACCAATCCTAGACGAAGAATAAAGATGCCTACAATTATTATAAAATTGAGAACAGCCAAATAAATGGGTATTGATGTAGTAGCAGAACTATATAATAATAATGAGCAAGTTGGTTAGGATTGAAAACTTTAAGATGTTTTAGAGTTTCTGGCTAGTACTTTGATAGTATAGAATAAAGTGATGACTGCTGCAGGATGCATAGCATTTAAGGGTTTAAACCCAGTTTTAAAATTTCCTCATTAGTCTGCGATTTTGGATAACAATAGGGATTTAATAAACACTAGCAATTATTGATTACTCAAATTCACAATGGCTTCCAAGATTGGAATGGACTAAATAATTTGCTTTGCTAATTAACTATTCAGCCTTAATCTCAATATTTTAAATGACCCTAGATATTTTTTTTTTAAAATAAGTGTACCAAGATTCAATTGTCTATGTTAAAAAGTGATACATAAATAGTACATGCAAGAATTGATATATCACTTAGCCCAGAGTTTATAATGGTAAGTAATAATAATCAATTATTTTATTGCTAGGAAGTTCATTAGAATACCAAATTCTTCACACAGTAGTGCCATCAAGTGCAAGCCTTTGTAATCAATGGATCTAAGAAGATTTGTGTATAAAATCTCCATCTAATGCCTACTCATTCAAACATCCCTAGATTAGTTTCTAACTTGTGACTTTGATCAGTGAGGAGCCACAAGCTAGAAACTAGTCTGGAGATGTTTGTATGAGTAAGCACTAGATGGGGATTTTATATACATCTTCCTGTATCCATTGATTAAGAAGGCTTGCACTTGGTGGCACTACTGTATAGAGAGTTTGGAAGAGCGATATAAAGACTAGGATGAGGGGTAGAGATACCATTAATATGTGGCAAGGGAGTATATACATTATCAGATATTTTATTTGCGAATGTTGTCTTGTGCACAGAAAGAAATGAAAATATGGAAGTTATGCTGAGGACATGCACAAAGATGGATAAAGAGATGGGATTAAATTTAGTAAAGAAAAATCAAAAGTAATGATGATTAATACTGGGGAAAGAGAAGACAGAAATTTTATTGGGGAATATAAAGTTAAGGGTGTGAATAGGTATAACTATTTGAGAATCATATTAAGTAATCAGAGAAATTGCTTGGGTAAATGGGAGACAAAATTGAAAAATGAAGCAAAGAAAAGGGAGGGGCTGATAAAGAAATTAAAAGTGTTTTTGTACAATAAATATGATGTAGCTAGAATTGTGTGGCAGTAGCAGGTTTAACACATGGTAACGATGCATTATGTGTAAGTATAGGGGTATTAGATTACTAAAGAAGTAGGAAGACATATATTAGATGCAGTTGTGTGGATATCAAAGGAGACAATTCAAGGAGAAATGGGATTGTCAAGTTTTTATATAAGATGCAAAAAGCAAAATGAAAATGTTTTGGTAAATTGCAGTTTATGGATAATAAGAGAATAGCCAAAATAGTATTTACTTGTTATGTATAAAGGGCAGGCAACAAGGTTGGTGAAAAAGGTGGTATGGTATGCTGGAGATTTGGATAAAGAATTTATGTCAATATATGGGATGATTTTGTTCAGAGAACTGTTGTATAATAGTTGTAAGGAATGGGATAGAAGAATAGATGCATTAATAAAGAATAGGGAATTGGAGAGATGAAGATTTAGTATGGAGAATAAAAGGAATTTAAATATATATAGAAGTAAACAGAATTTTAGGCGCAAATTAATTTATGATAATAGTAAGGAAGGTAATTTTCTGTTTAAGGCTTGAACAGGATCTTTAGCAACAAGGGAATGACATAAATGGAAAAATGTGGGTGATTTAATCCACAAATTGTGTAAGAAAGGCATAGGAAATATTAGGCATATGTTAATTGAATGTAAATGCCTGCAAGCAGGAAGGGCACAGATAATGAAGTTATGGGAGAATAAATATAAAGAAAGTGATTATACAGATGGTAAGTTTTTAGTTTTTATGCTTTGGAAAAAGATAAGAGGGATTTAGATATAAAGGCCTTGGAGTTGACAGATTATGTTGTGGAAATGGGATGGAGCTGAATAAAGAAGAATATGGGAAAAACATAGGATGAGGAATGGAAAGGGAAGATAAAGTGGCTGTTTTTTCTCGGCATGGTAGCTGAGAGATTCCTGACTTCGAAAAAGTAGAAGTCACAATGCATCTCTCATTATCTCATAATCTTATTAACAGCATGTGTAAGCATATAAAATAGTGATCATGTGATGTTTTGAAGTTCATTAGAAGTTGGAGCAGAATACAATCTTTGTATCTTGATCTCCAAAGTTCACCATTCTATATTGTATTAAACCAAGCGGAGTATAGTAATAGTTTTCTGCTACACTTCACACTAAATTGTATTTGTATCATATTGAAAATTTAACATTTCTTTAATGATTTGTAAGAAGAGACAAGTATATTTCTCATCAGATTTTCTAACAGATAAAGAAATGGGATCAATTACTTTTGTTCCATTCTAATTTGAAAAACCAATCATTAACTTTTAACAATATCTTCTTGTATGTGTTTTAATCAAAATCAATATATTTTCTACAAAATTAAATTTGTTAGAAATATATTAGCTTTATTGATTTCTGTTTGTTAGTTGAGGAAGAAAAAGTGTTGGGAATATAAATTTATTTTTGATATTTTTTCGTCTTCTACTGAAATGAATCTTTACAAAATTAATAATAAAATCAGTGTTATTTTTTAAAATCTTTACTATCAAACATCGTTCTTTAAATTACTGTTTAACAGGCGTCCACTCTTAACCTGTTTCATTAATACTGTATACAGTATTAGATTTTGATAGTTATCTTGGTAGGATAAATAATGTTGATTATATTGAATAATGATACTAAAAATTACTAAAAACAATTGTTATTGTTTTTTATATGTTTTATTAGTTTATTTTTTCAATGTAAAATACAATAACTTCTTTATATGTATAGAATATTAAAAATAAATTATGGGGAAAGAATAAGGAAAAAACGTTAAATTAAAAAAAGTTAATAGAAAATGCAAACTAAAACTATATACATATTTTTTAAATACAAAATGGAAAATCGCAAATAATTTGATTGAAGAATCTTGTTAATATGTTCGGGACCAGACTTAATCTGGCAACCGGGCAATTATATAAATAAATTGATAATACAAACAACTAAAGTTTAATAAATAATTTTAAGAATTATTCGAGTAACAATAAAATTAATAGACAGGAACCAAATGATAACTTGCTAGTTGATAATAACATCAATCTTAACTACATAACGGTCCATATCTCAAAAAATAAATCTTACATATACAGTTTATACTTAGTTATAGCGCCACACAATAACTTCTGTATTACATCGATCGTTTTAATTATCACTCAAGTAAGCTTGTTCACACATATCTCGAGTTAAACCACTAAACACCACATTATCACCATTTCTTATGCTTGCTCACAACTGTTATTTAAACAGGCAAAACTCCATACAGTAGTCAAGCATTGGTGGTCGAGAGGTCAGCGACAGCTGCTTTACAAGCAGTTGTCCCGGTTTAACGGATTCGCTTCCCGGCTGATGCTATGACACATGGGGGGGGATTCCATACAGTAGTGCCACTCTGGATGCAGTG
Organism: Epiperipatus broadwayi; assembly: GCA_028023455.1. Classification (NCBI taxonomy): domain Eukaryota; kingdom Metazoa; phylum Onychophora; class Udeonychophora; order Euonychophora; family Peripatidae; genus Epiperipatus; species Epiperipatus broadwayi. Next base: position 855,063 of record JAQFVV010000155.1, read on the forward strand.
CTCTCAGATGCAAAGCTCCTCACTGATGGAAGCCACGAGCTATAAACTAGTCTGAGGATATTGGATGAGTAGGCCCTAGATAGGGATTTTATGCACAAGCCTTCTGGAATCCACTGATTACTCTGGCTTGCTCTGAGTGGCACTACTGGAAGGAGAGTTTTGCCTGTTTTAATATCTTGAGTTAGTCGTATTAGACTATGACTGGATCTCTTTTTTACTGTTAAATTTTTGACTACAATTGCACAATCAGTTTCTTTCACTAATCTGCTTTCAACTAAATGCTTCTAACTATTTCTTCATATCACTACTTTTCTGACACCATTAGAAGTTCTGCAGGCATTTCTATCAGCCTTAACTAATTTGCATAATGTTAGACTTTATTTAAATGTAAATTAGCATATTGCTTCTTGCATTAGAGTAATTTTCATTTTCTGCATATTATTATTTTTAGAATGACCCAACACTGCCTAAACTGACCTCCCTGCTCATATGTACATGTATGCAAATTTTATTGGTAAAATATTTACAAACTAGCCAGTATATAATAATACCTCCCTTCTCTAGAAATAAGCAGCATTTAATTTACAAAAAATAATAACCCAGACTTCAAACTTTTCTAATCATCTTATACAACCGGCATACATGATAACATATATGCAAAAAAAGAAAAGATCTCCAATATATGTATTTTGTATCGGACTAGTACTCATCAGTTGGTTTAGATCATCATCTCGTACATATATATATATATAATCAGGGCTCAATTTATATTAGATAGCAATTCTTCAAACTTTAATGAACAGGCTTCAGTCCTTTCCACTCTCCAGCTGTTCAGTTGGCCATATCATTGAAAATTTGGTGATCGCATATTCAAAGCTTTTGTTTTTCAATTTTTGTTACCATACCTATGTTGACTGTAAGTCATTCTGCCCCCTCATGGTGTTTAGGTCCTGTATATGAGGTGTCAGAATGACTTTGAAAAACAAGAGCTTTGATCATGCCATCACTAAATTTTAAATGATATGGACAACTGAAGAGATGGAGAGTGGAAAGGATTGAAGCCTGTCCATTCAAGTTTAAGAATTGCTATTTTAATATAAACCAAGCTCTGATTATATATATGTGAGGGAGATGATAATCTGGACTAACTGATGAATGCTGGTTCAGCTCGTAATACATATATTGGACATCATTTATCTTTTTTGCATGTATATGGTCATGTGTATTGGTTGTATAAGATGGAATTGATGACTAAAGTGAGTTTGAATCTATGTTCAAATCCCCTCTAGGTATCTGTTACTAGAAGATCTTGTTGAAGTTAATTCTTCCTTTTTTTTACTCTATACTGTACTCCTATTCTTATTCAGAATTCTATTATTTCTTGAACTGAAGAGTTATTTGGTATTTCTAACTCAGTATTAGTAAAAACATCAGTCTTATTATCCTATTTGTACATGAAATAATAATTATATCCTCTAATGTTTCATGTTTTCATTTTCTTATATGGCTAAAGTGGCATTTTAAAATCTTTAATCTTCCAATTTTTATTTTACGTATTTGTGCAAAATCAGTTCTACTTATTATTCTCAGTAACTATTTCTTCTTAATTATATCTTTTATTTATATAGCTTGGTCTATTTTAAATCTGATGTTTTCTAAATCTCTGGCTTTTTTTCTTTGTTTTATCCGGTGTTGAACTAGTCAAGTGTGTTCTCATACATCATTAATAATTCTGCAGGTGTTTTCTTTGTAACAGATCTGTGCTTAAAATGTTGGTAAAACAATGCTGATGTAACCGCTTCATTAATTGTTTTCAGCTGTTGAACTGTCTTGAATCGCCTTTTCTGCAACTGTTTGACTGAGGGTAATAAGCACATATAAATATATTCATTCTCTTCGGAGCAAGAAAGTCTTCCAATTGTTTTGAGCTTAAACCCTTCCCATTATCTGTTATAATAGTTTCAGGTTACCCATGTGTTGAGAAAAGTTTGTTTAAAACTTTTATCACACTATCTGTGCTCATATATTTTATTAGATGGGATTCTATTCATTTTGATTGGGCATCTATGGTTATTAGAAAAATAGATCCATGAAATGGTCCAGCATGATATAAATGAACTCTTTCCCATCCACTTTTAGCTTTAGACCAGGATTTGAATTTTTTAGCTGAAAAACTCGCTGTTTGTTGGGAAGCCAGGCATTTTCTAACATTTTACCCTATATCGCTCTTAAATTCTGGCCATCAAACATATGAACAAGCTAACACTTTCATTTGGACTATTCCAGAGTATCTTTTGGGTAATAATCATAGAACGTTTTTTACCCCCAGGCAGTATTACATCGTCCATCATAAGAATGCATTCATGGCAAGTTGACTGACTTTCCCAACTTCCAAATTGCCGGAGTCAAATAGTTTTATCTTTTAAATGGCCATCCCCTTTTTTTATCCAATTCTTTATGATTATTACTCTTTATTCCTTTTAGTCCACTCTGCTATAGTTTTTCTATTAACTATTTTGGACTTTAACCCATCTATATAAGTAATTTTACCAATATAACTTCCATATACTTTTATGTGGAGTTCTGGCAAGAGCAGCTGCATGCATGCTTTATCAACTTTCCTGGTCTATATAACAATTTATAGTCATACGAAGCTAATATGTTTATCCATCTTAGCATCTGCTGATTGGCGGTCCAAAGTTTTCTTAATTTTGCCAAATATTCATAGTGATGCATATTGGTGGAATTTTTTCACCACAAAAACTATGGCTGCAGCTTCTTTGTCTCACTGGGTGTAGTTTTTCTTGGCCATAGACAATGTTCTTGATATATAAGTGGCAGGACGTTCACTTCTGTTGGCATTATGGGATAGTATGGCTCCAACAATGTATTCAGAAGTATTTGTTATTACTGCCACTTGCTCACTATAGTAGACTAGTAAATTTTCAGAGAATAACAATTCTTTCATTTTTTTGAAAGCAATATCTTACAGTTCTCCTCATATCCATCTTTGGTTTTTCTTTAGAAGTTCATTAAAGGATGTAGCTTTGTGTGATTTTTCTCTATAAGAAGGCTTCAAAGAAATTTAATAAGCCTAGAAAATCGTGTAACTGGTTTACATTTGTTGGCTTTAGGTATTTTTCATAGTTGTAACATTCTTTGGGTTTGGATATTTTCTATTCTCGATAATAATATGTCCCAGAAATTTGATTTCTCTTGTTGACCTATACATTTCTCAGCATTTAATCTTGCACCAAACTTGATTAACTTTTCACAGACTATATAATTTTTCTCTTGATTTTATTTCATTTTCAGCAACTATAAGAATGTTATCCAAATATGGTATAATTCCTTTTACACCTCTTAGCAAGTTCTCTATCTTTGCCTGGAAGATATTAGGTGCTATAATTATTCCATATGGTATCTATCAAATAATTCCATATGCATGTTTATCATTAGCAGTTGTGTTTGTAACTGCCATTTGGTGAAAAACTGATTTTGAACTAATTTTTGTGAAGTGTTTTGTTTTTTGTAGAGACTTCCTTTGTACTGGGTATGGGATAACCATCTTTGTTAATATTTTTATTATCAGTAATCCAAGTAACCACATATCCTCACATTTTTGTTCAATTTTTGTACTACTACTATCGGCATAGTCCAAGCAGATCTTTCTATTGATATAATAATGCCCGTCCTCTTCAATTCATTTGGTACTTTTACCACTTTCGGCTTAAGAGCAAACATGGCCATTTTTAGTTTATACACAACTTGTTGTGCTTTATTCATTATCTCAGTGTCATCTGGCTTCACCTTGAGCTCTGCTGAGTTAGAGCTAAAAAGCCGTGAAAATTTATTTCTAATTTCATTTTCTACTGTTATTCTTTTTACTATATTAGTCTTAATCCCAGAGGCTTGAACCAAGTGTGTTCTAATATTGGACTAATATTCTTTTAACTATGTATGATGGTAAATTTTTATTATGATTACCTTACTGATACTATCACAAGCTCCCTTAATATTTTTTGGATTTCCATTTCCATCTATTGCTGCCACAGTAGTTTTCTTTAACTCGACATTAACCATTGCTCTTTTCCAAATAATTGTCCGATCTCTAAGCAATATCAATGGTATGCCTTACCCACTGTCCATCTCCATTTTTATCAGTTGTTCATACTTACATTAGATATATCACCTCTTTTTTTCAACTTCTTCATAGTTATAACCTTCTTTGATAATCCTCCCTTTGTATACTTTTTTCTGGTAAATTCTGTTTCGTTATTTGTCACTTGTTTTTACACCATTTTGATAAATGACATGTCAACAGCTAAAATATCTTTGAGTATATATTTACACATTACTTTAAAAAGACCTGTTTTTCTACAACAATTATAAGTTGGAGGAGTCTAATTTAAATAACCTTTTTATTGCAAACCTTCAGACAAACACTATGTATTTATAATAATATCATATCAGATATGATGAAAGTCTCGTTTGATTCTCAGAATGGGTTTTCACTAGATAAATGTATTGATACTAATCGATCATATTACACATGCATTCTTTAAGCAGACCCATCTTGATGTCGTCTGTTTTGATATGTCACAAGTATTTGATAGAGTGAGGGCCTAATAATAGACTAACTTATAAACTTAAAATTTTGGGATTTAGTTCTCATTTAGCTGTATGATTTGAAAATTATTTGATAGTTTCTTTTGTATGTATGAACAAAACTATAGTTTTTAAAAAAAGTATAATGGGCGACCACCAGGTGGAGTTTTATGTGTGATTGTGAACAGAATATTAAAAGAAGTAAAATATTTAGTTATGGGGATGGTTTGATATTTATGATAATCATATTGAATTGCAGAAAGATATTAAACATTTCAGTGATTGCTGTTATATATTTTCGTTCTTTATTATAATTATTAATGAATTTATTTGAAGATAGTAATCTTTAGTAAGATTTTGCAAAAAGCGTAGCACTTATAAATTGAGTTGTGGCTGTATAGATAATAAACATTATATTTGAATTGAGTGTATGACTTAGACTGACTGAAGAAGTCTAGTTTAGCCAGAATGCATTTTCAGGGTCATTTGCCTTTTTTCTGATGTCTTTTTTTTGTGAGAATATTATATAGAAGGCTTCAAACATATTTATTTTATATGTTTGTGCATATTTAATTAAAGTAATATTGGAAGGCAATATAATATTGAATTTTTCTCATCATGTCTCGGAGGTTACAGTTTTAAAATAAGTTCGTAAAAGTAATTTAAAGTGAATTTCAATTTTTATTGCATCTAGAACAATTACTCATTATTAAATTGATTCTTTCAACCAGTTTAATTGCAGTCCTTAATATTTCTGGTCTCTTATTCCTTCTCTTTTTGTGGTGACTGTAAATGCTTTCCTTTTTTATCTTTTTAAAGTTTTAGAATTGATTTCCTGTTGAACTGATATCTCTGCCCAGTTTAATTAGTTCCATCAGAAACTGATGTATTGGTTTGTCTTTTGTCAGTTTTTATTAGTCTTTCTCCTTTTTTAATGAAATTGAACAACAAAGTCCATGTTTTATTTTAAACAATAAACAAAGAACTAATCTTAAAACAAAATAGAAATAATAAAATACTATTTAATCCAGTTACTGAAATGAAAAGTTGAAAGTTTACAACATTAAATCTGATATATATACCTTATTTAAACACAATTCTATTTACAAATAAAATAAATTCCAATTCATTTCACAAGTTCGAATATCAACTGACCTTGATCTATGGACCTTGACTTCCCACCGCATCAAACTGTCCTGGGCAATAATTGATTAGTTTAGTAATTGGCAGAGCTATGCCTTGATTCATGAATCTTGAGTTCCAGGTCAAACCACAAGGAAAGGGTCTATTGCTTAGTAGTTTATAAGAAATGCGAGCTCTAGAAGTGACCGAATTTGGCCTTGATCCTTGGATATTGATTTCCAGAGCCTGCCATTCTACTATTGCCCTTATTCTTATAGGGAAAATCAAATAATTTATTGTTTGGTGAATTGATAAGAAGTTCAAGCATTGGAAGATGGGCCATGATTCATGGATTTTAATCTCCAAAATCTGCTATTGAACTAAACCATACAGGATAATAATTAGTGGTTTATTGATCAGAAGTTCATAAGACATTTGAGCATCAGAAGTGATGGAGCTAAATCACAAACATGAATCCTGAGGTTCAGAATCTGCTCCTTTACTAATGGATCAAACTATGCAGGACAATAATTAAAAGGTTTAGTGATCAGAAGTTTATATGAAGTTTGAGCACCAAGAACTCCAGAGTCCACCATTCTATCACTTTATCAAATTAAACAGGGTAAATCTACAAATGTTTAATCATCACGAAACAGATTTATCCTATAAGTATGCATATTTTTTTTTTACAATCTCCAATTTGATTGGTCATTCCCTCACAATTGGGTGAATGCAAGATAATTTCATACCATTTTTAATACTTGTCTATATTTATGTAGCCTTCTGCTTGTTTGCACCTTCCAGTCATCTTTCATTCAGCATAACTATTCTAATCTTTCATTCTGTAGTAATTGAAGGGTTTGATTTTATGGAACTTATAAGCATTAGGTATAATAGATGATCTTCGAACCAGAAGTTTTAACTCTTACATTCATTAATCTATTATGACACTAAATTGCACAGATGAAAAATGACTTTCCTATAGCATTCATCCTTAGGTGATCACCTTCTAAATACTAACTTAACCCACTATTGCTTAACTTTATTGATGAGATGAAAATGGGAGTTTTTAATTGTTATGATTCTTTTCAATAAAATTTCTTTTGATTCACATTGTTTACATATAACCAACACATGTACCCATCCTCATAATTAATTGGTTGATTTAACAAATCATGCATGGTATTACTGTGGACCGACTACCATGATATCAAATAACAAAACTAAATTTAAATATGGTATTATAGCATATTTTTTCTCCTCACTAAATATCACATTTCAAACATGTATTAATGCACTGCAATCGCATTTTGTTCATAATTTAAATACTATATTTATTCAGTTCTGTACTGCAGTCAAAAAGCACATTTTTTTCCAAACGTTTTTTCCTTGAAAAAGTTTTATTCCAATACCATATTTTTTTAGAATCTGGGAATGAACCCAGCCGATGGAAAGGTTATCTTTTTTTATTTTTAATTGGTTGTTTTAAAAAATTACTTTCTTTTGTTAAAATCCTTTGTAAAAAAAAACGATTACAGTTTATTAATGGTGAAACAAATAATTTTTTTGCTTGAAAAATACACCTTCTAACAAAGAAATATTTAACCTGAATATCACATGACAATATTAAGGACATTTAAGAGATTTTGTATATAAGATTATTTATTGGCAGTTTTTGAATCATTCTCTTTTTGATAATTTTTCACAGCTATTTGAATGCCTTGTAAACATAAGTGCTAAAATTTAATTGTATAATTCTTGTAGTAATATTAAAAGGAAATATGCCTGTGTTTGAAAGAAAGGTTTCTAATTTATGCATTTTACCAGTTTTTATTTATAGATCTGAGAGTTGGATATTTAACTAAATAGTAATACAAAAACTTCATACCACTCAATAAAGATGGAAAAATGTATGTCAGGAATAACAAGAAGGTATTGAAAATGAATTACAAAGAAGTATATTACCAACATCATTGAAAGGATGAAATAAAGTTGGGCTGAACATATTGCTAGAAGAGATGATAGTAGATGGACATTTGACATTTAAAATTGAATCCCAAGAAATCTGTCAGAGTTAAAAAGAGATTATATGTGAAATGGATGAATGAGATAAGGAAGGTTGCTATGGGGGAGAGATGCTAGGAATTGGAGAACTATTTAAACTTGAAGAGTATTTCACTATGCAATGGATTCATAATGGTTTAAAATCCTGTTAATAGCTTTAATTAAATATTATTTCTATTTTGGTAATTTGATAAGTTCTATTTTCTAATTTTTAAATGATTTAATTTTCTAAAATATTATTTTAGTTCTTTATTCAAATTGGTTGATTTTCATTTATAAGAATTAATTTTATTAAGCTTGTATGAAGTTATTTTATTAAATACAGTTTATGTACACATTGATGTTTCAAATATGTATCAAATATGTAATATCTGATTAATAGTTTTAAAAGTTAGATATTTTAATCCTTTAATTTAGTGACTTAGTTCAAATGCCAGTTTGTACAATTTTTTAAAGAGAAATGAAATTGGGATTGCAAACACTTTAAAAATCATATAAGAAGATTGTATACATGGAAAGCTCCAGGTGATAGAGAATGTTATCGAATAGATTATATATTGATTCAAGAATGCTATCAAGAGTTCACATGCTTTGTATGGTGCTTTTGTAAATTTGGTTATGACTAAATTAAATTTGAGTTTAAAAAGAATAAAAAAAATGGGAAAGCTATGTAAGATGGGATTTAGATAAATTAAGAGAAATGGAATTTTTTTGTTTAATATGTGAAAATGCAATAAAAAGGACTGATAAAAATGAGGAATATATGAATAGTTCTAATAAGTATTTGTGTATGATTCAAGAAGGATTATTAAAAACAACAAAAAATGAAATAAACACTATTCAGTTAAAGAAAGCTTAACTGATCTTGGGTAATGGAAGATATGTTGGAAAAAATGGATGTAAGAAGATGGAAGAATGTCAATACTGAAGAAAGGCAAAGTACATATAGAAAAATTAATAAGACCTAAGAAGAAAAACAGATTTAGCAAAGAAAAATGGTTTGAACTGGAATGTAAAGAGATAAAAATGCTTCAACAGGTGAAAAGATATCTAGTATTTATTACGATTAGAAATGTCACTTCGAAGGAAAATAAATAGTTAGCAAATGAAATAGCAGATAAGAATGGAAAGAGAGTAACTGATAGCAATGATATATTAAAAAGATGGAAAAAATATCTTCAATATCTGTTTACAAAATAAAATAATTCAATTAAGTATGAACTTGAAAATGAAGAAGATATTGAAATAGATGATAAAGATATGGACATATTAACAGATGAAATAATTAAGTCAATTGCACAAATAAAGAATGGTAAAACTGTTGGATTTGATGCAATACTTATAGAATATTTGAAAGATGGAAGAATTTATTATGGAGGAAATAATTGGACTTTGCAATTTGATATATAATAGTGGAGTTTCGTCTGAAATTTTTTTGAGGACTATAATATTTCCAATTGCTAAAAATAAGAAAGCTGTTACTGGTGAATAGTACAGGACAATAAGTTTGTTATCTCATGCTTCTAAAGTTTTATTGAGTGTTTTAAATCAGAGAATTTATGGGAAGGTAGAATATTATATTGGAGAAGAACAGTTTGGTTTTCAGAATGGGAAAAATACAAGAAATGCTATTGGTATTGTAGAACAATTGCAGAGAGATATGAGAAAGATAAAGGAATTGGCATGTGTTTTGTGGGCTTGGAAAAAGCATCTAATAGAGTAACCCAGAATAAAATTATGACCATCTTAAAAAAGAAAAGAGTATTTTGGAAAGAGAGAAGATTGATTTGGAATGTGTATTCTCAGCAAAATATTAGAGTTGGACCGGAGAATAATGATACCGATGGAGTGAATATAGAAAGAGGTGTTAGGCAAGGAATGCAGTATGTCACTTGTGCTTCATAATACTTAGAAGGCATGTTAAATAATTATTTAGATTGTGGAGGAACAAATGTTGGAGATAGAATAATAAAATGTATAAGTTTTGTAGATGATATGACTCTTATAGCTGAGGATGAAAAGTGTCTTCAGAATATGCTGAATAAATTGGAGGTAGGATGTATTGAATGTATATTAATGTTTAGAAAAGCAAGTGTTTGAAGAAAAGGAGGAATGCAAAAAGATTGTTGATTTGTGATAATATAGTTTCACAGGCAAATGGGATTTAAACATGCAAAACTCTTTATATTTGGTAGTTGAGTGAGTGAAGAAGTTAGAAGAAGAATATTAGCAAAGGAGGCATTTATTAAGAGAAAGAAAATATTTTGTGGAATTAAATGCCATGTGTGGAATATGCTATTATATGATTGTGAAATGTGGACACTGTAATAAAATTAGGAAGAGATTGGATACCTTTGAGATGTAGTCATGGAGAGTGATAGTAGAAATAAGTTGGATGAATAAAATAAATGAATTTTTGAAAAGAGTAAATAAAAAAAGAAGATTGATTGGAGAAATTAGAGATAGAAAGAGAAACTGGATTGGATTTATATTGAGAAGAAAGTATTGTTTAATGAAAGATGTTTTAGAGGGAATGGTGAATGGAAATAAGAAGAAAGGAGGGAAAAGATTGACATTGCTGAATGATATAAGAGATGGGAAGAGTTACATGGAATTGAAGAGTTGGGTAATAAATAGAATAGAATAGAGAAATGGATCGATTGGTGATTTGACAGAATACTAGTGATTGAATTTCAAACGAAGGTTTACAGTATTTGAATAATTTTTCAACTATTTATTGACATTGTATGATTTAATATGATATTACCCGTTTTGATTTAGTGCATTGTGGCAGATTCTGGAACTTAAGGACCAGAGATGATGCCCATTTTATGAATTCCTGAGTAATAAAAGTCTTCTGATTATTTACTTTAATCTTTATTTTTTATTATTATATTTATTTTAAATAAACTTATATTTTTGCAATTTAAAATTGGTTGTAAATAATTTTTATTAGTGAGATCCAGTTTGGTTTGATTGTTGATTCATCATCATCATCCATTATCAATTTACTGCAGGATGAAGGTCTCTCCAAGTTCAATCCATCTTTTCCTCATCACCCCTGCACACTTTCTTCTTTCTGGGTCTTTTACAATCTCTTTGTATCGAGTTTAAGATTTCATTTGTCCATCTATTATCATCTCTTCTAGAAATATGTCCAGCCCAACTCCACTTCAGTCTTTTAATTTTTTCAATGAGATCAGTAACATCTGTTTGTTCTTTTACCCATATATTGCGTTTTCGATCTCTTCTTGTTATTCCTAACATGCATCTCTCCATACTTTTTTGATTGTAGATTATATATATATATATTATTAATTTTTCATTATTATCTTCAAATGAATGGTTTGGTAATTGTTTTAAAATCAATTGTATTTGTTAAATAATAAATATATAGCATTTTTATAGACAATACAGTATTTTAGTTTAGAATAGAAACGGAAGTTATCCGAAAAAAATTAGATAATGAGAATGAACAATATTTTTATAAGTGTTTAAAAATAAATATTTATTCATTCATATCCTATTGAATTCCCAGTGAAGTACCATTTTGAAATTAAGGACATAAAAGATCACTAGCATGAAAGAATGACATAAAATGTAAGTCTTATTGATATCTTGATAGATCCATTTTTAGAGATTTCCTTGCCTTGCAAAAATACTTGAAAACATTCTTGCATTATATGATTTCACTGCCACAAATAATCATTTCAAATATTTCAGTGTCACTTGTGGCTCAATTTAAGACGAAATTTGATGTTGGGGTATTGTTCCACTGAGGATTATGGCACAAATATGCTGTCACATTTCATATCATAGCTTTCAATCCAGACATGCTAGACTTAAAAGGTTTTGTGATGAATAGTTAAACTATGCTGCTACATATGTGTTGGATTATAGATGGCGTTGTAGATAACTTTGAGAGAGAATCAGTCACCTTTTCACTAGTACATTCTATAAGTACATAATTATCTATACAGATAATATATATATCATTAAAAACCAGTCAACGTTTAGACAATCCCAATAACAATCAACAATTTCAAACTGTTGTCAAGGCAACCTCCTTTTTTTTTCATATATCATAGCATCGGCCAGGACGCGAACCCACAACCGTCTGCAACCAACTACTTGCTTGCAAGACGGCTGTGATGACCTCTCAGCTAACAACGCTTGATCAAGGCAACCTCCTTTTAATAATAAATGTATGCATAAATATTCTAAAGATTGTATCTTTGCTTATTCTGTTTTTTTAGTATCAAACAATATTATATATAAAACACATCATTTCTTTTTTAAATCTTGCTTATTGTTGGCCTGTGGTTCTCTAGGTCTATGAATCATGACTCCAATTCATGTCTTCCAATGCTTGAACTTGTTAAGAACTCCCAACCAATAAACCATTCTTTTATCATTATTTTTTTACTAATTTAATATTAATCATTTATGTACATATTATACCCGTATGCCAATGTTTTAATTATTTAATATTATCTTTATTTGTATAGATTTTGTTTTATGTTTGTGTTTCAGACACATTTCTGAAATTTAAATTATGTCTTGATAAAGAATGTCTTAAATAATCAAACGGGTATATGGATATCATATGTATACAGATTGTTGGCATTTGATGGATTTATTAATCAACATATTTGAAAACAAAAACAGAAAAAGGAAGTGCTACATTTATATATAGGTGTATTTACTTATATACTCCTGATTAAAGCATTGGATCATCAAGGTATAGATCCAGGATATTGTCATATTTTGAAGAATATTTATAAAAATGCAACAGCAACAATTAGATTACACAATGATACTGGGAAAGTCAACATTGAGAAAGGTGTAAGACAAGGTGACGCCATATCTCCAAAACTTTTTACAGCAGTGCTGCAAGAAGTATTTTGTGGATTAAAATGGGAAACTAAAGGAGTGAAAGTAAATGGAGATTATTTAAGTCATTTAGATTTCGCAGATGATGTAGTTGTTTTTGCAAATAATGCTTCAGATCTGCAGGAATTGTTGCAGGAATTATCAGATGAAAGTAGGATTAAAGATAAATGTTAAAAAGACTAACTTTAATGTTTAATCGATTTGCTCAAAATATGAAAATTAAAGATTGATTATGATGAATTAGAAGAAGTTAACGGTTACAAATACCTTGGTCAGATTATTAATACAGATGGAAACATAATGGAAGAAATTAATCATAGAATTAAACTTGGTTGGAGTGCTTTTGGTAGAAATAACTTGATACTGACTATTTTTTTAAAGAAAAAAGAAGTTCAAGATTAAAATTTATGCTATACTAAAAAAAAATATGCCTATGTGTTTGAAAAGGAAGGTTTTTAACAAATGTGTTTTACCAGTTCTTACTTATGGATCTGAGACTTGGACACTTAATAGAAGAGCAATACAGAGACTTCAGATCACTCAAAGAAGTATGGAGAGATGCATGTTGGGAGTAACAAGAAGAGATCGAAAATGCAATGTATGGGTAAGAGAACAAACAGGTGTTACTGACCTCATTGAAAAAATTAAAAGATTGAAGTGGAGTTGGGCTGGACATATTGCTAGAAGAGATGATAATAGATGGACAATTGAAATTTTAAACTGGATTCCAAGAGATTGTAAAAGACCCAGAAAGAGACCACATGTGAGATGGATGGATGAAATAAGAAAAGTGTGCAGGGGTGATGTGGAGAAGAGAAGCTAAAGATCGGAAAAGATGGATTAAACTTGGAGAGACCTTCATCCTGCAGTGGATTGATAATGGTTGATGATGATGATGACTTATATACTCCACCCATATTTATAATATTTTGAACACAAATATACTTTATAAACCTGAAATCTAGATGGAATATAGGGAGATCATTTATCTTTTTCATATGTTATGTGTATTGGTTGTATGAGATGGAGTAGATGGCTGAAGTGAGCTTAAAAGCTCTTGGGTTCAAATCCCCTATATTCCCACTTATATTTGTAAAAGATTTGAAATACGGGTATTCTTATACCTGGAACTATATAGGGGATTTGAACTCAGACTTTCAAGCAACCTTCAACTATCCACACTATCTTATATTACTTATACACATGACTACATAATGTAGAAAAGATAAATAATCTCCAATGCTGAACCAGTAGTATAAGATAGTGTAGATAGTTGAAGGTTGCTTGAAAGTCATGAGTTCAAATCCCCTATATTTATATTTGTAAATTATATTTTCATAAAATAGATAAATGAATAAAAATAATGTCATCTTCATTTTCAACCATTATTGATACATTTCTGGATAATCTATTGAAGTTTATTGCAATTTCTCTGATCTTTAATCTCTTTTCCACAACACATTCTTACTTATCCACCCATCTCACATGTGGTCTCTATCTAAGGCTTTTATAATCTTTTGGGCTCTCATTTAAAACTTCATCTATCCATTTTTATAATCTCTACTAGCAATATATTTGGGACAGCTCTAGTTCAATCTTTTAATTTTTTAAATTATCTCAATGATATCTATTATTCTCTGACTCATGTACTTTGTTTTTGATCTCTTTTTGTTACTCCTGACATATATCTCTCCATATGTCATTGAGTATTTCACAGTCTCTGATCCATAAGCAAGAACATATCTATCAAAAAGTTTTTTCAAACATATAGGCATTATATCCTTTTAATTCTGTGATTTATAACAAAAGCGCTCCATCCAAGCTTAATTCTTTCTTCATCTATTATGTTTCCCTCCATTAATAATCAGATCAAAGTATTTATAATTGTTAACTTTTTCTAAATCATGATTTTCAATCTTTACTTTCTTCTGAGAAAGTCCATTGAATACTGCTAATAAATTTCTGAAGAAGATTGCTGAAGCAATCGAAATTATAAACTGTAAAAGTGAATGGTAAACAAAGCATTGTGTAACAGTAGTAAAGTGCATGGATGATTTAGTATTATATGGTGTACATTTGGCAATGCAATAAGAAAGAGTAGTTATTATACATCTTATTTGTACAGGAATAAGAGAGATTGGATGATAATTTCCACACTGTCAAGATTTTTTGTTCTTTAGTATAGACATATAAATTAAACAATTCAAAACAAAACAACACTCTCCATATAGTAGTGCCATCTTGTGCTAACAAGAGCAATTATTGTGCTAGTATGAGATAGTGATCATGTGATGTTTAGTGGTTTAACATATAAATTAAATAAATTTCTTGCCATTTTTATGATTTCTAGTGGTTTTTCTGATTAATTGTTGTAATATGGTTGGTATTTTTTTGTTTATTGATTTTTGGTAAAAAAAAAAAAGGTCTGTTTCTTTATACCTATCAGCAATTATTGCAAGGAAAATAGTGGCAGATCTCATTCAGTTTTTTATAGTAGTGAATTTCATATAATTGATCATTTTTGAAACAGCAGATATTCATGTTGGTATTTTTGAGTAATGAATTATATATAGGTTGATACTTATGATCTCTCTCAGCCAGATAGCTTTCTCATAGCATATCTCATCTAGGTATCTTTGTAGTAACAGATATCCAGATTTATATTTTTATATAATAGTAAATTTCATCCAGGTTGTCTGATAATAGCAGATTTCATCAAAGGTATATCTTTGTAGAAGCAAGATCTCATTCAGTTTGATATCTTTATTGCAACTGATCTTATACAACTTGATATCTTTGTAATAATGAATTTCACCCAGGTTGATATCTTAATAGTAGCAGATCTTATGTAGATTGATGTTTTTATAGTAGCAGATCTTATCCATATTGGTATTTTAAAAGTAGGAAATCTCATCCAGCTTGATGTTTTTATAATAATGGATTTTATTTAGCTTGATATCTTTATAATAGCAGATTTCATTCAGATTGGTATCTTTGCAATATGTTTTTTCAATTAATATTGTTAAGCAATTGGACTCAAAAGCAAATATCAAAACTCATTTTAGAAATATTGATTTGGAAGACAGAGAATTGTTGGATTTCATAATACTTGCAAGGTATATGCTATTCTGATAATTTTTTTGAACTATCTCGGTGAAGAATTCCAATTTTATGTAGATTATCAGTATTTTTTGTGGTGACCATATAAATTCTAATGAAAAGGTGACTGATTCTCTTGGTAATTGCTTGCAGCACTATCTCTGTGAGTCCATACAATATGTTATGTAACACATAGTTTAGCTATTGATACTAAAAATTTTAAGCCACTAATGTATCTGGATTATGAGTTACAATATGAAATGTAACAAGGGAGTTTGTATATTTGTAAACCATCTTCAATGTTTTCCTACCTTTATGAAATCTTGAAAATCACTTGAAACATTCTAGTAATTCATAGCTTTACGCTTATATACAGTTTGAATCATTTCAAACATTTCCAGTAATAGTTCTTCCCACTTTAAACTAAAAAATTATCATGCCACAACTCATGATGTGCATTTTCTAGTACATTAAAATATGTATTGGTGTATAGCTGAATTCTATCGCTACATAACATTGATGCATAGATGGGCTACACACGCTTTAGAAAAAGAACCAACCACTGTTTCATTGACACACTGTGTATTCTGTTTTCATTTGATAATCTTCACAAAACTTAGCATTTTTAATTTTCTAATAATGATGCACAGATAATAACGAATAAAGAGTTATCCTCAACATCCAAGGGTATGGTAATCTACATGATTTTCTGAAAATCTGACAAGTTTTGTCATTTAAGTCTTTTAAACTTTTAAATTGCAGTAATTTCTTTTTTCTTAGCAGCTGCTTGTTTTCAAGGCATTACATTATAAAAATTTTAAAAGTATGTTTAAAATTACATATAAAAGGCCAAAAGAAGGTTAGTGGCTTTTATCATACATATATATTTGTACTTCTCAGCTTTCCTTTTCACATTAACGCATTTTGTTGCACTTCACAGTCAGATAATATTTCAGTTAGAATTATTTTGTATTTCATTCTATGTAACGCAGTATGCAAATAAGAGTTTGTTTCTTGTGGCTAGGCGATTGGTGTTTAATCACTATTACTCATGCATTAATGACAATTCACACTTCAAATTTTTAAAATTATATCAAACAATATCAGGTTTATAACTGGGGGAAAATATAAATAATAAAATCAAATTATTATTTTTATTTCTCACGTTGTGAGAAATATAATAAAAAAATTAATCAATATATGATTCTTAAATGCCACAACTACTTGTATGCAGTGTTGTAGAAGTATAAAAACTGGCTATTACAGAAGCACGTACATAGATATATAGAATAAATTGTTTTTCTCTTCACCAATAAAAGTTATATTTATACATATGAGATTTTTTTCGCATGCGTAATGTTTAATATGCCTACTTAGCTCTTTCGAGAGATTTAGTATTCTAATCTCATACTCATAGTTTTATGAATGAAGACTGTTGCTATTTATTGTACACATATGCAAATGAGCCTGAATTTTTTAATTAGTTAGCCCATTGTTTGGAGAGAGCAAAGCATGCCTCTCTTCTATTTATGGCACTGAGATCATTTGCTATGTAAAAAGCCTCTTTGACCTTTCTTTTGGCATCATTCTTCTCTGTGCAAATTATCTGGTCAGAACTGGGTTCGAACACATGGTCTGTAGCTGCTTGGTGATCCCAGAAGATTGATGTTCCTTCATTTTTATTTTTAACTCTGTTGTATGCATACCTGTGTTGGTAAATTCTTGTGTTGATGTTAGCCCGAGTCTCACCGTAGTAAGATGCCTGGCAGCCTAATTGAGGGCATGCTATTTTATAGACCACATGAGGGGCTTGATCTTTTTTTATTTTATCTTTGGAATTATTTATTAGTTGGTTAGTATTAGAAGGTGTTCTGAAGCTAAATTTGAAATCATTAGTCAATTTTTTAGTAATTTTTTTGAAGTTACATTAGGTATAAATGGAATAGTTAAATATTTCATATTGTCTTTAGGCTGTTTATTATTGATTTTTTTATAAAATGTTTTTATTCTCTAATGGATAGTGGTTTAAAGCCTGTGTTGGTCATGTCTTTTATATAGATATATAGAGCAATTTAAAACCAAAATAATTAATAGAATGGGCGATTGTAGAATAATAAAAGCTGGATTGCTCTACGATATTTATCACATTAGGTTAATAAAATAGTGCAAATATACTCAGACAAATTTAATGTTGGATTCAGAAATCATAAATTTAAACAAGCTCATTAACAATATAAAGAACAAGACTTTAATAGTGGACCACCCTAAGGTGATCTATGCTGTGAACTGCAGCCAAAAATACTGCCCATATTTATATCACGATGAGACCAGGGCAAATTGTGCAACTAGAATGATTCAACACTCATTAATGTATAAAAAAGTCTAAGATTAAGCCTGAAGTGTTTAATTCATCTATCTTTCATAATCATGAGAGAGAACATGACCATAGTTGTGATCCGAGTGCTGTTAAAGTTATGTGTGAAGAGAGATTGCAAACAAAATAAAACAGACATGGTTCATTACACAAAATGAATATGTAATGAACCAAAAAACTAATAAAATCAGCAAAAAATTAATGTTCTCAGTAGATGGACCATGAATATGACTAAAAATGTATAAGGTATACTCCGTACAATGAATATTATTAAATTTTATATTTAAACTCTGTAAAAGAATTTTTTCACATGACATATATAGCATAAATGATATTTTTTCTTATAAAACAATGGAAACAAACACACTTATGCCCACTTACCTCTTCCTTCTCCCTGTTTCTGCAATGGCAACATATTGGAACTCAACGGCAATATATTGGAACTCAACGGTTCAGTTCCAATATGTCACCATGATTCTGGTACATGGTACCGAAAGCACTTAGCAAATAGTTTTTTGTGATTAATGTTCTTTGAATTTTAGCTACTCTGTTTATCACATTTTATACATGAAGAATAATATATAGATTAATAACTATTTTTATAACAAAACTCGAATTATCAAATTATCCCAAAGATTTATAAAATAGTAGTGAGTTAAAGTTCATCTGTTATATGTTTTATGCTGTCAGTTTGCAGTTATGAATAACAGGATTCTAGGAAAGATTTGTATCTATCTTTAAAATGTTTTTTTCTTAGATTAGTTTCTCCTTCATTTTTTTTTATATATTCTGGTCTTGCACTGCAATATATATATACTTTCGGTTAATTCCTCAATCCTCCTCAATTCCATTCTTTAATAACCATAATCATCTCTCTTTTGTCCAGAAATGGTATAAAACAAAAAAATGCATAACCTCAACTTACTGCTTTTCAGAAGTAAACTACATTATTCTAATTCTACAACCTATTGTAATATAATAGTTCGCTTCTGAAAAGTATTGTGCAAGCTGGGCTCATGTATTTTTTGTTTGGTAGGTCTTATTAAATTCCTATTTGACATGATCCTATTCATATCCAACATTAGTTTCTAGTGCAACAGCAAGGAGGTTAATGCTATTGAATGAAATGTGCATTATATTAAAAAAATCCAGGGGATGAGGTTCAGTCCAAAACTTTCCACTAGTAAAGGTCATAAACGTCTGGATAGGAGTTCTACTATCTGTTGATTATCTATGATCACAATAGATAACAGAACTGGATTATTCTAGATCGAGTTTCCTTCTGAAAAGCAATATTTATATGATTTTGTTTGGTTTTATAATAATCTTTAATATTGACAAGAGTAAATGTAAATTCCAGATTGAAAGCTTGTGGGGTGGAGTATCTAATTCGTCAGTAATTGAAATTGCCTCTTACTACAATATCATTTAAACTCAGCTTAAAACACCGATTTGACAAATTCAAATAATCTTAGGCCCACCACCTGCCTAGCTAATATCAGAAAAATATCCAATTACTGATCAATAATAAATGGCTAGCTGAGTTGGTCTGGGCTGGTCATTTAATAAGAAAAAATAAAGTTTGCAGGAAAATATTTACTTAAAAATTATCCAAGCTTCTCAAATTTGAAAACATCGCTATAGAGGTCTGAGACATGACCGCTGCACACACTATTTCATTATATATGTGATCCACTAAGAATCCTAAATATTCAAATATATGTTGTCATATATGCTATAAAACTGTACATTTCTTTTGTCAACTCTATTTCCTATTCTTTCTGAATTCATTTTTTTTTCTCCCTAAATGGTTGAATAAATTATAAATTATAATTTATTTTATAGCTCATTACTTAATTAATTAAAATTTTCACTTTTTCATATTTTAATTATTAAATCGTTTAATTTTTATATTTGAGGGGGAGAGGATTGCCATGTTATTCTCTTTTTTTATTAATGGTTTAACCTTGTACCTTTTTTGTAAATTATCGATTTTTTCAATATTCAAAGAGAATTTTCATATGAATTTTGTTTTTCATTCATGAAGAATATTATTTTAATACATATATTAGTTTTATTTCGTTTTAAATTTTTGATTATATAAATTAAAATCAAACTAATAATTTTGTTATCTGCCATTCATTGCTTCACAGGTAAACTATCAATTTATACATTTAATGAAAGTAATCAACTTATTTAGGACATGATTGACAGCTAATTGAGATTTAAAGAGCATCTTGGTGTATTCTGACTGGGAAAAGAATATCATCAAGCTATCATGCTGAGCCACAGAAATTTCTGGGCTTTCCCATATATAAGTCACAGACAGCAATGTCAAAGGAACTCCAGGACACCATCATACACTCTACAGAGTAAATAACTAAAACTCTGGCAGGAGTCTACCTATCCCTATAGGGAAAGGTAGCCTTGCTGAACATGAAGATTATGTCCAGAATTTCCTACTATCTACCTATAATATCTACGCCAAATTCATTTATTAAAAAAATAAATAGGTTCTGCGCCAGGTTATTCTGGAGAAATAAAACAGTAGTCATAAACATACGCAGAATGCAACAGCATCACAGATTTAACGGCATGTCTCTGCATGCTATTCCAGCCTTACTTTTACAAAAAACTCATACCCTCCTTTACAACCTAGGAATTAAATACAGGTATAATCACATAATTAAATTAATACAGCCGACTGACACACCACCCCCAAAGAAAAGTAGTTGTCTATGTAAAATAGCACAAAACATCCATCAGTATGTCAACATTACACCAGATGTCATTGCCAACAAAATAAATATTTGGAGTGCTCAGAAGTTAATGAGTCCCAAACAAAATTCACAAAATACAAAATTAGGCATAACCAATTATAAAATAACAATGTTGTTCAAATATTGAGCTCTAGAACCCAAATATTTAGACTTTATCATTAAAATAAACCTGGATGCCATGCCTACATTGTGGTTCCTATACTTTAAACGGCATATCATCAAAGTTGACCCAGTATGCCCAAACTGCAGAAGAGAAGATGAGACATACTATCATATCAATTCATGCAATGGACTAGGAACAATAAGATCTACCATTTATCAAAACATAAAGGTAGACTATTATCTCATTATATCATTACAAGACTGCATTAAAAAAAACAATTTCCACTCATTAGAATGTCAATTTTCATCACATATTCAATCTGGTATGCAAGGTGCAAAAAAATGTATTCGCAGCCTTCCCCTGATGAAAATTGTGCTTTATAAAATCAATGCAAAAAATAAAACAAAGAGATAAATTACTATCATCAAGATTCATATATGAGGAGACATGGAAGCTATTCCAAACACCTATGAACTTTATATAACAAGGATTATCTATATGTTAATCAGCTTCAAACCATATGAACTAATACAAGTTTTATCTAATATGCAATTGTAATGCATGGTGATTTATCTATGCTTTGAGTCAATGTAACCTTGTTTAGCCTAAATAAAATTATTTGCAAAATAAAAATAACAAACAAACATTTGTTTATATTAATTCATCTAGAATATGTTACAATATTAGATAGTGCATTCCTCTTCAATGTCTTGAAATATGAGATAATATTGCCCCTCCTCCCCTCAAGATATTACAATATTATATAGAAGTCTCTTTCTTACAATATTTTATAGTGTTGTCTGTTCCTATTTGGAACATTATAAAACTCTATTCTCCCTTTATAGTCTTATAGTTCAGCAGCTTGCTTACATATTGACTTTTGCTTCATTTGCCATTTACTTAACTTGAAATATTAAATTATTGATGGATACCATTTTTTTTGTAAGTAGATTGCAGTTGAATGACAGACAGAAGAATTAAGAGTCCTCAGATCACTGCTGTATCACTTTCAATGAGAATTGTTACAAATTTAACTTTGCCAACAGGTGCCTAGCACATAGCCTATGCACAGAACTTTCTAGCTATTTAAGATCTATTTTACATTGTTTGATATTTGATTCAAGTGTAGAATTTCTCAAATAAAATAAATCAAATGACTTCACTGCTCAGGAATTCATAAGAACTTTGAGCACGTGAGCCCCAGAACTAGGATCTTTCAAAATATACACTCCAGAGTTTGATATCCTGCCTTGCATTACCATGCAGGGGAGTCACTGTAATGAAATGAAATATAGTTACTATCTACTGCTGTTTAAATAGGGATTCATTAGTCATGTGATGTTTGATGTGAGCATTTATTATCTTTTAGATATAGTGGATTACAATGAGACAACCATTGAGGAATACATGAACACATAAAATTGGATGAGTTCTTGTGCTAAAAGGAAATTAAAAGCAATCTGCTATTTAAAAAATAAAAAAATAATCCATTAATCTTTAGTAGAGTAAATTTTGGGGAAAAATTGTGTGTAATATGAATTACAAATAAGCTTAGATAGATGTCATATCAATTCAAAAACAAAATTTCACATGGCCTTTTTCTGCATATGACTTTTAAGAAGCAAATCTACTTCTACTACTTTGGTTCTGCCACTTTGTCTAAGCTTGAATAACAACAATAATTCCTATTCAGTGCTAATCTATCCATATCTCCAATGTCTAGCATTCATCATTGAGGAGTTTTGGATATGGCATTTATTGATTACTCAAGCTTATGTAAGTTGTCAAAATTGGAGTAGGAGAAATGTAGATTTGTTACTTATACATTGAAAATTGTTGATAGCCCAATAAAACTACAAATCAACTCTTATTAACATGAAACTACTTAACACAAAACACTATGTCATACTGAAAATAAAATAAAAATACTCAAATGGCTTTGTTCCTTGGAAATTCATAAGTAGATTGGGTGTTGGAAATGCCAAAATTAGAATTGATCCAAAAACTTTATGCTCCAAGATCTGATATTATATACTACTGCACCAAATTACTTAAGGCAATTTTTAATGTAAAATCTTTACAAAAGGAAATATTGGTTAATGAAAAAAAATGAAAACGTCTACTTCATTAACGTTTAGTTTATTTTTAGAACTGATAGCAATGTTTAATGGCTTACGTGGGGTTTGAATTTTTCAGTGGGGTTTTTTTTTTATATACATTCCTAAGCCGAGAATCAACTCTTAATACCTTTAGCTCAAAATCCAGCACCAAAAATCTATTTTTTTACTTTTTTGTGCATTTGTGTGAATAAAGGCATCCCTTTAAATTTATTTTTTATTTGCCTAATATAATATTCTTTTTTTAAAAAATAGTTTTATTCAGCTTAAAATTTTTTTTTTACGAAAGGACTGATATTTATTTTTTATTTTAATAATGTTTTAAAATGAAGTTTTTTAAAATATTGGTTTTACATTTATTAGGTTCTATGATTAGTGTAAGGCCTATGGCTTTATCTAAACTTATAGTTTTAGAACTGAATTCTTTTTTTAAAATATTTTAATTAGCATAAAATCTGATTGAAATGAAAAGTTTTGGTTATTTTTAGAATTTGTGATTATGGGATTTGACCGTAAAAACTATAAATCAGCAATATGACAATAACTAAATTTAGAAGTTGAGGAGTTTTATGAAGTGTTGAGTACATATGAATTGGATAAATAATTACTTGCTTTGAAAGTAATTTTTATATCAAAATGACCAAATATTAAATTTTTTGAATGGTAATTATTTGAGAGATCATGTGACTTATCTCTTAAATCCTTCCAGTCTATGTTAATCCACAGTTGCTGAAGAATTTAAATGAAGTTTGAACGTCAAAGTGATAGTTGAGTGGTAATCCATAAACCTTTAGTTGCCGTCATTTAAGTTCACATCACTCTCTCTACCTTTTATTGCTGTCACTCAAGTTCACATTACTCTAGTTTTAGTTGTCGACACTTGAGTTCGCATCATCCTACCTTTACTTGCCATCACTCGAGTTCACATCATTCCACCTTTAGTTGCATCACTCGAGTTCATATCACTCTATCTTTAGTTGCTGCCACTCAACTTTTAGTTGCCGTCACTCGAGTTCGTGTCACTATCATGCATCAAACTAATAAAGACAAAAGCAATTGAAGAGTTAAAGTATTTTTTTTTTATTATATATAACACTACTTTATTCTGAATCCTGAATATCTTAATTAGTTCGGAGATTACTTTAAAAATTGGCTATAAATTTAATTTTCTAATACAGGCAGAATATTATTAATCCAAATACCCATTATTTAAAGACTTTTATTATTCAAGCCAAATTTCAAAGTGATCTTTAATCTCTGAATATAAGTAAATTAGTTGCACTTATGTTTACAAGAAAAAAAAAGTTCAATACAAATCTATTATTTAATAAGCCTAATTGCTTAATGTGTGTGGGGGGTGGGGGGATTCTGTCTGAAAAGAGTTTTGGATATATTATGAAAGAGTTAAAAGACATTTTAAAAAAAATCATATATCCATTAAGTAACAGCAGCTGGAGTCAGAGGACTTCAGATTAGTGAAGTTTTATCCTATTTAAAATTAATTATTCGTGATATGGTTTAGCATGTAGGCTGATAGATTTGAAGTTAAGGATTCTAGGATCATTTAACATAAATTAAATATAATCTCAACTATATTGGGTAGTATTTAATTGTCATAACATGAAAAATTACTCGTATGATTATTATTTTTTAATTAGAGATAAGAAAAATAGTTTGCAAATATTGTATAAATAATAAACTTTATAAATAAATATATTTTGTATGTGTATTTATTTATTTATTTTAAGTTTATTAACAATAAACAAAAATTATATTCATTTTTACAATAATTATTTACATATAAATTTTAAGTTGCACATCTTTATACTTATTTATAAATAGAGGGATTTGAACTTAGGATTTTCAGTCTATATACATCCTCCACTCCATTTTAAACAACCGACACACATGACCACACACATGTGAAACAGATAAATGATCTTCAGTATACTTATTTCATGTAGAACTAGCACTCATAAGTTGGACCAGATCATAATCTTCCATACATATATACAAACAGTGCTCTGTTTATATTAAGATCGAAATTCCTTTAACTTCAATAGAAAGGCTTCAGTCTTTTCACTCTTCCAACAATTTAATTGAAAAGCCAATGAAGCCTATAATTAACGAATTGCTATTTTATATAAGCCGATTACTGATTGTGTATGTACGTGTGGGATATTATGATCTGGCATAACTGATGAGTGCTATCTCTTTCATGGGTGTGATTATGTGTATTGGTTGTTTGATCTGGAGTGGAGGATGAATGAAAATCTTAAGATTCAAATCCTTTTACTATAGTACCTTTCAGTATATTGAATGAATAGGTTAATTACATACTTATTTATATATATATATATATTAATAAGTTTCTTCTCTAATTAGATAATACTTTATTTATTGATTTTTGTATTATTTTCATAATTCACATGGAAAAAGATGGATCTACTGAAATATGTGCATTTTTGCTCTCAGACATTGATAACTACCAGAATGACTTGACTGTAAGGAAAGTAGGACTGCTGCATGATGGATACACTCGCAATTCTTTATAATTATTTTGTAATTCCTTCCATCTAATACACACACATAACCTTTTCTATACAAGTTTCTTTTTGTAGCAGAAGGAATCTTCCATGTAAAAAATTATCATTTTTGCAATTCTTTATTCTTCTGCTAATGCTGCTTCAATTTGCAACTTTTATTATATAACTTAATACACTGTAAGGCTTACACACATCTGCACATATATGTAATGTATAAGGGATTCTAACTCAGACTTTCACATGACCCTCAACTCTCCATCCATTTCATTGCTGACCGACCTGATCACACACATTGAAAAGATAAATAATCACAAGTATACATATTTCGTGCTAAACCAGCACTCATCAGTTTTATTATGGAAAAAGAATGTATGTACAGATTATCAATTTAATATAATTTACAAGTGAAGTTTTCATCAGTAATTCGTAATCAGAAGTTAATCAGCCTTTGACTTGCGATGTTTAATCACGTTACTAAATCACTGATGTTATAGTGAGTATGCAGGACACTCTCAAACTCAAAACAAGATAGTTTTAAAAGGCAAGAACAGCCATCTTATCTTTGTATCTAAATTCAAAGATAAGATGACCATTCTTATTTTTTAAGTCTCCATCTTGTGTTTGAGTTTAAGAGTATATATATATACTCAGTGAATTAGCAACATAATTAAATAACACAGATTGAAGGCTGATTACTTACTGATTTAAAAGTACAGAGATCATGTATGTTTTAAAAATAAGTAAAGGATGCATAGAAATAATTATTCTACGATTACTTTTTTAAAAAAAAAACCTATTTAAAAATTGTATATAATGATTAAATACTTATGTGGTTACTTTTTTTGTTAGCATAGATACATTGGAATTTATTTGTTTGTATGTGTGCAGATGCATACACATGTTTAATAGTTTAGTGTTAATTTAGGTGTTTGAATTCTTACTCTGGTGGACATTTTATCAAAAAAATACCCATGTATATATATATTTGTAAAATGAATGGCATACTCCTACATAGTTGGTGGATAATTTTTTATATTGTTGACATTATATATATACATTGCATCCAAAGCTCAAGTCGCAATCAGGCAGAAGGAAAAGGTGTTAGTTTAAGATGAGTGCATTTATGAAGAATGCGTTTGAGATTGGATGCGCCTTTACGGAGCGTAAACTAAAATAGTGTATATT
Source organism: Epiperipatus broadwayi (assembly GCA_028023455.1). Lineage (NCBI taxonomy): Eukaryota > Metazoa > Onychophora > Udeonychophora > Euonychophora > Peripatidae > Epiperipatus > Epiperipatus broadwayi. The sequence goes on from JAQFVV010000155.1 coordinate 881,954, forward strand.
TGTTTTATCCCTCTAATAATAATAATAATAATAATAATTAATAATTATTATTTAAAATAGTATTATATAAAATTATTACAATGATTAAATATTTTAGAGTACCTTTATAGATTTACCAAAATAATCTTTATATTTTCTTATGTGCATAAACTATATTGCAATGTATAATGTCTAAAGACCTCACTCGAAGATAAACGAGTGCGTTTATTCAAATGTGGCTAGCAATTAACTCTCATTCTCAGATTAAGATAAAGTTAAAAATTCTCAGAGTTCTTAACTAAATGTGATTAAACTATTTCTTTAACGTAAGATAAAATTAATAATTATAATTAACTTATCGCGGGTATGATTAAGGTATCAAAGGGATTTTGTTGTGCCCTATCACACCTTATTGACTGTTATAATTACAATTAAAGACGAAAATAATAAGTGGTGCAAATGGATTTAATAAAGAAAATTAATTCAATAAAGTGGACCTCTTTTATTTCGATAAAGTGTAAAAGATAATGATCTCAGTAATGACAAGTAGATCATAAATACAACAACTTTATTAATAACAATTATATAAAGGTAAAACAATAAATATTGGCGAACTGGAAACATACTTATAATATCAAAAGTTATCTGTAAAATAATAACAAATATCTGTTCTCTTTAAATAATCTAAACTTCGGGTATGGGTATGTATATGATCAATAAAATTATGCAGAAACAAATATTACCAAAGTGGACATGAATGTTTTACAATGCCCTTAGTCTTTTCTCATATAATCTACTAGCAGTGTCATCCTCAAAATCGCTCTAGTTTCTTAACCCTTTTTAGCAACAAGCAAATTGTTTATCTAGTAGTCATATCAATACTATACAAGTATATAACTTCATAAAAATGACTCTTGTGTCTCTTAGTGGCATAACTTCCTCCTACTTTGTCTAATATGCATTAAAGTTTCAATCTTTAGTTAGGAACAAACCTCAACTAGCAAATAAAGTTTAGAATTATTGATACCACAATAGTGCTTTGTTGAATGACATAGCAACCATCAAATCCTATCTAACATTTACTGAGCACAATTAGGATATTTCCCTGTGATTTAATTGTCTGCTCAGGACATTTTATGATTGAATGAATTGAGACTGAGAATAAGAACTAATAAAATATAAAATAAGTTAAATGTAACAGTTTTAAGGGGTTTATAAATTAAATTAACATAATACAACCTGTCTCCATTATAAAATATAACAATAGATATGACATTTATACCCAAATCTATCTAATACTAGAAGATAGTTTACTATACCCTCTTAGACACCAACATTCTTGTGAAAACCTCATTTATGTTATAATTGAAACAATAATTACTATAAAAATAATAATTCCATAATTTAAGAATCAATTTCAATAAATAATCACTTTTAACAGGTAATACTCAAAGTCCATGCATGGTCAGAAGCATTTTATTTAGGTATATCATACTTTTGAAGTAACATCCATAAATTATTGGCGATTTAATGGCATAAGTTAACAATAAATCCACATGATGGAATAATCTATTAGGAAGTTTATATTTGAAACACACATCAACAGAATGATTTTTCCAAAGATTTGCAATTGCTTGACTATAACAATCATTTTTAGATAAACTTTATTGAACACATTATAATGTCTCTCCTATTTCGTGGTAATAACGTCTATAATTACAGATCCAGTCTCCTTGGCTTGATATTTTGCAGAAAAATAGGCAAGTTTAATCTTTTGGGAAGCAATAAGTGAATAGTATCCTAATGGTTTATCAGATACATTAAATACAATAGTTTGATAATCTTTTAAGCAAAACAAAGTTCCAGCTATAGTTCAGGTTCTTTTATTAACTTATGAAATCTAGCACAGAATAAATAATCAATTGACTTTCATTAATCTTCCATAAGGTTTTACTGAATGCTTATATGTTGAATAGTAATTCATAGTTTGTACAAAGCTTTTATCATTCACTAAATCCATAGGGAGAGGCAGTCATGGTTATTTCAAGTAAGTTATTCCAACTTCAAATAAGAGACTGATTTCTGAAAATGTTTTATATGCAGCAACATCTCATAAGCGATTTTATAAATTCCATTGGTGATTTAAAACATTTAAATTTGATTTTTTTAAAAATAACATTCGATGACAATCCTTATTGTTGTAATTTATTCATTTAGGCTAATGAGAAGAAAACATTTTGTTAGCTAGGCAAAATTCTCACTAAGTTTCTCTCCTCTTCCATTTTGAAGAAGATGAACAAAATGGCTAATTTTAATTTTTAATCATATATAGTCTTTAATGCACTGTAATTTAATGACTAATTTAATTTTGACAGAGGGTGATACTTATAGCTTTTTATCATGTGATTGTTCATATCACCCAATATGATCAAGATTTCTTTGTGTTTTACGATTTTACACGTAAACTTTGTTCCATTGCCATGGTAATAATTTATAACAAGTGAGCTGGAATGGCTAGGATTTCCAAAAGCACAATTTTTTTGAGAAATGTTATGTCTTTATTTAGATTATTATTGTATAATTAAAATGTATAATAATTATTTATTCTTCATACAAATAATTTATCAGAATCTTATTCAATAATAATCTTTGATTATATTTTAAAGTTTTCCAAATTTTATTAATAAATTAATCCAATAAATAATTTATTAGCTGAGTTTTAATAGTCAATAAAGCAAATTCCATTTAATCATTTTATATTAGCAACTTTCTAAATTGACTAAGTTTCTAAGTACAAAGCTTTCATGCACACGTGTTTAAAAGCAATGCTAAATTTTTCTATTCTGAATGGAATGGAATGTTGGCTGCATAATTGAGATCTGATTATTAAATTAATACTTTAAATATTATGTTTTATTGTAATAGATTGAGATCTGAAGAAGACTGCGAGGGACAGTTGAAATTGTTATTATATTAATAAAAATTATTTGTTTAAAAGTGAAAAAAGACTGATTATTTAATAAGATATATGTTTTATTGTAATTGGTCTAATATCTCCTAATTTGTATATTTTCCACCAATATTAAATTTGTGTGTGTATAATTCGTGTTTGCACATATAAAAAAAGTCAAGTGTGCTTTTTGAAAAGGGAAATAAGTTGAGATGCCCATATATTTGCTATGCATTGGTTAATGTAATCTGTTCTGAAGACATTTTGAGTAACGTTCTACCACTCTATTCTAATAAATAATACTATAAGAGACTTTATAAATTAACTTTTAATTATGTCATCTGCTATTTTCCCAATAATAGTGATTGATTTACTTAATTTATCACTAAAAGAAAACCAATGTATATATATATATATTTACAGAGTATAGCTTTTTTATTAATTCCTTTAGCAAAATATATTACAATATATGGTCTAATTTTTTACGTTCTATTTTTGAAATTTCTAAATTAATATTATCTATACTTATACTTCAATGTTAGATTCATAGACTTCAGAGATAGAGAGAGAGAAAACTAGATCTTATTGATTAATATTATTACATATATATCATTAAAAGTTTTTTTTTGTTTTTGGAGATTGAAATCAAGGTCTCAATTATCATCAGGGATATTTGTTCAAGTGGAAAGAAGAGTGAATATATGGATTTAAAGCATGATGGTATGAAAATAAATACATATTTATTATGCATGCATGTATGTATTGTAATGGATGGTAGACATACTAATATTTAACACCAGAGGGCACAACTAAACCTTTAACTTGGAATAATGTAGTGGGGGAAATGCAAGGAGATTTTAGATTAGATAGGCGTATAGGAGATAGTTTATTTGTAGTTACACAACTTATGGATATGAGTAGGAATGCAGGTAAACAGTTATATATTAGTTTTATAGATATAGAGAAGGCATATGATAGAGTAAATAGAAATAGATTATGGATAAGTTTAGCAAATTTGGGAATGGATGAATCTTTAATAGATATTATTAAGAAATTATATGAAAATAATTATTATATATATCAATTAGAGAATATAGAATCAATTAAAGTTAACAATGGTGTGGGACTAAGACAAGGATGCCCTATGTCACCTATTTTGTTTGTGTTGTATTTGAGTGAAATGGAAAGAGCAATAGAAAGATTAGGAAGAGGGATAGAGATACCGTTAATAGGTAGTAAGGGAGTATATATTTTGTCAGATCTTTTTTTTTGCGGATGATATTTTTTTGTGTGCAGAAAAAAGAGAAAATATGGAAGTTATGTTGAGGACATGTGCAAGGGTGGGTAAAGAGATGAGGATTAAATTTAGTAAAGATGTAGAATTTTTATTGGGAGATATTAAGTTAAGTGTGGTGAATAGATATAGTTATTTGGGAATTATTTTAAGTAATCAGAAAAATTATTTGGATGAATGGGAGAAAAAATTGATAAATAAAGCAAAGAAAAGAAAGGGATTGATAAAGAAATTAACAGTGTTTTCATATGATAAATATGATGTAGCTAGAATTATATGGAAAGGGGTTGCAGTAGCAGGGTTAACATATGGTAATGATGCATTATATGTTAGTAAAAAGGTATTAGATTATTTAGAAAAAGCTCAAAGGGAAGTATGAAGACATGCATTAGATGCAGAAGTATGGACAGCAAGGGAGGCAATTCAACGAGAAATGGGATGGTCAAGTTTTCATATGAGAGATGCAAAATGTAAAATGAAAATGTTTGGTAGATTGCAGTTTATGGATAATAAAAGAATAGCTAAAATAGTATTTAATTGGATTATGACTAAAGGCCAGGTAACAAGATGGGTGAGAAAGGTAATGCGGTATGCAAAAGATTTGGATAAAGAATTTATATCAGTATATTTGTACAAAAGATGGGATGATTGTGTTAAGAGGATTATTGAGTGTTATAGTAGTAAGGAATGGGATAAAAGAATAAATTTATTAATAAAGACTAGGGAATTAGGGAGATGGAGAAATAGTATGGAGAGTAAAAAGAGTTTAAATATATATAGAAATAAACAGAATATTAGGTGTGAGTTAATATATGATAATAGTAAGGAAAGTAGTTTATTGTTTAAGGCTCGAACGGGATCTTTAGCTACAAAAGAATATACATGTAAATGGAAAAATGTGGGTGATTTATTTTGTAAATTATGTAAGGAAGGAATAAAAAATATTAGGCATTTGTTAATTGAATGTAAATGTTTGAAAACAGAAAGAGTACATATAATGAAGTTGTGGAAAATAAATATGAAAAGAGTGATTATACAGAAAGTGAATTATTGGTTTTTATGCTGGGTTTGGAAAAAGATAAGGGGGATTTAGATATAAAGGTTATAGAGTTGACAAAGATTATGTTGTGGAAATGGTATAGAGCAGATTATGGGTAAATTTAGAGTGGGGAATGTAAAATAAAGTGGCTAACAGGTTTATCTGGGCACAATTGCTGAGATATTCTTGACTTCGTTTAACATCACATCACATCAATATGATAATTTCTTGATGAGGATACTAACTGTAAATGCTCCACAACTGTACCACTACTCATAGACATTTAAAATCGCTTCTAGTTCATGGAGAGGATAGACCCTTGGAAAATATTAACCAGCACAGCAGACAATAGTAAAAGAAATTCCAAAATGAATCGAACAGTAAACAAAATAATGTTTATTTACAGTGTAACATCAGAGTTCAAACATATTTGAATGGTAATTGTTCCATTTCACGTTAATATAGCGCAATTAATATCTGATCAGAATTAAACACTTATGATTATGGAGTAACAAAACTGAAAGCGCTAAGAGTGCAGAAATCATAATATAGAAAGCTTATAGAAATTATTATATAGAAAAGTTTCACGCAACGCATCAGCATCAGCGAATTATTAAACACTTATTTATAAGTGTTCTAAGTTAAGCTGTGTACACACACACCACTTTTATATTAAAAGAACCAGCAATAACAATGCAACTTAAGTTTACCATAAATATCCACACCATGAAGATTATTACAAAATTAAACCTATATATACACTGTGCATTTGACCTTACATCATTTTAAAAAAGAGCAATAGATAGGTCTCTTAATTACTTGGAGTACAAAGAAAAAAATATAATTCATGGAGAGAAATGTCTCTACCAGATGGAAATCAAAATCATCTCAAGTATCTTAAGTTAGCCTAATATATATCGTGGGGAGACAAGTAAACAGACAAAATTCAATGTATCCGTGGATAAAATATCTAGATGATTACTATATAAAATGCACTCACATATATCAATTCTTTTCATTTCAGACATGTGGGAAGCAAACAAAGAAATAACCAATCTGCCAACAAATACAATCAGCTTATCAAATGACTTATACAGCAACATGCACATTGTGTTAGACACACACATATCTAAATTTATATTAATAATTTTGAATAACTTCAGAGAGACACTAAATTTTAAATATATTAAAATTTTAAACTATTTAAAAAACAAATCTTAGATTTCTTTTTTTTTAAGGAGAAATATTGACTTAAAACTAAATAATGATTATTTTAAATGTTAGCAGTTGCAGAAATGGTTTTTTTTATATATAAAAAAAAGTATTTATTGAAATACAAATAAGATACAACAAAACAATTTCTTTTATATGATTATAGTATAATCCTATGAGAATAAAAGCCAAGCATCATAGTTGGTTTAAATAGTATATAGACATTAACTAAATCATTTACTTTGGATATACAATTAATACCTTCCCATGGTAAAATGTCATCACGAGGCCAAAAATATTTTAGATAGAATTTAGTCAGTGTTATGTCTTCTAGTATTTTTTTTTAATGTAAAAAGAAAAAAAAAAGAACTTGATATTAAAAATTAATACTTTAAGACTTCCTCTTGTTTGATAATAAGCTTTATACTTCTACGGTAGTATCAGAAGAGTAGATGAGTTATTTCAAGCAAATTAAGGCAAGCACAAAACCTGTACCTTTCAGATCTCAATAAGTGGGCTGAAGTAAGCATGGTGTTTATTTTGTTTTACCTTTAAGATATTTAAGATGATAATTAGCTTTCAAGTGCATTCCAGCCTGTGTAAATGTACTTTTGAAGTTAAAATACACTAGTCATTTTATATAATATTTAAGTATAGAATATATTTTTATTAAATGTTGTATTTCCATTTGAGGATTTAACGGTGTTGAAATTGATCTGTTGACTGTTTCAAAAATAGACAATTCTAGAAATAACACTTTGAAAGTTCCTTTCCCATGATGATAATTCAACAAAATTACTTTTGTAGTAATTCAATTATAGAAAAAGTGAAAGGAATATGAGCGTGATCTGGATCTTTTAAATGATAGATAGATTAAAAAAACCTTATCATTTTATTTGAATGTTATTACAAAGTAGTATGTAATTTAAATCAATAGAATCACAAGTTTCTTCTCCTATGAATAATCTTATCAGATGCATGGAAATCCCTATAACAGAGCCAGCACATTTTATAATATGAAATATGGAGCGAGGTAAGCGTAGAATTTGTTAAGTCGTATGTTTCATTAGCAAAAAAGGACAACTTTCCTGAGATATTTTCTTTTATATTAATAAAAAAAGGAATTGATAATAAGAATTTATAAACAAGACATTTTAAATTCGCTAGAATCAATACAACACTGATTACGACTACAGTGATTTATCAAGGACTTAATAATTATTGCTATTAATCTAGAATGTATATAAAATTTCTACACTTCTCAAGTTATCTAAAGGAATGAGTAGAGAAAGAACAGAGATTGTTTTGTAATTTGATGATTTTTACAATCTGATATATTTATTAATAATCAATCATGTCAAAACAAGTGTAAATGTTCATTTGAAGTAGGGATGCATAAACCCTTTCTTATTCGATCTTTTCTTCCCGTCATAAATGACTAACCAACCCAAAGCATTGCATTTAGAAACTTTACAAGGGAAAAGAAAGAAAATTTCTTTTATCTCAACTATTTAAAACAAAACCCATTATAGTGTTTGCAAAAATAAAAATTTAAGTATTCAAAGCCCTCCACATTATATCAAATACATTGAGTTAGATCAAGTTTTATAGAATATATATTAAAAATTAATGTGATCGATAAATACATAGACTGGTTAATATAAAAAAATAGTAAATTCATAAATTATCTAAATTAAATTATAAATATCACTGGCTTATTGGTAACACAAATTGAAGAGTTTATAAAGTAGTCCATAAAATAAATAAATTGTTACCTTTAAGTCCAGGATAAAATATGTCTGAGTAGATATTTTCTCTCAAGTAGAATGTCAAATTGGATCTTTAGGGGTTTATGTGTGAAGTCTTTCCATGTATAAGTTTCTGATCTTAGTCACAATTGGATATGTAGAGTTGTGAAATATTTTTTTCTACTGTTGAGAAGCATGTCTATCTAATTGTATATATGAAAATAGTTGGCACAATATTTGATCAAAGTAGCAAACAGAATGTGATATCCTGATAGATGTGGCATATGCTGGAGTAAAGTTTACTCAGGTTTATTAACTATACATGCTCATTTTTTCAACTGCTGGTAGAAGTTCAATATTCATGTTAAGAAGACAAAAGCAAAGACCAAGAAAAAAGAATAGAATCCAAATAGAATGACCCAAATTATTTTGATCTGTTTTTTTTTATATCTCCCAACTTTAACAAAATCCCCTTTTTTAATTAACAAATCTGCTTTATTTACAAAATTCATTAATTAAACAAGCCAGTAATTATTTTAATTACCTCTGTTTATCTCTGGTTAAATAAGTCAATAATTTTAATTCTTTAGATTTACAAAATTTTTTAATTAAACCAGTTCACCAGTTTATGCTATTCAATAATTAAATAAGCCCACATGTTTATAGATTACAAATAAAATATTATTAATTGAATTTCAATATTTTTAAAATTAGGAACAGAACTTAAAAAGAAATTGATTTTTCCAAGAATTTTTGTTAATAAAGTACAAAATAATTGAGTAAAAGTTTTATGGATTAGTATTATGCTTTGTTTCTTATAACATAAAATTTTAAAACAGTTTTATTTGAAATACATTTAGTTAAGATAAATCAGTTTCCTTATCTTTTTAAAACTAAAATAAAATTGGCTTATATTGATTAAAACATAGACCTTTATTGGTGTGTGTATACTTATTTATATAATTGAAACCTATACAAAAAAAAAAACTTAATGAAACTTTCAAACAAGATTTTGATTCACAACCTCTAACTACTTCATTTATAAAATAATTATAGATTGAGATAGGTTACGATTTATCTCAGTATGTATATATATTTGCAACACCCCGGATAAATTATTATGTGTTAATCAATCTTTTATGTATCAGAATAAAGTATGAACAAATGTATATAAATATGCCACTTTGGTCATATATATTTTGTTTATAAAAACATTAAATATTTTATTAATTCTCTAGATCCTGAACTCAGTTCTCCATTAACAATGATGAGGATGATGATAGTGATGATCAAATCATATATTCTTAATTTATAAAGATCATATGAAAGAAATCTGAAACAAATTATGAATTATATTTTCTGATCACCATTAATTTACAACTATCTATGTATGGGTCACTTTATGTAAGAGTGTTATTTATAATCAGGATAAAGAGCATCATTTGCCTTTATGAAGATTATATATAATGAAGTATTATTTTCATATAATATCCTAACTCCTCTTAACATACTGACCTATTTCCCATCCTAGAGCATATGCACTCTATGAAGTATAAATAAACTAATAAGTTTCCAATGGAAATAAGACTTTAATAAAAATGGTATGTCATTAAGTTTAGTTTTAGATAATAAAATAAATAATTTATAAAACAGTTTGATGTATAAAAAAATATTCACAGTTATATGCACACACATGTATAATAAAATTATAAATTATATTGGCATACTTTTTTTAAATAAAGAGAGAGAAAAAAATTTGTAACAATCTCGGCCTCGGTGATCTTTGTGCATTCCATCATCAGATTTTCAATTGGATGGACAGTTGAAGAGTTGGAGTGTGGAGTGGATTGAAGCCTGTCCATTAAATTATGAAGATTAGCTATCTTAATATATATCTCAGCACTTATTTTATATATGTGTAAAGATGATAATCTAGACCATCTGATGATTGCTGGTTTAGCACAAAATACGTTTCAACATATGTGTTCAAGTGTATCACTATTATGAGATAGAGTGGACAGTGATATAATTTATAAGTGGCTGTAATTTCAAGATTTCATTAACCAAATTTAATCTACAGACTGCTGATGCATTAAATTCATTATATATTATGTATTGTACCACTAGTCAAACGCTAAATGTAGTAATAATTTCATCTAAAAATAATTTTTTTTTATAAATAACCCAAAAGTTTTAAAATTAATTTTAAAAAAATAAAATCATTGCAGGATCAGTTATTAACAAATGACTAATTAAGTTTCATCAAAAGAAATAAAGGTTGAATAAAAGGAAAACATAATTTAGAATAAGTGGTATTTAGAAAGTTAGTTTTATTAAAAGAGAATGCAATTAGCCCTGGAGGATTTAACTTAGAAAAAAAATTAAACTATTAAAAAAAAAAAAGAAATCTTGAAACTAAAAAAAAAAATCTCTCTTTCCATTTATTTAAAATAAAATAAAATATATGTGTGTGTAAATAACGAATTGATTTAAGAAATACAGTAAAATATGTAAAATGTGTGCATGTTTAAAGAAAATAAGAAAAATATGAAAGGAAAGCTCATAATATAAATTTTAAAACTCAAAGATTGCTCAACAGGATTAATTAAAATGCATCTTATCCTAAATTAGATCAACAAAAGCAGTGGATGGATTTTGAACAATGAAAATAACTAGCAGATTTGAAAAATTAATTAAAAGATAACAACAAGATCATCACATAAATAGGGCAGAAAATTTCTTCATTTAGTCATTCACGTATCTAGGTTCAATCATCTATTAGATGTATTTTCTTACAATATCATCTAAGCAGAAGTCAGAGCATGCGACTGAGCTCCAGCCTTCATCCGCAAGAACATCAGCAGTCTGACCGATAGAAGCCATGCCCATCTAATAATTTGAAGCCACCAAGAATGTTAACTGCTTCAAATAGAAGTAGCCCAGAACTGCAATCATCAGGACCACATCAGAAGCCTAAAATCCAACTGATTGGTAAACCACACATGCAGCAGCAAAGAGCAAGAAGCCACAATGTTTAAAATCATATAGGTAACATTTTTCTTATGCCCATTCCTAAATTTTTTATATTAATTTATAAGTAGCCATTGCAATCTTTGAGTATCTCCAGAGTCAACTAAAAATAAACGATATAGCCAGCATACAATGAACTGTAGTATGTGCGGGTTCACGTGTTTCCTAAAGTATCAAATAAATAGTTACAGAGCTTTCAAATCATGAAATAATTAGCTGTAGTAATTCTAAGGTTGTGTGCGCTTCATCCATATAGGGCTATATTACATTGTTATTGTATGTTTTATTAAGAGTGGGTGTAGTTATTACACATAAAACCATTGTTCATTTCATTAAAAATTTATAAAATTAGTTAACAAAGTATAGTAAACGTTTTAGTTAAAATAAAGTATTTGTTTATCAATTACTGTTGGTCAATTCTTTTAGTCATACCACTAATTAAAGCAGTTTATTATATTTGTTTCCATGGGGCTAGTTGGGATAATCAGGCACTGAGTTAGTTAGTAGCTGTCATCCAGAGTATGTTAGTTACTTCTTGTAATTAACTGGTGTCTGAAGTTTACTTCAAAACAAATAAAGTACTTTGAATGACAGGGTTTGAATTCAGCAGTCAAGAAGTCTGTAACCTGGAAATATGGCTGTAGGTTATACCTTGTGTGACCTCAGTCTGGCTACAGGTACCTCTGGTATTGTGCTTCTCTGCCTGAGGGATCGAGTGCTGTAATATTGAAATTGCATCTGCTCATATGACAATGGTAAACAATCCTATAAGTCAACCCAGTGTGGCAATGCACAATGTATGGAAGCCTCTAATTAATTTTCTCTTAGGAAAAAATAGAAAAAAACTAATTAGCCTTGTTAAAAAAAAAATTGAAGGACTCGGGAGGATTTGTACCAATCCTCATATATAAATATATAAAATTTCTATATGTTGCCTTTGACAGAATAGCTCAGTTGGTAGAGCGTTTGCCTTAAATTTAATATTCAAGAATCTAAAGGCGCGAGTTCAATTTCTAAGCAAATATTGCCATTGTGCATATAGGCCAGTAACACCTGAAGAAGAGTGGAGAATACTACTACTCGAAACGTGTAATTACTAACCTGTATTGTCTATTTGTGTGTTATTACTAACAAGTTATTTGTATTTGGAAAGTTTAAATAAAGTTTAAAATTTTTTATTCACTCATAAATGATGGAAATAGTCCAATATATCAAATCTTAAGTCAACAATTTGTTTATAATGTTTTCCACAATTTTGTTTATCTATTAAACATTAAAAATGTTATTCTGTATATTTTTTTCAATTCGATCATCTCCCACTCGGTTTACTATGTATATACATTTCCAATTAATAAATATTTTACAAATATAATAAGGGGGGGGGGGCGAATTTGGCCTTCATAAATTAAACCAAAAAAGAAATATAGTTATTGACAAGATTGCTAAAATTTAGTAGTATTTTAATATTGTTTTACTACAATCTTTAGTTTTTTAATCTTCAAGTTTGAAATTTTTTGAATTTGTTGTTTTGTATACTTCTTCACTTCAACAAGCTAGGACAATTTATGAGTAACAGGAACAAATTTATCAGGACCTTAGAGAACAGTTTTGACGTCACATGATCATAATCTCCAGACTATTATATACTATTAACTCTGAGGCATAGCATAGCATCTTTTCATATTAAAAGATATTTCAGGAAGATTGGATCTTTATTTTGTTGAAGGTTATTTTCATAGAAATTTTTTTCCATCACAGCCAGAATAAAACCAGTATTAAATTACTTTCTATATAAAATTTTTATGCAGGTAGTTAGTTATTACTGAGCTGTGGTAATTTGCTATAGTTACTCTGGTTCTCTAACTCTGCATGTGTAGCACAACAATTTCATGTAATTTCTAGCAATGTGGCAGAATGGATCTATCTCTGAATTTGTGAAAGAGTGAATTTGAATTGATAATCCGTACCCTGTATAGTTTATTGCAGTGATAACATGTTATTCCCTGGAATGTAACCTCTTTGAATCAATTACAATTCTGGTCATTTCAGAACAGGAAGTTCCCATGAACTCCCAAGCAATAAAACCATTTCATTTTTTATATTTTAAGCAATGTCTCTATGGATGAAGCTATGGAAAAAGATGGTTCTATTTCTCCAAGTGACAGATTCTACATAAATTATCAGTCCTAATTTTTATCATATGTAAATATATTTTCCTGGCCCACAAGACCACATTATTGCTTTACCGGCTGTTTTTCTCGTTTCTTAGGCTTAATTCTTTAATTATAAAATTTTAATTGCAAATAATTAATTAGATACTTTTTTCAAATTTGCATGTATTTATATTTAACTAAATATAAATTAAACTGTTTCTAAAGTCTTTTTTCAATCTTTTTTTTTTTTAAAAAAAAAAGAAAGCCAACTTTTTTACACTTATTGGTAAATTACTGTAATTCCATATTTTTTTTTTTTAAACATCTCAGCTATCCAAAAATACATTATTACATATAACATTCAATGCAGGATCCTTAAAATCTAATGCAATCACCAAACATTGCATATTAATAGCTTTTTTATTTAACAATTTACAGAATTTTTACCTCTACAAACATTGTATTTATTTAGAAAGCAATATATTGAATTCAGCATTTATTAAATATAACCACGTGCAGGCATTATCATATAGGATAACTTTTGGTCTGACTTCAAATTCTCCAGTGTTTTTTAAATGCTTTTATTGAAATTGGAAAATCAGTTTGGTTGTTTGTTAACTTTTGATCTTTTGCAAGTTAGAATAAAATTTTAAAATTGAGGTTTAATATATTTAAATTCAATAAAAATGCTTGAAAATTAATATATAACATAGTTATATCACCGTAAACCATTTAGAATACTTATCTCTTCAGTATGTCAACTAGTTTGATAGATATGGAACAGAGGATGGAAGAAATATGAAAAATATTCAATAACTTCATGTATTGCCATTAATTATTATTCTTAGAACTTTGATTTGTTTTAAATAATGATCACGAGAGAGCATTGTAATTTTTTTGTTTCAATTTAATATTTTTTTAAGCATTCCTTAATATACATATCATATTTAGTATGTGTACATAATTACACCTGGGTCTCTTTTTACGCAGATTTATTTAATGCGATTTTGAAGTTATGTGATTCATGTTTCTCTGGAAGTCGAACTCCGATAATGCGCTATTACTTTAAATAATAAATTTCGCGCACTTACGTCATATTGAAAGTAATAGCACATTATTGGAATTCGACTTTCATCTTAGTAATTTCAATATTTTCAGTGCTTTATAATAGTAAGATTTTATGCAATAATGAAATTAAAATCATGATTTCCACATTTTATGTATACACCCATTAAATTTTACAAGATTATAATGTAAATTTGTTCAAACATTGTGCGTGTTAATTTTGCATTTTAAATCACCTTCGGTTTTTGCTTTTTAAAAAAGAATGTAATCAATTATTAATCATTTAGTGTCCGCAAGTTTATTTTTAAAAGGTGAGTAATAGCAGTGGGCACAATTAAAATTGAAAATTAAAAAATTAAAGACAAAAATAAGAATTTACTTTTTAGTTGTTAGATTAATTACTAATTATGTTGTCACCAGAAAACCATTAACACAACATGAGAGTGACATTGGCGCTAGTTGTATTTCCTTTTGTGAAGAATCTGATTTTTTTTACCCGTTTGCAAACAAACCTGTTTAACGGCAAATAGCGATAATAATTAAAACGTGTATAAAAATGTAAATTACTGTAAATTATGCATAAAAATATATTGTTTTGAATAAAATTAAATATTATAGTTAAAAAAAGTTTGTCTTGTATCAATTTTTTTCAAATTTGAAATTTTTTATTAGTCATATTTTATTTCCTTATTTTTTTGCGCGAATTTTAAAGTGATTTTACATTGGTGCTTTGCTTTTACTCAATCTTTGAAAAATCACAGTCCATATCCCCTCTTTTTCAAGGTAAGTTACGTCTATTTTTGCGCAATTTTGTTTGCACTTGTTTTCTGAAGAACCTATATCGCGTAAAATGAGACCCAGCTGTATATATCATTAAAAACTAGTCAACACTTAGACAATCCCAATATCAATAACAATCAACAATTTCAAACAATTGTCAAGGCAACCAACCTCTTTATAATAATAAAAGTTTGAAATTGTTGATTTTTATTGATATTGGGATTGTCTAAGTGTTTACTGGTTTTTAGTGATTACTTATAAACCCATTTAGCCTTGAACATTATTACACTTATAATTATATATATATAATAAATCAGTAACTAAATTTTTTATTTACAATTGTCTGATAGTTTTTATTTTTATTTTAAAACAATTGTTTGTTTTTAAAAAGCTTAATTAGAAAACTCACATTATTTAAAACATCTGTTAAAAAGAAAACATGCAAATTTTCTTCTTTAGTATTTTTTTCCAAATCAAATGTTTTAAAATAAATAAAAACATCAAACAATTTCAAATAGAAAACTTAATTACTGATTTAGTATACATATATAATTATGTACACATACTAAATGTAATATACACATTAAGAGTATATATATTAACTTACTTCAGAAATATGTAATGACTTATATACACTATATGTGTGCTATTGCTTTAAAGTAAAGTTATATGTATTAAGTGAAGTTCATTTACAATATATACACATTATGTACACATACTAAATATGATTTAATACATATATAATGCTCAAGGCTAAATGGGTTTCTAAGTAATTATTAAAAGCCAGTCAACACCTAGACTATCCCAATATCAATAACAATTTCAAACTTTTATTATTATAAGTAGGTTGCCTTGACAACAGTTTGAAATTGTTGTTTGTTATTGATTTGGGATTGTCTAAGTGTTGACTGGCTTTTAATGATTAAATATGATATATACATAAGGTCTATACATTTTAACTTATAGCAAAAATATCTAGTGGAATATATGTATATTAACTAAGTGTTCAGTCAATTTAAAATACAATATAATTTTATATTTTCGTTTACTGTGGCAATACTGAAAACTTAAAAATAATAGAGATAATTTTTTTAAAAATATTAAATGCTTTTACTGAGTATGTACTAAAAAGAAATAAAATAATTGTTTCTTCAACCACAATTTGAGTTTTTAGATTTAACTTGAAATAAAAGCATGGGAGGAGAAGGAGTCCAGAAATTAATTAAGTCTATCCCTATTTTTTATAATTAAGATATTGACTTCATTAATTTCTGGAAACACCCCCCCACTTGCCCATGCTTTTATTTCAAGGTAAATCTAAAACCTCCAATTATAATTGAAGAAACAATTATTTTATTTCTTTTTAGTGCAATCAATAAAAGCATTTAATATATAATTTTTTTTATCTCTGTTACTTACACCATTTAATATAAAGTGTGTTCATCACTGGATAAGCTCATACATGCTTAACCAAATATGGGTCATTCTATATTACAAGCCACCTTAACCTCAAATAGAAAGACATACAACTATTCTAAAAATAATGAAATGAAATTTTTTTCTATTGATCATTTATACTTAGTTAGAATTGAGTATGTAATTTAAATTAAACAAAATGGTAGTGTTCTGATCTATCGTGTCAGCCGCTTGATGGCATTGATGCTAAATAAAAATACATATATATAATGTTCCCTGGCCAGCGATTTTATATAAATATTGACTTTATTTTGTTTATAAATTATTTCTAGAAAATGGTATTAAATTACATTATTTTTTATTTTTAGTAGAAAATCTGAAAAATTCCAACTTCTTTGTTGATTTTTTTTTTTGACAATAATTCATGGGAGACCGTGTTTATTTTGACTATGTTGAAATACAAATTTACATTACTTCCACTCATAAATGAATGGTTATCAGAGACAGTGTGATTTTAAAGATTACAGACATGGTTTTTGTTGCCAGGCAAATGCAGCAAAAGTGTCAGAGGAATTGTTTGAAACTAATTGGTTGTCCACCAAAATTTATTCATATTTTATAGCTTCTGCATAAGGAATGAGATGAAAGGGTTGTTATTATAGATGGAAAATCTGAGGCATTTGGAATGAACATTGTGTTTGCTCCAACATGGTTTTTACTTTTGATGAAAGGGGTCTTTGGAATTATTACTAAGAAGATTAATCAAACAGAGATCAAGATACAATATAGTTTTGATAGTGGAATTTTGAATTTGAATCTTTTAAGAGTGAAAATAAAAACTTCTTGGTTCATGGATTTACAATCAGCTGATGATTGTGCTAATTTTGCCACTTCAAAAGATGTTTCTTTGAATGCAAATACATATAAAGACTTTGGTTTATTAATATTCAAAAAACAACTTCTTTATCAGCCACCAGTGATGGAAGAAAAATCCTTGGCAACTTTTAGCTTGTAGTTATCAGTTTGAGAATTTAAGCTACTTTAAATAACTTGGTAGTTTTATTAATGGAAAGATGGACCTTAATATTGAGGTACCACACAGACTCCCTGCTACTACTTCTATCAAGTTGAAAGAGAATATTTCATCACAGAAAAATAACTACTGCAATTAAGTTAGCTATAGAGAGAGACTACTGTTAGTTCATGTAGTTTATTGTGTGGAAGTGAAACTTGGACATGCTGTTGGCACAATATAAAAGCATTAGAAAAGTTTCCTTTAAGAATTGTTCATAAAATTGTAAAAACCCAATGGCGAGATCCTAAAGCCAGGCAATGTGTTTTCCAATTTTCTGGATGTCATACTGTAAGGTCCATTATTGTAAAATCATACCTTCTTTGCTTTGTTCATTCATTTGACATATGAAGACTTATTTATGTTGGAATTGGCCATAGTTTACATTGGAGTAGTGGATCTTGTAACATTATAAGGATTACTTCAGTAAAAAAATGCAAAGTTAATTTTTCCATTGGGAAGAGATGGCGGAGAATTAAGAGCTACATTTTGACATGATGTTGAAGTGCTGAAGGAATTAAAATATAGCATTATAACATATCAAGCAAATGGAAAAATGAGCCACCGTGTTCTGTAAGTTGATATACAGCCATCACAATCCATTCTTAGAATAGTTTCTCTCTTTCTTCTTTGGGGGGGGGGAGGGGGTTAGAATGGCCTTACTAGATTATGGGTGTCTACTTACTATCATTTACTGTCTAACATACAGGCTATTTATATACCTGTACAAATAATGTAATATATAGGGTAATTTGAGCTCAGACTTTCGCACGACCTTCAACTCTCCACACTAACATATCATTGATACACTTGACCACATATTATATGTATGTGTAGAGATGATAATCTGGACCAACTGACAAGTGCTGCTTTAGCACGAAATACGTATATTGGTGATTATTTATCTTTTAGACATATATGTGGTTAAGTGTATCAGTAGTATGAGATAATGTGGAGAGTTGAGGGTCGTGGGAAAGTCTGAGCTCAAATTCTCTCTCTCTCTATATATATATATCATTTACTAGGTATAAAAATAGGTAAACATTCATTTCCTTGATGAAGTCATGATAATCACTGGGAAACTAACTGATGATGGTGATCGAGTAATCTCTTGATCTACATATGACCACCTGGTTTCTATCTTAATGCAAGTTTTTGTTATGATGAAGATTTTATATTTACTGACTACATATAGATGAGAAGGCATGGCAATGTATAAATAGCCCTCCCATCTGCCTATCTCTTCTTAAGGGGCTTAGGGTTTTTTTCATAACCAGCTTATAGCTAACTTAACTATCCAACATTAGTCAATAAATAAACTTAGTTGTTCTTAGAAGGCAAAACAAGGATGGTAAACCACTTAAACTGTTATCACCTGGCAATTGGTAAGCCTAATGAGTATTACCTTCTTCACTATTTTTCAGGGGGAGGGGGTTGAAGAGGTCTCATTTTTAAAGAAGTTGTTTTATCTTACATAATGAATTTTAACTTTCATTGAATAGCATATAGATGTATATTTTTGATCAGATATTTTAAAAATATATAATTTATCTTTTTATTAATGGAAATAATTTTTTTTTTTTTTCTAGGAACATCTTAAAGATGATGTAAAAAGTTGAATTGTAAGACACATGTCACTTTATCGATGTAAAGCAATCAGCCATTGTTTTTGCAGAAACTGCATCACACATGCTAGGTAAGATTATGCTTAATTTTAACTTTAAAGATAGAAGTATTCTAAAAGAAAAACTTCATTTTCAATTATATTTGAGCCACTGCAGCATGATTTTCTCCCTCTCTCTTTTACATCACACATAATAACCTTCCTATTTCATTCATCTATCTCACATATGGTTTCTTTCTAAGTCTTTTATAATCTTAAGTATTCAACCGAGTTTCATTTCAGTCTCTTAATTAACTCTTTCAGTGTTGTCAATTTCATCCATGTATTTCATTTTGATCTTTTCTCGTTATTCCTAACATACGTTATTTTCTATTCATTAAATAACCTGAAATTACAGTATTGATTTTTTGTTAAGTGTCCCAGTCTCAGATCCATAGGTAAGAACTGGTAAAACGCAAACATTAAAAATTTTCAAACCTTGATATATATTTATATTTTTAATATTGTTATTTTTATGGAAAGCATTCTATCAAAGTTTAATTCTGATTAAATTTCATCCATTATGTGTTCTACTTGTATTAATAATTTGACCAGGTTATTTATAACTGTAATTTCTTCTAATTCATAACCATCAATTTTTATTTTTTACTTCTGAAAAAATCATTGAGTATTATTTTAATCTTTAATTCTACTTTTTTATTTTTTTTTCATAATTAATTTCTTATTTTTATTTCATAACTCTTGTAACATTTCCTGAAATCTCTCGAGAATTATTTGCAAAAACAATTACATCATCTACAAAATCTAGATGATTTAATAATTTGTGCATTTTTACTCTCTGAATTTATTTTTATTCCCAAATACTTCTTGTAAAAGTGCTGTAAGAAATTTTGGAAATGTGATACATCTTTCTCGATGTTAACTTTCTTAATGTCTTTATGATGTTAAATCATATTAAGGTTATATAAAAATTATAACTTATAGAAAAGTTGTAACAAAAGGCAATATGTAAATAATGAGGGTTTAATTATCTAAGCTAACTGATTAAACTTGTTTGCAAGAAATGCATCTTGGAAATAATTTCCCTTTTTTCATATCTTTATTCTTTTGTTTGAAGCAAAGAAATATTTAGAATAAGATTTTCAAATATATGTTTTTTATATTTATTATACATTGTTGTTTTTTTAATAATAATTAATTACCATTAATCCTCGAGCCAACAAATATTGAAGTTATTTTTTAAGAAATAGAGTTTGATTTTCTAATTATATAAATATGATTATTTAGAATAAATATTGCAATTAATTTATTGAAGAAATATTAAATATTAATATATTATTAAAGAAAAAATATTTTATTGTTGAAGAAATAAGTAAATCTCGATCTTTTCCTGTAAACTTATAAGATAATAAGTTTGGTTTTACTTAAGAATTATAATATTAAATACTTTAGGTTTCTTTATAAAGAAATAATTAAATTATTTTTGGAAATACATACACTGTGTGTCCCAATGAAAAGGTGGTTGATGTGATGTGATGCACTGCGACTTCTCCTTAAACGGAATCAGGAATCTCTCAGCAACTATGCCCAGAGAAACTTGTTAGCCACTTTACCTTCCATTCCTCACTTTAAGTTTTCCCATATTCTGCTCCATTCCATTTCCGCAACATAATCTTTGTCAACTCTATGGCCTTTATAGCTAAATCCCCCTTATCTTTTCCCAAACCCAGCATAAAAACCAATAATCCACTTTCTGTATAATCACTTTTTTCATATTTATTCTTTCATAACTTCATTATTTGTACTCTTTCTGTTTTCAAGCATTTACATTCAATTAACAACTAATATTTTCTATTCCTTCCTTACACAATTTACAGACTAAATCACCCATATTTTTGCATTTATATGTATATTCTCTTGTTGCTAAAGATCCCGTTCAAGCCTTAAACAATAAACTACTTTCCTTACTAGTATCATACATTAATTCACACCTAATATTCTGTTTACTTCTATATATATTTAAACTCTTTTTACTCTCCATACTAGTTATCCATCTCTCTAACTCCCTATTCTTTATTAATGAATCTATTCTTTTATCTTTTTATTCTTTTTTTTTTTTGGTTTCTCTCCAGGCTGTCTACAACGCCATCTCTGAAAATACATGTATTACATAGGGACATAGTTTAGCCATTCCCCCGCATTAATTTTAAAACACTAGCATGCCTGGATCATGAATTACAACATGAAATGTGACCATATGTTATTTATACTTTAACTTAAAATATATGTTAACATTAGGTTTTGCTTTAAATTAAAAGGTTTGAACTGATTCAATGAGTTATAAGGATGTTTTAAAGTGGTTTGTAAGATTTCAATGAATAGCTAAAGTGTTGCTACATAATAGATGCATTGCTTCAGAGATGGCACTGTAGGCACTTGGGGAGAAACCAGTCAACTTTTCATTGAAACACATACTGTATATACATGCATAAAATTGGTTGACTATAAAGTTTCAAACATTCATATTTTTATCAACCTTATATCAACTATATAAAATAAATTATTTCATTTATGTATCCAGTTTCTTATAAATAACACATGATTATGTATCGTGATAATATTTATCAGCAAACCATATTTTTTACTTTTGGTAGAAATAACTTATTATTAAAATATAATCCACTTATATGCTTGAAAAAGAATTTTTTTTTAATAACTGTATCTTATTCGTTCTTTTTTATGGATTAGAAGATTAAAATAAGAACTCTTGAATGCATAATGAAGTCTGTAATAAATGATTTACTTTGCCAATTGTTTGTAATGCTTATATTGCGCTTTAACGCAAATTGGTGAAGTTATTAAACTAATAAATAATAATAATCTTTGGCTTAGTGCTTTCAGGGTATGTTAACTTCCAGATCAAAAGTGAAATGCATGGTTGAGAAAACATGTGTTACTGATAATACTGACGGAATTAAAAGACTGAAAGGAAGTTGACTTGGACATATTGCTATAAATGATGACATCAGATAGACCATTGAAATATTAGATTAGATTGTAAGGGTTTGTAAAAAAGAATCCAGAAACTGACTCCATATGAAATGAATAAATGAGATAAGAATATTTTCTGAAGTGATGTGTGGAATACAAGCTATGGTTTAGAGAAAGTAGATTTTGTTCAGAGAGACTTTCTTCCTTGCTTTTAAATAAGAAAAGAGGGTATTACATCATCATTGCAAAAGAGAAAGATAAAATCACAAACCAGTTTATCTTTCTTGACATATTTCTCCTTGAATAATTTGAGTTGTTTAAACACATCTTCTTTGGATAGATGCTTATATTAAAATAAGAATTTCAAGTGGTCAAAAAAGATGTTATAACCCATAGTAACTTAACTGTGTGGAATATATTTAATAATATTATAATTTGATATTCGTATTTCTTCAAATCAATATACATAATCTTGTAATTGAATATTTATAAATACAGTAATAAGATATATGTAAAGTATAACTTTAAAAGTTTTATCCACTTAGGAACGCTCGTAGTCTTTGTCAACTAACACTTTGAAAGGCTAATCGGTATTTGTAAACTATTCACTGTACAGCCTGTATTGGCGCTGTTTCTGTGTAAAAACACAGAATTATATCGCTTTCGTGGCCGAACCTACGGCTAATATACGAATGATCATTAATATACGAATAGATCATATGTAGTGATTATAATATGTGGCCAATTCTTTCACATATCAATAAAACTACGTCTACTAACAATACTATGATCGTATAGTTTGCCGTTGATTTCATTGTGGGTTGAAATCCTATGCATATTGACAAAATTTGTATTGTCGCTAGAATTTAAGATGAGAGTGTGAGCATTGTCATCTTTTTCAAGTGTTTATTTGTTGATGTTTATGATTTTCTGTATTTCCCAACTGAAAGATTTTTGCGTACTAGTAATTTTCAGCGTATTATTGATATTTGTCAAAAAATTTTTTTTTTGCTAATTTTGGGTTTTTTTGGGGTCAAAAAAGACAAAATAAAATTTCTCGAGCTCTCTGGCAGACGATTGGAGTTGTTTGCGGAAAAATACTGTTTCTGTCGTGACTCGGACGAGAGTTGAAAAAGAATAACAAAATGTCTACCACGTTATTACAATTGTGGGACGTCCCAAACAGAGAAAGTGAGGCAGTTGCGTTTTTGAAAGTCCAAAACATCCTGCCATTCGTTACAGTTGATTTAGTTCAGTCATATGTGATTAATAAATTTATTTTCTGGAAAGAATTTGTGTTTTGTTTGCGATTATTTTTATCTGTAAATCATGTAATTAACACCCAGAATGACAGTGTTAAAAAGGGGCGGCGTAGTTTGTTGGACATCTCTTGATTGATTGATTTTTTTAAAAAAAATACTTCTTTTGACATATCTATTCGTTCCGTTTAGAAGCAAAAAGAGGTTTTTTGTTGTTGTTTTAAATCAATAAACAGCACGTTAAGTAGATTTTAAAAATGAACCCGAGCTAATTTTTGTTGTTAAAAAAGAATAAAAATACTGATGTTTTATTTGTTATGGAAAAAAAAAAATCTTTAACAAAGTTGTATGCTTCTTAAAAAAATATAAATAAATAAATCCACAGAATGTAACAAAACCGGTTGACATGTTTTATTTGTTATTATTAAAAAATCAAAACCCCGTTTTATTTGTTATCAAGTCCGGATCTACCATCTACTCAGACTGTTGGAAGGGTTATAGGACTGTTAACCATCGTTACAATTTCATGGACCCCACAACAGGAGCTCACACTCAGACCATTGAGAGGTTTAGGGGTCTACTTAAGTGGCAGAATAGGAAACACCATGGCACAGCACGCCAATACCTCCAAAATTATTTAGCTGAGTTGATTTGGAGGTGTCTTCACAAAGACGAGGACATTTTCCAAGCCATTTTGAAGGAAATGACCATACACCCTCGGTAACAAATTGTATAACTTTTTAAAATGTTGGAACATTTGTTACAGTTGATTTAGTTTAGTCATATATGGTTAATAAATTTATTTTCTGGAAAGAATTTGTGTTTTGTTTGCGATTCTTTGGATCTGTAAATCATGTAATTAACACCCAGAATGACAGTGTTAAAAAGGGGTGGTGGAGTTTGTTGGACAACTCTTGATTGATTGTTTTGTTTTATTTTTTGTGTAAAAAAATACTTCTTCTTTTGACATATCTATTCGTTTCGTTTAGAAGCAAAAATATGTTTTTGTTGTTGTTGTTCTAAATCAATAAACAGCATGTTAAGTATATTTTAAAAATGAATCCGACCTAATTTTTGTTGTTACAAAAGAAAAAAAAATACCGACGTGTTATTTGTTATGAAAACAAAAAATCTTTAACAAACTTGTACAACTCTTAAAAAAGATAAATAAATAAATCCACAGAATGTAACAAAACCGGTTAACATACATATTTTTTTTGTTAAAAAAACAATACTGCGATTGACTTTTTGTTTTTTGTTTTTGACGTTTTATTTGTTATTATTAAAAAAAAAAAATCAAAACCCGCTGCCAAAAAAAAAATCCGTATTTATAAATCCAAGAGAAAAAAGAACTCCCGTTTTATTTATTATTATTAAAAAAAAACCCGTTTTATTTGTTATAATTAAAAAAAAAAAATCAAAAACCTGTTTTATTTGTTATTATTAAAAAAACAAAAAAATCAAAACATGCCACCCCCCCCCAAAAAAAAACCCCCGTATTTATAAATGTAAGATAAAATACCAAACAATTCTTTTCATTTATAAGCAAATACGGATACCTGAGGCGGAGTTTGTCGGACAGGTTTGAATTTTTTTTGCTAAATCAATCAACAGCACCCCCCCCCCCGCATTTTTAACAAATTCAAAAAGAAAGTGTCGATTCTAATTTTAAATAACAAAAAAAAAAAGAAAGTCGTATGTAAAGCAAATTGTGTATATTTGAGATATTCCAAAAAAAAGTTAAAACTGTCCCTTATACTTTGAAATGTATCGAATCCAAAACAAACAAAAAAAAGACGTCTGTAAAAAAGAAACAGTAGATTTAGAATGGAAATCCCCCCCCCCCCAAATAAAGGCGTATGTCAAAAATTATGTACTTTTGAGATCCAAAAAAAAGGTCAAAGTGTCCATTATAATTTTAAATTTATCAAATGAAAACCAAAAAAAAAATAATTATGTCCAAAACAAACAACAACAATATATTAAAAAGAAAAAAATTACAGCCATATGTCAAAATACGATCTATTAGATAAAAAAAAAATCTAGCGGCCTGGTAATGTTATATCGCTCTGTTTTTTACTAGAAACAGCGCCACCAAAGGCTGCACAGTTAATAGTTTACAAATACCGGCTAATCTTTCCACAATTTCGTGATCTTAATGTTTGCTGCCTGTCTGATAATTAAGCCTTGTTTGTATTTGTATATTAGCATAGATTTCTTTATTTTCCTTTTGTTGTTATTATTTTATATATATATATTTAAATAAGTCAATTATTTTATATAGCACAATGTTTTTTATAAACAATAATATTTAAATAGCATTAAACTGTTGCACATGCGCTTTGGATTTTAAATATAAAATGAATGAATACTAACACTTTAACCACATGATAAAGTCTTTAGAAAAGATAGAATGGCCATCTATCTTTTCAAACCCAAATGCTTTTGTATGGGCGAATCTTTTGTGTTTGAAAGTGAAAGCATGAAGTTATTAAATAATCACTTTAAATTACTTTTACATGCTTGAATGAATGACGCTGGTGAAATTTATTAGAATTTACGATATGTCATTCTTCATTCATTCAAGCATGTAAAAGTAATTTAAAGTGATTATTTAATAACTTCACGATTTCACTTTCAAACACTTAAGATTCGCCTATACAAAAGCGTTTGGGTTTGAAAAGATAGATGGCCATGCTATCTTTTCCAAAGACTTTATCATGTGGTTGAAATGTTAGTATTCATTCATTTTATATTTAAAATCCAAAGCGCATGTGCAACAGTTTAATGCTGTTTAAATATTATTGTTTATATATATATATTGTAACTTTAATTTTATGCTTTTTTAATATACACAAATATATAATGGTAAATTTTGATTCAAGTTGAGCAAAGATAATATTTAGATTAAATGGTTAATATATATTTGAATAAAAATGATTCAATATATATATATAAGAATATTAATCAAATTTCTGTAATGATGATGATAATTTATGGCCTAGCACTGAAGGTTAAATTAAGTACAAGACCTCCAAAAAGTATTTTTATGTTTTTCTAGTCTCAATAAATAAAGAAATAGGTGCCAAACTTTCTAAATAGAAAATTTACTTAAGGAAAACTTATTAATGCTGATCATCATCATTAATAAATTATTACTATCAGCCCAGCATTTTATGTCAGTAGATTGCATGATTTCTCAGGGTTATGGATATCAGTAGCATAAATAATGTTAATAGCATCATGTTTGAAGTAATTTCAATAAGCAAACGCAAACTAAATGGATTAGTAAAAATAATAATTTATTAACAGTAAATATATAAAAAATGGTGCTTCCAACTATTACTAGGTATATAAAATATTAAAGATAATAAGATCTTACCAAGTGAAAAGTTGAAAAATTGTTAAAATCGTGGTTTTCTGCAAATATTTTTTTTTTCTATTTTTATGAACGAGTCCTCATTAGTTTCTATCCTCCTGGTGCACTGGTGATATTAGATGGGGTTTTCAGTGGTATTGGTGACATTAGTTAGTAGTTCTTGTAGGTTTTATGGTATAGTTCACATCTTTTTTATGGCATATTAAAGCAGGCAATGACTTGGTTTTAGCAAACTTCTGTATCAGTCTCTGGATCTGATTGCATGTCTGGGTGTTTTGATTGGAGTGAGTGTTAATTTCTAGCCACTCATACTAGATTGTCTGCTAGCAAATGTCATAGTTGCTGTGCTGGATTTTAGTATTGGAAGAAATACTTTTAACATCAGTAAACTAGGACTAACCAAACTACAGTTGAAAACTTAACCAGTGGGTTTTTTTTTCTGCATGGGATCACCGCAACACTGCTTTTTCTGTTAAGGCTTGGGAAATACCACAATAGACTGCTGAAGTTGTTTGTTCCTGATCTATTTATACTCCATTTGCTGCTGTTTACACTTACTGCTGGACTCGGGACGTTTTCCAAACAGATTTATCAAAAGCTAGTTACAAGATTTTATATTTGTTTCTTTGCTACAATATGTTTTTTGATAAACATTTTTTTCATTTCTTTCACAACATGTTGTGGAAACAAATAATTTTAAGATATTTTTAATTTATATCGTTATTTTATAATTAAGTGAACAAAAGAAAAAATTCTTTTCTCTTTTTTTTACATTAGCTATTGGAAGACAGAAAAAAAATCATTACCGACTTTTAAAATTGATCGATAACTAACTTTCTTAGTCAAGCATTGGTGGTCGAGAGGTCAGCGATGGCTGCTTTACCAGCAGTTGTCCGGGTTAGCGGGTTTACTTCCTGGCTGGTGCTATGACACATGAGAAAAAAAAAACAACTTTCTTAATTTTATTAACCCATTATTTTAAATAATACATATAGATTTGCTATTTAATTTACTTTCAGAATTGTTAAGTTGTCCATTTAAAATCTATTCAGGAGGCAGACCAGAAAGAGGCACAGAATATTTGAAATTTTTATAAGCTACGTAATTCAAAATTCTTGTAAGCATGGAGACAATTTTTAGTCTTTCTTTCTTTATGTAGTACAACTGACCATTTTATTGTTTTTCAAAGTATCTTTTCGTTATAAAATAGTTAAAAATATGATTAAATGTATAAAGTAATTTTTCTTTTAGTTTTTTTAAACCAATGTATTAAAGTGGTGCATATTGTTATATCTAGTATATAGGCACATATAAATATAGCAATTTATATATTTATTCCTCAATTTATAAGATTTTTTATTAAACATTTTTTTTTTTTATACAACTTTGAAATGTAACTCATCTGAGATTCTTTCGGATTTATTTTAGTAATAATATGTGTACATGTCTGTGTGTTAAATTAAGAAATTTAAGTTATTAATGATATTACGGTCGTAATATTATATATAGGATTTGCTTATACAAACATGATGAAAGAGATATTTGAATTGATAGTTACTTCTGGGAACAAACATATGGAATGTGTATATAGATGTTAAATCTGTGTTATTAGTGGAATTACGAACATATAATATTGTTATATAGGATTTTTTATACAAGCCCATTTTTCAGCTAATTGATATGTCAGTAATATTTATGTTTGAGTGAATGGGGGGCATGCTTCCATAAGCAATTATTTAATTAATAAGTTTATATACATTACTATATGTGTAAACTTTTTGCCTTTTGTGTGTGTGTTTGTGCCCTATAAACACATGCAGTACACTATTATTATTTTACTCTCATATGAAATTTAGCTGCAGTGAAACAAATGAGAAGAGATTGAAGTAAACAACAAAAATTTACCAAAATTTAACAATAAGCAATTTGAAGTATTTCCAGTATCTAAAATAGAAACACAACCAAGAAAATAAAAAAAAAATTGGCCAGTTGAATTTCTGAATCAGTTCTCACATATTAGTCTAACGACTTTCTCCAGTCTTTCTTATGTTGTGATATTTTAAAATTAGTAGTCTGCCATAACTTAATTAATTAAATCACATTCATATCGGCTTTTTTCAAACCAAATTGTGCAAACGCTTTTTGAGAGTGTTAAATAATAAATGAATAACCTCTGACCCATACAAGATATAGAATTTATGCAGCAATAAAAGGAATCCTCTTATTACTACGACTCAAATATTTATATATGAGCAAATCTGAAGTACTGGCACAGAAGGTGTGACTATAGAACAGTCACTTTGAATTACTATATATAACTTATGAATGAATGACGCCGATGAAATTTACTAGAATTTACTGAACGTCATTCCAACTGAAATTAATCGTATATATAAATCAGCATTTATTTTTTATAGCGTCTGATTTATATATACGATTAATTTCAGTTGGAATGACGTTCAGTAAATTCTAGTAAATTTCATCGGCGTCATTCATTCATAAGTTATATATAGTAATTCAAAGTGACTGTTCTATAGTCACACCTTCTGTGCCAGTACTTCAGATTTGCTCATATATAAATATTTGAGTCGTAGTAATAAGAGGATTCCTTTTATTGCTGCATAAATTCTATATCTTGTATGGGTCAGAGGTTATTCATTTATTATTTAACACTCTCAAAAAGTGTTTGCACAATTTGGTTTGAAAAAAGCCGATATGAATGTGATTACAATTGTATACAGATGCTATAAAAAATAAATGCTGATTAATTAATTAAAGTAACTTCATAATTAAATTCTGTTTAATAATTAAATATCTATTTCATATTTGTTTTGACAGCCATTTTTTCGCATTGGTTTTTTAAATGCAGTTAAGTCTGCTATAATGAACATAATAGGTTTCAGAAATTTTTTTCATTATAAGATTCATTAAATTTTAGATACACTGAAATACATGAAATATTTAGAATATTTTGCTCAAGCTCCACAGCCCATAACAATATTTATTTGAAATGATTTTCCAACAAGCAAACTTTTCACAGTCTAAATTTATTATAAGTAATAACCAAACCAAAAAAATGATATGCATATATTTAGCCGCACAATTCTGTCCATTTACAAAATATTGTTTCTTAGTATCACTGTGGTCGACTGAATGGCTACTCTCTTTCAACATTCTTGAATGAAACACCACCATTATTTGTCCGAACTGTGGATATAAAATGTGTTATCATGGCTGTAAAATTAGTAGCAAAACCAATATTTTGACTGATAACTTTCTCCTCATCAGAATATTATCTAATATTCACTTATAAAATTAATTCATTTCTTTTTAGAAGATTGTTAAAGTGTTTAATTCTGTCTTTATATATTCCTTTGTTTGTGCCCGCGACTTTCATCATCGCAGACTAATACGTAAGTACCGACATAATGATTACATAATTTATTGTTGCTGTATCTTTAAGCATCACTACATATATATGCATAATGATTTCATTATCTTAATGTTATCTCCGACTGATCAACTGAAACATATTGCATGTTTATTATTTACTAATTCAATTCAGAATTTTCCCTTATTTCATTTGTAAATAAAGTTTTGCTTTCTATTTAAAAATGGATTTTTATTTTGGAATTATATTACAAAATTAAAGATTAGGGTAAGAAAAAAAATCATTTCAGTTAGCAATCTCTAAAGTTTGCTTTCTCATTTCCTAAAATCAAAATATTTAAAAAATGCTATTTGATGTATGTTAAACATTTATAAATATAAAGCCATTAATTTAATGTCCAAAAGATATAAAAACTATAAATAAGCCATATCATAAATATATACTAATAAAATATATATGCTAGATTGATAAACTAAAAATTCATCCATAATCTTAATACATTTCTTATCAATTTTGTTTTTTTATTTTACGATGACTTTATATATGTGTTAGTGAAGGATTTTAATCTGATCTGGTATTCAGCTTCACAAAGATATAAACCTTTTTAAATTTTTATTTTTTCCTATTTTCAGAATTCTGATAGGTTTTCAGGTTGTGGTGATATTGGGATCCTTTTTTTAAAAAAAAATAAAATTAAACAATCACATTAGTATTAATAATGAATAATATTTATGTAGTGTAATTTTGATTACATCAACATAAGACTAAAGACATGTTAAAAGCAGATAGAAACCAGTCTTCTATCTTACGTAAGAGTGAAGTAATGAAAATTATATTGCAGAAATATTCATTATTGGATAATCTCTTGTCTAATTAAAGATTACTAGTTTCATCGTTAGAATAGTATAGCAAATGCATTTCAGAAGCATTCCATATGAAATTGATTCTCGGCACAAAAAGGAAACCTTAGAGCTGACTAGCCTGCTTATTAATTTTCAAACTACTAAATTGTGTTTTTTTTTAAAGATTTGCTAAGAAATAGCAGTCTCCTGGCTACTGCAATTGAAGAGTTCATACCAACTAACTTTTTAAACTTTAGACAACTATTTATATGACAAAATGGAGTAGAGATATATGTAATTTTTTGTTTTAAGACTTTCTTGTATACACTGTGTATAATAGCTTACATTTTATTGATAAATTTTATTAGAATAGGATACATATTGTTTATTGAATTGCAAGTGTACAGTATTTTTCAACACACACACATGTAAAACATAGACACCTATATATATATAAATAAATTAAAATTATAGTATGAATGAAATTTTTAAAAAATAATAATATACCTATTAACTTTCTTGCAGTAAGACAGTTTTAATTGCTTTCACTAGTTATAGGCATCCAACATTGAGTTTAAGATTAAATTGTTATTATTTAACAAAATATAAGAAATTTGACTTCATTTGATAGATATTTTTGTTTCCAAAGAAAATAATTTCAAAATAATCAAATTTGACTTAGGAAAATATATAAAAAAAATTACATCACAAGTAATAATCAAAACAATCAACCTCTTATGTCACCATTGCTGGTAAGAACATTTTCATTTTCAGAAAATAAACAAAATCTTTTTCATTTAACATTTGTTTTTAAGATATGAATGAATAATTTTTAATATCTTATAAATAGACCAAGTTGTGTTTGAAAGCTTAAAATTTTTTAATATTTTTTACAGTATTGCAATATATTCACAAAGATGGTACCCAATTTCACTGATTACTTGTCAAGAAACAGCTTGTAAATTTCTGGTTAATTTGCATTGTTAAAAAATGTAACATTGTATTTTTAAAAGTAAAACATCTCTGTTCACAATAAATAAGTAATAATATATGATCTTGATTTGTAAAAATTATATAATTATTATACAAAAATAATCGTGAATTATTAATAAACTTGCAAATAATCAAGCTTGTTATTATTCAAACTATTTTCTTCAAAGAATGTTGTAAAAATTAGTGACCTATATAAATACTTTGGACACATATCAAGTCGGAAATTAAGCATCTTTTACCCTATTTAATTTTCACTCATCCCAACATCTATGGAATTTTTTGGAATTAAAACTTTAGAATAAAATATAGAATTTAAAATAACATTTTAAAAATGAAGTTTGTAAAAATAAATAGACTGTGAATTACTTTATAGGAAAGAATTAAATGGTTAATAATAAATTAAGGAGGGACATTTAAATACTGATTGTGTGCTCAATCATTCATTCGTCAAAAAAATTAGAATAAAGAAAAAAACTTAGTGTACCATGTTTTATTTTTTAAAAGAAAAAACAAAATGGCTGGTTAGTTTTTTAATAACTTTTTTTCTTTTATAGAAACATAATCAGTCTCGTTATCAAGAAATTACATTTATTTAATTTTTTTGATGTTTTTAATTTTAGGATTAACTTTAAGTATTTTATAAAAAATTTAGCATATTAGATGTTTGAAAGAATAATAAAGGCAGAATAAAGGAATAAAGTGTATGTGCTTTCAACGTAACCTGATAAAGTTTTATTAATAAACATGATGCATACTGCACTCAGAGATGGAAAAATGGCTGCTTGAATATCGTAAAATGTATTAAGACATTTTTTTTTGTTTATTTATATTTTTGTTTGTTTACATTTTCCCTCCCCCATAGGATATAACTTGAATTCATTTAGAGTGATATAGTTCATGATTTCAATGTAATTGTCTTTTGAAATGAATGTTAATTACTGACAAATTTTTGTAAAAAGAAATGTCCATTATCAGTCACATGCTCTAGGGATTAATCCATCAGTTGTTTTCTCTTAGCATGTTGAAACTGCTTGAGGGCGTAATTTTTATGAAAACAAACAGAATTATAATGTTACCGGGCTATTTTTTTTTTTCCAACTTTAAAGTGTTTTTTTTTTTTATTTACAATAAAATCATAAATAATGAAATTTATCTAAAAGAAATAAAAAATACATTGAATAAACATTTATTTATTTATAATTATTTTTCTAAAATGAAATTTGTAATTTTAACAAATCAAAACAATATCGTCGCGGTGACGCAAATCAAATTTTAACATGAAGAAAAAGAAATAATTTCTTCAAAACAAAAACATCGTGACCACGCAAATAAAATTGTTAATTTTAACAAGAATAAAAATAAATAATTTCCCCCCAAAACAACATCGTGGCCACGCAAATATAATTTGTAATTTTAACAAGAATAAAAAGAAAGAATTTATTCAAAACAACATCGTGGGCAAAAATAAAACTGGTATTTTCGATTTGTCTCGCAATTTATCTCATGCAAAACGTGAATTTTAGCATGATTTCGTAAAAATCACACTCACACACCCCCCTTTGATGATTGATTAGTAACACCTTGTCTAAAGATGTGGGGCAAAGTTTCCACAATTTTTATTACCTCATACTACATCATTGGATTTGGAAAATAATGACTTGGACATGCGAATTTGAAGACTTTTGACAGTCTCAATTACAGACACCCTCACAAAATATCGTAGCAAAATTTAAAATGGGACTGTTCGTAGAAACTGCATAACACAAAGTTTACCGTAAGCGGCAATGGCCGCTGCAGCAGATAATAAACATCCGACTTCTGTAAATACATCTATCGTTAAATGTTAATAATGGGATTGCTGTAGCATACAAATAGATACCGCTGTAACACAAAGTTCACCATAAATGACAGCATCCTTCTGCAGCAGAATAAACGTCCTATTTCTGTGCTGTAGCATAGATAATAGGTGCCGCAGACAAATAAACGGACTATTTCTATGCTTAACCACTGGAATAGAACATTATATAGCAGTGCGGCCACTTAAACAGCATATTTCTGTGCATTTTCATGGAAATTACGCCCTCAAGCGGTTTCAACATGCTAAGAGAAAACAACCAAACCATCCTTTGTAATTTGTTTTTACATGTCTTTCTCAAAAACATTAACTGTATAATATTTGTCTGAAGGTTTCTAATGATGGTGTATTATAAGATGTGATATGTTGGTCGAGTGAATGTTGAATGTATAAAAAAAATTTAAAGTTTATTTAATTTTCCAAATACAAACAACTTGTTAGTAATAACACACAAATAGACAATACAGATTAGTAATTACATGTTTTGAGTAATATTTTTCTCCACTCTTCTTCAGGTGTTGCTGGCCTATATGCACAGTGACAACATTCACTTAGAAGTTGAACTCACACTTTTAGATTCTTGAATAATGAATTTAAGGCAAACGCTCTACCAACTGAGCTATTCTGTCAAAGGCGACATATAGTAGAAATTTGATATATTTATATATGAGGGTTGGTTCAAATCATCCTGAGTCCTCCAAGTTTTTTTTTCTTTTTTTTTTAACAAGTCTAATTATTTTTATTTTTTTATTATTTTTTCTTAAGAGCAAGATTAATTAGAGGCTTCCATACATTGTGTATTGCCACACTGGGTTGACTTATAGGATTATTTACCATTGTCATATGAGCAGCTTCCTTGAATGTTCTTCTATGCATTTTTTTCTCTTTATCCAATATCTTTGTATTTTCCCAATTAAACATATGGTCATTAGTACATACATGATCAGCTATGGTAGATACATCTGACTTTTCTCTTTTAACCATTGGTTTGTGCTCTTTCAATTGCTGTTCAACAGGGCAATAGGTCTCACCAATGTATTTCCTTCCACATTCACATGGTATTTTATAAATGCAGTTTTTGTTCTTCAGCATTTCCAGTTTAGGTTTAGTAGAAGTAAGCATTCCTTGAAGTGCTTTCCAAAGCTATACCACACTTCGAGGAATATTTACTTCTACTAAACCTAAACTGGAATGCTGAAAAACAAAAACTGTGTCTATGAATTACCATGTGAATGTGGAAGGAAATACATTGGTGAGACCTATCGCCCTGTTGAACAGCGATTGAAAGAGCACAAATTAATGGTTAAAAGTGAAAAAACAGATGTGTCTACCATAGCTGATCATATATGTACTAATGACCATATGTTTAATTGGGAAAATACAAAGATATTGGATAAAGAGGGAAAGATGCATAGAAGAAAATTCAAGGAAGCTGCTCATATGACAATGGTAAATAATCCTATAAGTCTACCCAGTAGGTCTTTACACAATGTATGGAAGCCTCGAATTAATCTTACTCTTAGGAAAAAATATTAAAAAAAAAACTAATTAGCCTCATAAAAAAAAAATTGAAGGACTCAGGAGGATTTGAACCAACCCTTATATATAAATATATCAAATTTCTACTATATGTTGCCTTTGACAGAATAGCTCAGTTGGTAGAATGTTTGCCTTAAATTCGATATTTCAAGAATCTAAGGATGCGAGTTCAACTTCTAAGCGAATATTGTCACCGTGCATATAGGCCAGCAACACCTGAAGAAGGATGGAGAATAATACTACTAATTACTAGCCTGTATTGTCTATTTGTGTGTTATTACTAACAAGTTGTTTGTATTTCGAAAGTTTAAATAAAGTTTAAAATTTTCTATACATTCAATATTCATTCATAAATGATGGAAATAGTCCAACATGTCACATCTTATTAACTATATAGTATTTAAAATTAATTAAAATGAAATAAGACACGCACAAACAGCAAATATAATAGCTTTTCCATGTAAATAGTTTTCTAATAAGATTTTACTCATCACAAATGAACAGATTACTTTAAATCACTGTTTTTCAAAGTGGTCGATATCAACTCCTCAGGGGTCGATTTCCACTTTCAGGTGATCCACGTCAGCATCAAAAAATTTGGGGGTCCACAATATGTAAATGGGGGACTATCCACTGAAATCATTATTTCAGGCATTTTGTAAACTTTTAAATAGATATTTTAAATGTTAAATAATTAATTATATGAATAGGTACAATAAGTTTGGGATTTTGTTATTATAATTCTTGCAAATCAGAAAAATTACAATATAGTTTCTAAAAATAAAGATAATGGTAATTTTTACAATGTTTTTTATTGAAAATTACAATTTTTTGAATTATCATAGTATTTCCTGCTGATATTTAAACCTAATTTTTCCCACGTATTATTAAAATATGACAAAATCAAATCATTATTGGTTCACAAGATTATTTAGGTATCTGCTTTGTAGTGTTCTATGATTACGTACAAGTTTCTACAAGTTTTCATACCAGCATCGCATTGAGCAACCGCGTGCACTGAATAAAGTTTGTTCAGACTTATTCAGAGCAAAACTTTTGCACAGACATGTTAAATTAGACAATTATAAATAGGAGTGTTAGAAGCAAACATTGATTATTTCCTATTCTGAATTTTGAGAAGAAAAGTGGTTGAAAAATATTAACTTTATTTAGTGCAAAATACATTATGCAAATCAAAGTGAATCAAAATCATCTTATTTAGGAGTATCTAATGAAAGTAAGTACAAACTTTTAATTTGTTAGTTATCTAGATTGCGATCTGGGCCATATTTTTTAGTTAAATATTTCAAATAGATAATACCTGTTAAAACATGACCAAAAACTCTAATTGCATGCTTGGACAAAAATATATATATATATACAAACAAAGAAATAGTCGATGCTTCTGATATAGTAAAAAATAATTATTTCCTACTTTTTACAGTTTGTTTGTATAGGTGTTTTTTTTTAAGATTTTGTGTTAAAGGAGTAGGAATTGTTTGAATACTTTTCCAATTTTTATTATATTTAGTTTTAGTGTAATTTCCTCAATAGAATCTTACTCCAGTCAATTTATTTTAAATTTTTATCTTATAAGATTTAAATAACTTTTTTTTATCAACAGATATCTTCTACTCAACATAGCAGAGACTTTAAAAAAGGTTTTGCATTGATTATTTGAAGTTTGGCTTTATTCCATCACTGTCAGAGAAGCATTTGCCCATGTGTCTTTTGTGTAACAAAGTTTTAAGCAATGACGCTATGAAACCGTCTAAGCTGGAGGATCATCTGAGAAGGTTGCATCCTGGTAAAACAGGTAAAGATTTGATATACTTTAAAACACTGAAAGAAAAACTTCAGAAGAGAATCACGCTAGACAGCATGTTTGCTTCAAAGCCAAAAAAGATGATGATGGTTTGTTGACATCGTAACATATTTCATTACTCATAGCAAAATCAGAAAAGCCTCATACTATTGGAAAACAACCGATTTTGCCAGCCATTGAAGAGGTTTTAAAAACTGTTCTACATAAACCTACATATGATATACTCAAAAAAAAATTCCTTTGAGCAACAACACAGTTCAAAGACGTATTGACGAAATGAGTGACAATGTGGACAGTTTCTTGTGTACTTATTTAAAAATAAACCATTTTCCTCTTTAAGTCCACGAGTCAACTTCAACTGGTAATCAAGCACTATTAATGGTGTATGTTCATTTTGTTATGGACTAAGAAATCCATCAAGTCTTTGACAACAGATACTAAAGGCGAATCAATATTTAATGTTTTAAAAGACTATTTTGTAGAAAAAGTGATCTCTTTAACAAATATAATATCGGTAGTAGCATATGGACCACCAGCCATATTTGGCCACTATAGAAGTTTTATAAGCTATTCAAAACAAAAAGTACCTATGTGTATATACATATTTTTAAAAAATTATAATTGCTTTTTACATAGCCCCAGAATATTTCTTGAATCATGATTCTTTAAAATAATGCATCCAGAGAGAAAAAGAAATGCAATATGCATTTTAAAATTCATTTTTGATGCATTTTACGTTCTATTATCAAAGTTTTATTTTGATAATATCGAACCAATAACACTTTGATTTTTTTTTTTTTGTATTACTGTTACTTTTTACTCTTTAGAGCAATGGTTTGTATTAAGTGATTTGTGTCGAAGTTGTGAGGGCAGCATGTTTGATATTTGTCAACTAAACTGTAGTAATTTGTTATATATATATTGCACACTGATAAAGGATGTGTAAGAGGTTGTGGTCTGGGTCAACTGATGAGTGCTGATTTAGCATGAAATATGCATCTTAGGGATCATATATCTTTTTTACATGTCTTTAGTCATATGTTTACAATTACATCTCTTTATAAGGTGTTCTATCTTGCATAAGAGTGGTGTAGTGAAAATTTCTTCATTATTGGATAATCGCTAGTTTAATTTGCATATTTATTTGTTTTACATAAATGCAGTCAAAATTAAATAAAAATTAGATAAAGAAATATAGTTTACAGTTGTGATAATATGTTGGATTATTTCCATCATCTATCAATAAATGTTGAATGTATAG
Source organism: Epiperipatus broadwayi (assembly GCA_028023455.1). Lineage (NCBI taxonomy): Eukaryota > Metazoa > Onychophora > Udeonychophora > Euonychophora > Peripatidae > Epiperipatus > Epiperipatus broadwayi. Next base: position 920,651 of record JAQFVV010000155.1, read on the forward strand.
AAAATTTTAAACTTTAAACTTTTCGAATACAAACAACTTGTTAGTAATAACATATAAATAGACAACACACTTTAGTAATTACAGACTGTTTCGAGTAGTATTCACTCTTTTTCGGGTGTTTCTGGTCTGACAGTGACAATATTCACATAGGAGTCTAACTCACAGTTTTAGATTCTCAAATATCGAATTTAAGGCAAACACTCTAACCAATTGAGTTACCCTGTCTAAGGCCCAGTTGGTTAGAGCATTTGCCTTAATTTCAATATTCGAGAATCTCCTATGTGAAAACTGTCACTGGTCAAGCCAATAACACCTGAAGAAGAGTGGAGAATAATACTACTCAAAATGTTGTGTAATTAATAACAAATTGTTTGTTTTTGAAAAGTTTAAATAAAGTTTAAAATTTTCTATAAATTCAACATTTACTGGTAGATGATGGAAATATTCCAATGTATTATCACATTTAATATACTATCATCACATACCTTAAGGCAAATAATTTACAGTTGATTACTGTAGTTTTAATAATGTAAATGATTAAATCTTTTTTTATTTTTTGACAATACTACAATTTTTTTGCTCATGACAAAGCTCCCATTATCTTTTAATATGTCAGATTCAAAATTGAACAAATAAAAAATATCTTAAATTTATATTTACTAATCTTTGTACTGCTAACATTGATTATTAACTGCATGATGCACAAAATTATTTTACCCCCCCCCCCAAGTAACTTACAATTACAATGATCGTATTCCTATAGGAAAAATAATGTTCGTAAGAAATTTAAATAAAATTTATTGAATGACTGTATTTAACTAATAGACTTTTTAAAATTTGTTGTTAATGCACTTTATTGTTGTATGCGAGCAAAGTATTATATATTGCACTGAATGTAGGTAATTTTTTGTTTTTGTAGTCAATAATAATGAAAACCTTTAGTTTGGAGAAGTCCTAAACAAAAACACTAATTGTCTTGCAATTATATTGGATCAAAATTAATTAATTGCATTATAATATTTTAATCAAAACATGACATTGTATAATAAATGTGTTTTGTGTATTTTTAACATGAATATTTCCCCTTTTATCCTCAGGTGACATAGTTTTAGTGAAGACAATATTCTGTGATGTCATCAATCTTACATAATGACCACCACTTTTTGGAAATATCCAGACTTGAAAATTTTTTAAAAACAACTTTTTTTAAAAAGATCATTTTAATAAATAGTTGATTGTAAATCAATATAATGGATACAAATTGACGATGATTGCTATAGGAAATTTTCATATAAAGATTCATCATATTTTGGGTAAAGATATAAATGTATTTCTGGAACTAAAGAATTGCAATATTTATTTATTTCATTGAGAAGATGTCTAAATTGAATTCAGTGGACTGCTACAAGTAAATAAGGCGTTGAAGACATTCAGAGAGAAAAGTTTGCGGCAGAAGTTTAAAAATATAAACAGAATAATGGACCAATATGTTCTATTGATGGGCATATAATTGGTCTGTGGAGGATAATCATAGCAAATTCATTTTGGGTATAATATTATTGTCTTGATTTTTGTTTTTCTTACTGTTGGAATGACCATACTCATTTGTGAGTGGCTGATTCTGTTTAGTGGGCTAATCATAATGATGATGTAAAAACAATTATGTTAATAATTAGTATTTCTTTTTTGATATTTCAGAAATTGCTGAAATATATCTTACCAAGGCATTGGCATTTGTTTTTCCAAAGTTATCTGTTCCATCATCAGATTTTCAATGAAATCAACGGCTGAAGAGTTGTGGATTGGAGTAGTTTGAAGCCCGTCCATTAAAGTATCTAGATACTCATTTATCAACTAATATTGGATAGTTAGTGAATTGGCTTTCAAAGCCTGTTAAAAATTTTTTTTAAAATTTACTCAACTCAGGTTCTCAACCCAGATTATAGGCACAGCATATAGATACATCACAAGATTTTCATTTATATATATATTTATTATAAAATAAAAAATGTGAAGATTATATAATGATATTTTCAAACTTCTTTTTTTGTGTGTGTATAATTTGATTACAGTAACATGTTTAGATTTATAGTGGAAAAAGAATTCTAATTAAATATGTATATGTTTTATCTAGAAATGTCTTTTAACAAATAATTGGTGAAGGACTTTTTATAAATATTGTCTACTATATATATATATTCTAACCCAGTATTATTAATTTACTTAATTAGTTTATTTTATTTGCACTTGTATGACACTACTTTCTTCTTTCAGGTTGTTGTTAAGGCAACCTAAATAAAGCATATTATCCATTAATATCCAATATGATCTAAAATACTTTTCATATAATACAATTGTATATTCAATTCTCTTAAGCTATGCCACGATTGTAATAACAACAATAATTGATCACTTATTAATTTAAAGAATAATTATAATAATATTAATCTCAGGGTTCTTTGTTTCATGTAAGGAAATGCTCGGCAGTATTGTGTTGTCGCATATGACTGGCATTCTGGTCGGCTATAGGAAACATTTATTTTACTTAAATTCAATGTGTCTTCATCTCTCATATCCACTGCTATATTATTTAAAGAGATGATAATTCTGTTCAATAATGACGTATAATTTTGAATAACACAGCCTTTTTTTTTTTTTTTTTCAGAATCTCAGTCAGAATAATAAAAAGACAAGGGTGCTTTTTGTGTCCTTCCATCATCCATGACAACACAATAATATAACTAAGATTTATTACTTAGACAATTTAACTAAATGTTGGGAATAATGTGCAACCAAAGTTAATGGTTTGGGAATAAATTCATTTTTTTTTTTACACAAAGGTGGATGTTTAGTCTTAAGTTTTCAACTCCATAAATAATTATCATTAAACTAAAATATAATGACATATTCCGATCTGCTTAACTTTATTTATCTGGTATATTAAGTTTTTAAGAATTTGGAATGATTTCGGACTCAAGAAAAGGTTTTGCAAATATTGTGCAAACACTTATATTTAGCATATAAAAACAAAAAATGAATCTACAACAAATTTTAACAAGACTATAATTTATTATTATCACAAAAAAAAAATATATGAACCTTTATTCAATAATCCCATAGTAATACAAAAATATAAAATATAACTGACATTAATCTGTATACTCTTTTGGTTATGGACTAGAGGTTACTACTTCTCCTGTATGCAATCATATGGATTGATTAACTAAAAGTACATTTCATTACCAATACATTGTTTATTAAATTTTGGTATCCTTGTAGAAGCTTTTATTCAAAATTATTGACTAACTATTTTTTTTTTGTTCATTTTTTTTTTTTAAAAAAATGATTGATCCAATCATATGCAATACGCAAAATATTAAATTTATTTCTAATACATTTACTTTATCTATGGTCTTTAATGGGATAACCGATTCTAATTATAGGCCAGTTATCAGAAGTTACACTTACCATCTGACATTTAACTTAATGCTAACTTAAGTTATGATATAAATTTTATTCATACGTATAATTTTAAATATGAGTATTATTTAATTACTAACCAGGATTAAATATTGCATTTGAATATTCCTTCAGTAAATAAGCGTTTTAAAACTACGCAATTTTAATTACTTTCTCCATTGATTTACTTGTCAAATACTAGCCATACTTAGCAGCACAATACAGATATTGATCCTAGTTACTAACGCACTATTTATACTAAAGTGGATCTTGAGGAACTAACACCTCCAATATAACCTTTATCTTGCCCGAACTTTCAAAATTAAGCACAATAATCAACACCTTCCATGGTGGAGCTATCTTTATTTTCACATGAGGAATATGGAATAACCACGAAGGTCTATAGAGTAATCTACTACATTAAAATATTTTGGGTGGTTTCTTGCCTCTTACTTGGGCATACAATGAACACACACCAAATACAATCCTCTCTTGGGATTTAAATGAATGAAGCATACTAAATGCTAGATAAATTCTTGATCATCCTATCTATGAGAATCGATCACTTGGCTATAAACATACCCGAACATTATATTTAAAATCTTCCTCTCATGGAAAACAAAGCTTTTGGGGAGATCATTTTTCATCCCACAAAATAAATACATTATAATTATTACCTATGCGAATATTAAGCATATACCAATGCTATATCTGGGCAGGATAAGTAAATACACTGATTATAATAAACTTATGTTACCGGGTATACTTTGATCAACATCTGAAATCAATGGACATCATAGAATAAAAGTATAATAATTTTAATTTTAATAAAGGAACATTCAAAATAGTTGGTAGCATACTATCTTAAACTACATAAAGTGGATGTGTTATTTAAGAATAATTAGGAATAAATTCCTCAATTAATACAGTATAAATTCGTTTCAAAACTTTAACAAGAAATATTTTGTTATAGCATTTTTTTTTTTTTTTTAGTTACTTCTGATAATTTTCAATATTTATTTTACCCCTTAAATATCTAAATATTTTTCTTTTACGTATCTAACATACAAAATTTCTACCTACAATTGTATGTAATAATTAAAACATATTTTATAGATTTTTTTTTTTCGTGTTAAATATCAACTTAACCTATAATAATTATATTAACATACCTTTGTCATTACAAGGCTATTAAATATCACTTGACCATACAAACTTTAATCTATGTGATATAAAAAAAAATACATATCATTTATAGCTTAGTTTTAAACAATCATTAATTAACAAGTGCATACTCTCTCATTAGAAAATGTTTTTCTGTTGAGCAATTGGTCCAGGTGAAGAGCTTTATCCAGTCGTATTTCACGAAGCAAGTTTAAAAACAATAAACGCATGGTATTATTTCCTTTAAATAAAAGTTTTCTCTTATTTTGTGCGTTTAATAAATTAGGTAAAGAAAAATATAGCAGAATTGAAGATTAATTCTTACTTGAATTAAACTGCTACAATTTTGGGATCCAAGAAAAAAAATAGACTTCTAACATAGACGAATATTTGACTATAGACGATAACATACACAATATTTTTTTTTTTTATTGACAATACGTATACTTATTAGCTAGCTTACTTATGGACGAAAATGCGCAATTTTCCGAGAGATTATTATGATAATAACTGCAGTCAATTTACTTGTACATGAAGTTTTAATAATTCCAACTGATGTGTAATATAATATATCATTTATTTTTATCATTAAGTCACTAAGATATTTGGTTTTGTTCATACTTTAGGAATTATAAATTTTTTTAACGGTAACTTCTCCGTAAGAATGCCCCTATATAACTTTTCCTATATTTACTCTGAGAAAGTTTATTTTTTTTTTATATATATATTTTTAAAATATACAGGTGCATAATTTAATCTTATTTATCATTATTTCCAGACAATTCTTGGTGAATAAAACATATTTTAACGTATGTAACTACATTACTTGTAAAGGCAGACAATATTGAGAAAGAGCGCGAAAATGTTTCTAGTTGATTTTCCTTGGTTTCAAAATATTTCTTTCAATTATTATTATTTTTTTCTTTCTATACCAAGAAAATATCAATAAAGGACATAAAGTTAATAAATAATTATTTCTCACTTGGAAATCATTTATCTTCCTTAATTTAGATATAATAACACTTTTCGTGATTCCCTTAGTTAATTCTGTCATTTTTAACTTTAGCGTGAGACAATAAATTTTTAAGTATAAAAGGTCTTTAAATAGGTAGATGGCACAGAAAATCAGGATATCTTATCAAAAAATTTTAGCCACACATTATATTATTAAAATTTTACTTTGATTACATTTATTTCTGCAAAATAAAATGAAAAAATTGAGTTACCAAATTTCAGCACTGTTCCTTCCTTGAAAACTAAAAGCAGACTATATATATATTTTTATTTTACTTTAGCGACCTCTTCCAGAAAAATAATCATTTGATTATAACATAAACAAAAGAAAGGAAAAACTTATTACAATCATATAGTTTTCAGTATTATCTACCTGGATTACAAAGTAATTTGACAATAAAAAAAAATAATAAATACATTAAATTAACAATCAGTGATGTATAATTCTTTAAACATTATATATTTTTTTTTTTTTACAAAAAGAAATTACCAGAAGTTATTGTGCTTTATGATAAGACACTCATCCACTCTCCCCTCTACCCATCCAAAATCAATTACTGTTTAGCTTTTATACCATATTAATTTGCTCTAATTATTAATATCTAAATATTAAATTATTCATGTTCTCTCTTTAAAATGACATTGAGTTATTAAATCTATTAGTTATTCACCCAAATATGCCAAAGTGAGTGAATAGCATACTTTATTAATCAATTATTACTATTGTTATTTTATCTTTTTATTTCTTTAAAGAATAGCATTGTTTTCCTGCAGAAATAATGCCAAGTAAACCAAGTGTCAATAACACTAGGTTACAATATATATATATATATATATACAATATATATATATATATATATATATATTGTAACCTAATTAAATGAAGAACAAATATATAAGAATTATTATACCTGAGTAGTCCATAGAATGATTATAAGAATTATAAACAAATTATGAGCAAATTATTATAGCAATGTATTATGAAATCACGTGAAGTGAGTACACTAGTAATTCAATAAAATATAACTCAGGTATACAGACTGTAGGTTTTATCCACTTTCCTTTCTTGGTTTGATGTTAAGTGCATGTTTAAACAAATACTAAGTGAATATGGTCTAGCAGGGCGCCACTAGATTATCTGAATCTAGACACGGTTATATCTGATAACCTTTCACATGTACCGGGTTTGAATCCCTTTTTGGTACTTTATTTCTAATAAAAATGAGAGATTTTGCTTTTTGAGCCATATCACTAGAAGCACTAATAGTTAGGTAAAAGTAAAACATCTTTAAACCACAGTGGAGTTCATTGAACATAAATCATTTCTCAGATCTTAACATAACAAATGTGTTTCAATATTTTTATAAGTTCACTAGCTCAGATTATATATAACTAATTTAGGATGGCAATTCACTCATCCTTGCATGAAATAGATGATGGGATGTGGTTATAATAATACTAAGAGATCACTAAATATTATAAAATCAATATTTATTTATGGCCTTTAAACAGTTAAACAGCTCATTAATTAAAACGTTGATGATGATGATGATGATAATAATAACGATAATGACAAGGGTTTCAATTACAGCTCTAGGACTAAGCCTAAACATAAAACTAATTTTTATAAAGAAATTCCTAATTATTGCTTAATTTTAGCATATTTACTTATATCTTAAATAACTAATATTCAACCATTGATCTATGAATAATCACACTTAACCAAGACTACACTTAATGAAATATATACGCCTCGTTTAATAAAACAAACTAATATTTATTACTACATTTCTAACATATACATAAAAATTTCTAGATAATATGAAAATTGACATGAATAATAATAATAATAATTGGTTATATAACAATCCTCAGATTAATTTTAAGTTCTTCCCCCTTTCCCTTCAAATGTATTTTGTATTAAGTTGGACATCACATTAACCATGATTTTCACTCCATGAGAAAAATATTTCAAGAGAAAAAAAAATATTATCTGCTCATTAGCACACATACTTAAAAATCCAACATGTAAATAGAATGTAAAAAAAAATGTTAGTAAAATTGAAAGAGCAAGTTTTAGAAACAAGTTTTAAATTATTTTCTCCCCCCTCTCTTCTACCTCTGAAATGCTATACTTAATGAAACAAACTAATCTAATATTCTAACCCTACTTGTTACTCCACATTCAATCGCAATTATACACATATAAAATATCATTATGTATGTGCGTGTTTTATCCCATGATAACAAAATATTATTTAAAACCAAAATAATAATATATTAGTTAAAACTAAAATCATAATACCATAAAAAAAAAACTGTTTTACATATTCACATTTCATAACTGTAAAATTAATAAACATATAATTTTGATACATTCAAGATAATTTATGAAGCTCAAAGTTATTATTAGTAAGACATTCTTGTTTTAATCGATCTGAATAGTCTTTAAAAGTTCTTTAAATAAAATATACCACTTTATTGCTAAAATGTTTATTAAGACTGATATCATAAAGAAAATAGATATAAAAAGTCATATTACCGATCTTTTGTTTGTGGCGAATTTCCAAGGGTTCAAACTTGTCTTGTATATTGTCTAAATTTCTGCAGCTACCATTTCCGTTTTATGTGGGAACAATCTCTTTCTTGAGGTGTATAACTATTTGATGATGATGACTCTATTGAGGTTATTTGCTTTAGTGGACAATTTGGAAATCATTATATTAATTTTTCTTCTCTTCCTGTCAAGCATGTGGATGAAATACAGCAGTTGTTTTCCCATTTGTAAATTTTCTTGAGTTTAAAATCAGTTGTTGTAACAATTAATTGGACTTGATGATTAATATTTATCAGTAGATTAATTCATCTTCTTTGAATGCAGGTGAATGCTTTCTTCCTTCTATTAAAAACATCTTATTTCTCTGGTCAGTTGAAAGGTGTAGAATATTATTTTAGACACAACATCTTTTCTTTCCTATGTGATGTGCAGCTTCCCCAGATGGTCCGGCAAATGGAATATACATATAATTTTTCTAGCCCGCCATTTCTTATATTTTCAACATTCAAATTTGATAGTTTAATAATCTGAATCAATCACAATAATAATTTTCATAATAATTCAAGACAGCTTTTTATATCCAATTTTTAGCTAACTTAACCAATCAGAGATAGCATCACTTGCTATTTTTGGACAAATTTGTTTTAATTAGATCTCTAATTTATTTTCAACTATATTATTTTTCAACTGAAAAGTTTAATCCTTTTTCCAGACACTTTTGTTTTAAAAAAAAAATAGACTCAATTCTTATTTCCTTTCTTTTGTTTTTTTTTTTCTTTTTAACATCCAGGTAACACTTCAAATCTTTGAGCTTCCTTTCTATAGATCTTGAGATAAGACAATTTCAAAATTTAGAGCTCTGACTCATTATAAGCTTTCAAAGTGACAATCATTTACAAAAAAAATTACTACAAAGATCGATATCTGATTAAACAGATTTCCTCTTTTAACAAAAAAAATTGTACAAAAAAATAATTTGACAGATTTAATACTTCCTTTTCTTTCAATATTTAGGAAATGTAAAATTTTGTATGTAATGTACACACATCCTTCATTCTTTCAAATCATTCATAAACTAACCTTAAATAATATAATTGCTAGCTTAGTAATTATAACCCAATTATTTAATTAAATCTGTAACTTTTAAATCCCACTTATAATTAAAGAAAAGCAAAATAGAAGTATAGAATAAAATGTTAGAATTGCTCAAGCATAGCTTAGTTTTAAAGAAAGTTAAAATGTTGAATATTTGAAATATAAAACAAATAAATAATTTACACATACATTGCCTATATGTATGCATTATAACTTTGCTTTTTAACAGAAAATTTAAATATTAAATAGTTTAAATGTGTGTATTACCTTTCTATCAACACACAAACAAGTAAAGCATGTAATTGTGGACCCATTCTTTCTCTGTTTAAAGCTTTTAGAACTGGACCTTGTAGGGTTTAAACTTGGATGCCCTACAGCTTCATTTATGATTATATAAAAATGTGATGATGATTTTGTTTTACACTTTCTTACATGCACATTACTATAAATTTAGCTAGTGACTAAATTGTAATGGCACAATATATATATATATATAGTGACTTTCATTTATTGGCAAGAGTTCAACCCTAGAGTGCTATCTCTGCCTAGAGTGCTATCTCTACTGAAGGATAAATGTTGCTTAATTTATAAAGTGACTCTCATATGCAAAAGGAGTTCAAATCCTATGTGAAGTCTGAAGTTTTCAGGTAACTAAATATTTTTTCAAGTAACTGATCTAAGTCAACCTAGTTAGATATGTCACAGATGTTAATATTCAAATCATTATATGTTAACCAGCAAAACACTAACAATTAGATGTTAAATATAGTAAGAAATTCAGATATTACAATTTGTGAAAATAAAATTTAACTGTATTTCCTAGATTTACAAGAAATGAGACTTAGTTGTTCTGTCTCCAGGAATAAAGTAATGCCGAATTTACTTTATTATTGTGAATATTTGACATACAGTTCTTTTTTTTTTTTTTTTCACAAATTATTGATATCTGAATTTGTTGGTATGTTTAACATCTACAGACTAGAGTTTTATTGGCTAACAAACAGCATTTTGGGGCATTAATGTTTAAACGTAGATTCTGCTATTTCTTACATAAAATTACTTCATGTGAGATAATAATTATTAAAGATACTTATAACTTCCTACTTCATCACATATACTTTCACCACCCCAACCGAGTCATCTGAAAAAGGCAAATGACCCCAAGATATATTGCATTGCTGAACCCAGCACACTCTAACTAGCCTTCTAATGTGATTGTGTTTAATAATAATAATAATTGGCATATTTACCTTTAATTAAAATTTAAATTGTTTGTCTGGGCTAAAGTTGATATGAACATTTTTAGTCTGATAAATGATTCATTATAATCATTACGGTACTTATTTGGGAATTTTGATACCATAGCTGTGGGTGCAGGAAGTTTGTTTCCTTTGGATTAAATTGCAATAATTTAACATATTGATATAAATTACTTCACTGATTTTTTTATTTATTTTCAAGGTCATTCCAAAAACAGCCAAATTATAGCCAGTCATAAAGGGATATTAATTTTTTAATTGTGAGGAAGATAGGAAAAAAGAGAGTGTAAGATGTGTTTTGTAGTGACCAAACGCACCAATACATAAACTACATCCACATATATCTAATATTGGTCCCTTAATATGATTGTTAATTTTGTGATGCAATTTCTGGCAACTAACTTTATGATTCGAAAAATTTCAATATGCCTAATTACAGTTATCATTATATTCTATAGTTCTCCATGAAAGTAAATATTCTTTCGAGTGTTTTAATATATTTAAACATTCATATTGCATTCTGTTTTAGTTTTCCGTTTGTATATATATCGAGTGTTTCTTTTTAATATTTTTAGGTTTTAAACTCAGTTCCGATAATAAGAAACACCAAGTCTTTTTCACCGCCATCATCCTTTAACCTCTCCTACTTTTATATTTTAAAATTTAAATCATTTTCAAACGTCTGTTTAAGATTAATGAATCTATCAATTAGTTGAAAAATTAAAAGTATACGGTGAATTAATTCTAAGTTGTTCCATGTATTCCCTTGGAGGCATTCGTGGGTGAAGAGAGGGAGATAAGTACTTAAAAAAAAATTATATATAATATCTAGTGTATTACAAATGAAGTCATCGGGGAATTTAGTCAAAGGAAAGAAGTTGTTTTGAAGGTGGAGGGGGATGAGAATTATAGAATTTAGAACTCTTTCCTCTTATAATTCTTTTATTCTGTTTTTCTTATATGAAATCCATTATCTATTTGTATACATGGGAACTAGTAACGAATGTCAGCCATACAGTTTTGGAAACAGCTAATCTGCTAAGAATGTTTAGGAGTGTATTGATAGAGTATATTTGGGTCAGTTTGTATCAAGCGCTCTCAACACCCGCTCTCTGCCCCAAGGGGTGACAGTGCTTTAGGGTAAAAGGTTGGTTTCTCGTTTGATTCTTTTAACTAAACATGATGGTTGAGAAAAATCTCTGTTGTCTTTCTAATCTGTTGATTTCAAATTCCCCTCTCCCCCAAAAATGCCAAACTCGAAAAAAAAAAAAAAAAATTATAGTGAACGTTTCTTTTCTTCCAGATTCATTTGTTAATAAGAAAAGTTTTCTGTGTGCGTGTCTGTGTATCTCTAAAATTTTAAAACTGAGATCTTTGTTAGTACTTTGTTTGCATATATGTGTACATACTATTGCGTAAATATCCGTGTAAAACTTTATAATTTTTATCTTTCTCGTTTTTATACCGAAAGTTTTTTATAATAATGAAAATAGTTCAAGTAGTTTGTGTGTGCGAATGTTTGCTTGGTAATGATATTAGACTATTGTTTCTCATGAAGATATTTGAGTCTTTCAAAAATTAGTAATCTATTGCCGAAGTATTTGGTTTTGGACAAGAACAATACTAATATACATTTCTCTAGACATACACACACAGAGAGAGAGATTCAGGTTCTGACGTGCATAGGTTGGCGCAGTGATGAATTGCAGATTCTGAAACGCAAGATTCATGGATCGCACCCCAAATCTTTCAGTCGTTCGAATTTCTTTTGAACGCTCTAAGGAATAAAGTCATTCGATTATATATATTCAGATTTTAAAGCAGCTACTTCAGTATATAAATAGAAATTTGAAATAACAATTATGGAATTTCTGTTGCATTTTACAATAAATGCCTCATTCGCAACATTTTTTATTTAAAGGATATTCCACTGACAGACTGATGGACTTGAAAGCTAATGGTTCCTGATCAAAATCAACCTGATCTACATATGCCATCAGGTGATTAAAATACTTATTTATGATCCTGTGTAATTTAATGCAGTGGTAGAGAGACTCGAGAGTTAAAATTTTTTGGATCGAAGGTATTCAAATGTTATATGATCTCTCAAGTAATTTACTATTTGACCATTTTAATAATTAACTTTTACTGAAATAAAATAAGCTTCAAATTGGGATTTTTGTAGAAATGAATAAAGATGCCAAACAGTAAGTTGATAAACCCTTATGATTGAATAGAAACAGTGTGTTTCAATGAAAAAGTGACTGGTTTTCAAGTTGCCTAAACTGCTATCTCTAAATTAATGTTATGTGATGATGTAGGTTAACCACTTACCATAAAACTTGAAAGGCACAGATGTGTCTGGACTATGAATTCTAGCATGAAATGTGGCAGTATATTTTGTAACTTCATAAATTATCTTCAATGTTTTCCATTCCATTATGAAATCTTGCGAATACTTGAAATTCTTGCAGTTTACGGCTTCACTGCCGATACATAGTTTGAATCATTTGGAATATTTCAGCAGTTTTGTCCAATTTAAAACAAAATTTAATGTTAACATGTTGTTTAATCATGGGTTAATATATAAAATACTGTTATATTTCATGTTATAAATTTATAATTCAGACATACTAGCATTTTAAAATTTCTGTGCAAAATTTATATTGACTCAAAGATGTTGCTTCAGGCAGTTTCAAACGAGCACCTTTTTACAGTGATACACTGTGTATGTTACCATTATTGGTTACATATTTTCAGAGGAAAAAAAATATCTTGTGGTTGAATTAACTATCTGCAATATATAAATATTTTTAAGACATGTTATAACTTGTTTCAAATGCGCCTTGAAATTTACAATAGTCAAGCATTATCTTTATTTTACCGATAGAGGGATCTCTCAAACCACAACAGAAAATAGCGACTTTTATAAAGACAAGAGCGGTCATCTTATCTTTAATCTAAATTTCCACTTATATAGGCCAATATGAAGTATTTTGATTTGGGAACATGAAGCTGTTGTTTTCTCCACTGTTTAAATCCACTATTTCCATTACAAATTAACCTTCGTAAAATCTTGCAATTTACAATGAGTTAATATTACGATCTTTATACTGGAAATATATAAACTATTGTGAAGTTGTAATTATTTATTAAGCACATAGGAAGTATATGTAAATATTTTTAAGACAGGCTATAATCTTATCAAATGCACCTTGAAATTTATAATAGTCAAGCAATATCTTTATTTTGCCGATAGAAGGACCATAGTGATTTTTGTAAAGATAAGAATGGCCATCTTATCTGCAATATAATAAATTTGAATACTGGCCCTAAATTTAATATTAAAAGACAATGCTGTCTGCTTGAAGTTTAAGAATATGTCAAAGTAAAATAGTTGCTTTGCTCAACAAATTGAGTTTAACAATAATTTTTTTACTCATTGATCAGAATTAGAAGCCTATAAAGTTAAAATTACTAACAGAACAAAATGAAATGTTGGGTGCTATGCTCAGGCTATCAATGGGCTCTACAGATGGTATATAGTGGAAATGCCTTTGGATATGAAATTCAACTATGAATAACAAATAAAAATGCTTGACCAAGAACTCCTGCGATCTTGTAGAGTAAGATATTGGTTTCATTAACGGTTAGCTACTGATTCTGATTCATACAGTTTTTTCTATTTTCATCTTTTTCTTCTTCAGTCACTTAAGCTATTGTGGGGTCCAGTTGCCATGAATCTCACATGCCATTAGCCATCTTATTAATTGTGACAATGGGATTGTATGTTTGTGCAATTACATTTTCATCTTTTAAGTAGCAATTACATTTTCATCTTTTAAGTACACATGCAGTATTTGCGACTCCAGTTTTCTTGCTTTTCTCTCTCTTTTTTTAGATCAAGTCCTTAAGAATTAAAAGCAATGATGGGAACAGGCTGAATAGGCTGGAAGTCTTTAATTGTGATTTTTGCTTGAGGTAGTACAAATACTAATGAAGCAGTTAGGAATTGCATTTAAATGAGTCAGAAATTTTGTCTGTCAAAAATTGTATGTTTAAGTAGCCCTACATAGAGATCCCCTTGCTTGCCATGGAAATGAAAGGGCCTAGAAAATGTGGTCAGAAATAGCCTGTCTTATGCAATCTGACCATGTTGTCATGCCTGGAAGATTACTCATTTTAGCAATAGAAATAATAAGAATAGTAATAATAATAGCAGCAGTAATGGTAAAGCAAAGATGCGATGATAGTACTAGAAGTAAGTATTGTAAATGTAATTTTTTTCAAAATATTGATATGAGGAATATGTGAAATTTACTTGATACAAGATCAGAACAGAAGGTTGCATTCCTGGACTAAAATTTTCAAGATTCGTAGCTGCTCTTAGTGAAAGTCATCTCCCAGAGGAAGAATGTTATTAGAACAGATAGATGGATATAAGTCGTTCTAGAATTGTATTCTCAGGCAGTGAAAGAAGATTGCATAGTGTTGGATTTACTATAAAATTAGTAACCTCTATTATTGGAATTCCTCATTGTATCAATGAAAGACCAATGATCTTAAAACTCATTAAACAAGAAAAACTCTCCCTACAGTAATGCCACAAACCTTCTGGCATCCATTGATTACTCTGGCTTGCACTGAGTGGCACTACTATATGAAGAGTTTTGCCTCTTTAATAACAGTTATGAGCAGGCATAAGAAACAGTAATCATGTGATGTTTAGTGGTATCTTAAAACTCATTTGCACAATAGTATTAATGCTCATTTTATTTCTGCTTATGCTTCAACCTTAGATTCAGAGAATGAAAGCTTTTATTCCTTGCTGGACAGCAATACTCTTAAAAGTTTGAATTTCTCTTCTTGGAGGCTTTAATGCACATGTTAGTACAAATGGTGGGTTTAGGCCAAAAGTTATTTTGAAATGACGGCTTTGCGGATGTAAGTTGAAATGGTTTATTATCAAATTTATGTACAATATGTGGATTGATTATCACAAACATTTTATTTAAGCTGAAAAATCACTACAGAGGAACATGGATGCATCCAAATTTAAAACAATGACATTTAATAGATGACTTTATAGTAGGAATCGGAATGCAAAAGAGGTTCTCGTTTCATAAGCACCAAAAGCTTAGATCATTGCACAAATTATAAATTAGTATGATCCATATTTGCAATAAAAATATATAATTATTTCAGTTATATTTCTACAGCTATTATATAGCATTAAATGCACATTAATCTCTTGATATTAGAGCAATAAAAGGGACAGATTCAGTTTTTGTCTAGACTTTTTGTTCTTGAGTCCATCATATTAATACCAGTATTATTTAACTCATTTTGACTAAAACAGAGCCGATACAAATATTTTGGACAAAGTTGCAGTGATACTTGATTTGATACAAATTCTTATATGATGATTTTTATCTAAGTTTTATAGAATGAATATATTAAAGTTCAGTCAATAATTCCACTACAGAGAACTCTGACCAAGGCACCCACCCCCTCATGAATTAAAACATAATATTTAAAAATTATTAATGCAGCATAAGACGGTCTTTTTACATTTATTCTGGAACTTATATTTTATTGCTTCTCGTGTTATTCTTGAAAACCTATATTCCACCCATCCGTCTTACATTTGATTTCTTATGTTTTTACAATTTCTTCGGATCCAGTTCAGATCTTCAGTTGTTTGATCTATGTAATTCAACTTTATTTGCACCATTTTTTTAATAACCTGTGTACTTCAACTTTATTTGTACCTCTTAATCCTCTCAAGTATAAGGCTGATTCCTGCTTGTTATCATACCCATGTGTTTTGCTTTAATCCTTGGTTTGTTCTGTAATATATTACTATATATTTCAATGCATGATTTCTTATATTGCTTTTCTTTTATGTGTCCATGCCTCATACTTGTAAGAAATGTTTTTGTAAAACCCAATTGTTGAAAATCTTCCTTTTCAATCATATATGCATGTTGTTGTTTTTTTAAAAATATTTCCTCTAAAAAGCTATTCAGTTCATATTTAAATCTATGATTAATTTTACCTATTATATTTTTTATCTATTTTAATAATTTTATTGAAGTATTTATAGTTATTTGCTTCTTCTGTTGAACTTGAATCATTTTAGTGTTTATTTTCAGTCTACTTTATTGCATTGATAAGTGACATTTGCAAAAACATATGCAATGTTTGCAAAAGTCTGGAGAGTTAAGTAATTCATTAATTATTGTCTTTAGTTCTCATTTGAACTAATTCATATAATTTCTAAAAAGTGCTATAAAACTTGTGGATAGTTTCAATGCAGCATCTCTTCTTTGATTGGATGATATTAAATGAATACAGAGCATATTCCATGGTTGGATGACATCCTATAAACAAAGGATTTTTAACCTGAACGAATGCCTGAAAACTGGAATCTTTGGAATAATTAGACTCGACTATATAGTCTGGACAATGAAATGCCATCTGATTTTAGGAAAGAGTAACAGTAATAATGAACTTTTGTGCAAAATCAAGGTTGTCAGAAAGAGGGATACATGATTTCATCGGAAAGAATCTATAATGATACCTGCAAGTTTGTGGTGTTGCCAGAAATAGTTTTCGTGTCAGTGGTGGGGGGTTTCCTTAATAGTCTGTCCAAGGGTTACCTAACATAAACCACTAAGATGGCTCTAGCCATGGCTAGGTGTGCCCATTTCAGGTGATTAAGAGCCAAAGGATCAGTTCTTCTATAATGGTAATAAGGCTGGGGAATGTGTTTTGGTTCTTTGCCAATGTTTTGTTAGGTAAAGATACTGAACTCTCAATTGAAAGAAGAATGAAAAGACTGCTGAAAAGAGCGCATGTTGCTCAAACTATCCGAACGCTCATCATGGTTCAAGACAATTTATTTGTTTTTTCCTTTTAAATTTGCTTTACTATTTCGACGTTGTATTCATAGTCAATAAATTTGCTTTTAAAAATAATAAAACTTGTGGATAGTTAGAGCCATTCTTTATTGTGTTTTTAATACTATTAATCTTGTTTGCATCACATTGTACTTAAATTTTTTAAAAATATTCTTCAAAATTTGCAATATCCTGAGTATTTGCTGTAATGCGTTAAAGTTGTAATCATAGCAGAAATGTTTACAGATTTAGGTATCTTCTCATTACTCACAAATCTAATACAAGATAGAGTTCACACTCATGAGCTTCTTTTATAAATCTTAATACTTGGACATGTATATAGTTACCATAAATAGATTTTATTTCAGCTTGGTCTTTAATTTGGTGTAAGTTCAATGTTTTCTGAAGACAATTTGTAATTTATTTTAATTTAAATATCTTTGGCATATAACTGCTAAGTCATCAAGTTGAATTTTGGTTTTCAGGTGTAAATAATTCATTTCACATCCTAGCACAGGCCACTTGCAGAGTAGACCATAAGAGGACTATCATTGACTTATATAGGTGTGGACAAAAACAAACCTTGAACCACAGTCACAGTCAAATCTATGACTACAATGGCAAAATTGAAGGCTTAATAAATCCATCTCCTGAATTGAAACTTTACAATTTTTTTGAATTCTATTAGTAGTTAAGGTTTCTAAAAAAGGACAATATGTTTAATAAATACTGATAAGTCTTTATATACTTTTATTTAACTTATTCTGTTTTTGTCTATCTGATAAAATCTTGTAATTCAATTTTCATCCATTTCCCAATTTCCAATCCATTTGAAACTTTGCATGCATGTGTATTTCTAATGACAACACATATTTTGCAGTTTGCAAATAATTTTTAACAAAAAATTAGTGAAATTTTTAATATTTTAATTGCATATGAGATCAGCACTCTTTAATAGTATTAAATGATATCTAAACTTTCTTTAATCCCAACTTCTGGAACTACATAAAACTGAAATATAGGAAATTAAAAAAAAAGAAGTACTTTTATTTAGATAAATGCAATAAAAAGTTAACATTTGTCTGAAGGTTTGTAATGATGGTATATTATAAGATGTAATATGTTGGACTATTTCCATCATTTTATGAGTGAATATTGAATGTATAGAAAATTTTAAACTTTATTTAAACTTTTCAAATACAAACAACTTGTTAGTAATAACACACAAATAGACAATACAGGTTAGTAATTACACAACGTTTCGAGTAGTATTATTCTCCACTCTTCTTCAGGTGTTGCCGGCCTATATGCACAGTGACAATATTCGCTTAGAAGTTGAACTCGCACCTTTAGATTCTTGTATATTGAATTTAAGGCAAACGCTCTACCAACTGAGCTATTCTGTCAAAGGCAACATATAGTAGAAATTTGATATATTTATACTTGAGGGTTGGTTCAAATCCTCCTGAGTCCTTCAATTTTTTTTTTTTTTTATACAAGTCTAATTATTTTTATTATTATTATTTTTTTTTTTTTTTCCTAAGAGCAAGATTAATTAGAGGCTTCCATACATTGTGTATTGCCACACTGGGTTGACTTATAGGATTATTTACCATTGTCATATGAACAGCTTCCTTGAATTTTCTTCTATGCATTTTTTTCCTCTTTATCCAATATCTTTGTATTTTCCCATTTAAGCATGTGGTCATTAGTACATACATGATCTGCTATGGTAGACACATCTGTTTTTTCTCTTTTAACCATTAGTTTGTGTTCCTTCAATCGTTGTTCAACAGGCCGACAGGTCTCACCAATGTATTTTCTTCCACATTCACATGGTATCTCATAGATGCAGTTTTTGTTCTTCAGCATTTCCAGTTTAGGCTTAGTGGAAGTAAGCATTCCTCGAAGTGTGGTATGGCTTTGGAAAGCAGTTCTAATATTATATTGACTGCAGATTCTTTTTAGTTTGTCCGCCATTCCTGGTATGTATGGATACACCACCGTACCAATAACTGTTTCCTCTTTTGGTGTCTTTTTCTGTTGTCTATTGAAAGTTTTCCTGATGACTGCTGATGGATAACCATTCTTCATAAGCATTTGTTCTATGTGAATCTTTTCTTTTTCCAAATCACTGGTTTCTGAACAAACCTCCTTCGCTCTGTTCCATAGTGACAGTACAATTCCTTGTTTAGTGCTTCTTGTATGATTGGATGTATATGCCAAGTATTTTCCAGTGTGTGTTGGTTTCCTATATACTGATGTTTTTACTTTGCCCTGAGGGAGTCTTGTCACAAGAACATCCAAGAATGCCAATTTTTGTTCTTGTTCTGCTTCCATCGTGAAATTAATTGTAGGAGATATGTTGTTAATGTGCATCCAGAAAGACTGTAATTTTATCTTGCCATGTGGCCATACTACAAATGTATCATCAACATATCGAAGCCACACTTTAGGTGGACATGGAGTAGTATTTATGGCTGTTGTTTCAAGTTCTTCCATGTAAATGTTGCTGAGCAATGGTGACAGTGATGATCCCATGGCCATCCCTCGATTTTGTTGGAAGAATTCTGAGTTATATTGAAAGTATGTTGTTGTTACACAGAATGTTAATAACTCCATTATGCTATCAATAGGTAGAACTGTTCTACTTTGTAGACTGTTATCGCCATATAACCTTTTCCTTACAATAGACAATGCTTCATCACATGGTACATTTGTAAACAGACTTTCCACATCAAAGCTTACTAATATGTCAGTTCTTTCCATTTTCATGTTCCTGACTAATTCTACAAAGTGCTTAGAGTCCCTGACGAAAGATGGTGTTCTATATGCCAATGGACTAAGAACTCTGAGAAGAAATCTTGACAAATTTTGACAGGGTGAATTTCTAGAACTAACAATAGGTCTTAATGGAATATTCTCTTTATGGATTTTAGGCAGTCCATACAGGTGAGGAATCTTGCTGAAATACGAAGTTAATTTTCTTTTTTCTGAATCACAGTGATTCGGAAAAAAAAAAAAAAAAAAAAAGAAAATTAACTTCGTATTTCAGCAAGATTCCTCACCTGTATGGACTGCCTAAAATCCATAAAGAGAATATTCCATTAAGACCTATTGTTAGTTCTAGAAATTCACCCTGTCAAAATTTGTCAAGATTTCTTCTCGAAGTTCTTAGTCCATTGGCATATAGAACACCATCTTTCGTCAGGGACTCTAAGCACTTTGTAGAATTAGTCAGGAACATGAAAATGGAAAGAACTGACATATTAGTAAGCTTTGATGTGGAAAGTCTGTTTACAAATGTACCATGTGATGAAGCATTGTCTATTGTAAGGAAAAGGTTATATGGCGATAACAGTCTACAAAGTAGAACAGTTCTACCTATTGATAGCATAATGGAGTTATTAACATTCTGTGTAACAACAACATACTTTCAATATAACTCAGAATTCTTCCAACAAAATCGAGGGATGGCCATGGGATCATCACTGTCACCATTGCTCAGCAACATTTACATGGAAGAACTTGAAACAACAGCCATAAATACTACTCCATGTCCACCTAAAGTGTGGCTTCGATATGTTGATGATACATTTGTAGTATGGCCACATGGCAAGATAAAATTACAGTCTTTCTGGATGCACATTAACAACATATCTCCTACAATTAATTTCACGATGGAAGCAGAACAAGAACAAAAATTGGCATTCTTGGATGTTCTTGTGACAAGACTCCCTCAGGGCAAAGTAAAAACATCAGTATATAGGAAACCAACACACACTGGAAAATACTTGGCATATACATCCAATCATACAAGAAGCACTAAACAAGGAATTGTACTGTCACTATGGAACAGAGCGAAGGAGGTTTGTTCAGAAACCAGTGATTTGGAAAAAGAAAAGATTCACATAGAACAAATGCTTATGAAGAATGGTTATCCATCAGCAGTCATCAGAAAAACTTTCAATAGACAACAGAAAAAGACACCAAAAGAGGAAACAGTTATTGGTACGGTGGTGTATCCATACATACCAGGAATGGCGGACAAACTAAAAAGAATCTGCAGTCAATATAATATTAGAACTGCTTTCCAAAGCCATACCACACTTCGAGGAATGCTTACTTCCACTAAGCCTAAACTGGAAATGCTGAAGAACAAAAACTGCATCTATGAGATACCATGTGAATGTGGAAGAAAATACATTGGTGAGACCTGTCGGCCTGTTGAACAACGATTGAAGGAACACAAACTAATGGTTAAAAGAGAAAAAACAGATGTGTCTACCATAGCAGATCATGTATGTACTAATGACCACATGCTTAAATGGGAAAATACAAAGATATTGGATAAAGAGGAAAAAATGCATAGAAGAAAATTCAAGGAAGCTGCTCATATGACAATGGTAAATAATCCTATAAGTCAACCCAGTGTGGCAATACACAATGTATGGAAGCCTCTAATTAATCTTGCTCTTAGGAAAAAAAAAAATAATAATAATAAAAAATAATTAGACTTGTATAAAAAAAAAAAAAAAAAAATTGAAGGACTCAGGAGGATTTGAACCAACCCTCAAGTATAAATATATCAAATTTCTACTATATGTTGCCTTTGACAGAATAGCTCAGTTGGTAGAGCGTTTGCCTTAAATTCAATATACAAGAATCTAAAGGTGCGAGTTCAACTTCTAAGCGAATATTGTCACTGTGCATATAGGCCGGCAACACCTGAAGAAGAGTGGAGAATAATACTACTCGAAACGTTGTGTAATTACTAACCTGTATTGTCTATTTGTGTGTTATTACTAACAAGTTGTTTGTATTTGAAAAGTTTAAATAAAGTTTAAAATTTTCTATACATTCAATATTCACTCATAAAATGATGGAAATAGTCCAACATATTACATCTTAAAAAGTTAACAGTTTTGTTTTAGCTTCCTTTTTTTTCTTTCGCAGTGATGAGATGTTTATTCACCAAAAATAAAAATAGATACAATGAAACAAATGAAATTTCAGGAACAAAATAGTAAGAGGGGAAGGATACATGTAAAAAGGGAATGGGAAGTGGACAGGTGAAATGATGTGTAGTTCAGGCTGGTTAGAAAAGCATATCTTAGAAAAGGTAGGAATACAGAAATTTTATGGTGAGCAAGGATGAGCTGGGTTAGGAGAGATATGAGGAGTACAGTTCTTGCTTCTCCTGCCAGAATTGCACAATGATTCATTCTTGGTGTTACTTGATGAGCCATTGTCTGAGAAAAATTCAGCAGAGGAAGGTGAGAGAGTGCAAAGGGAGGAGGGTGATGAGGCCCGGGTTGAAGCCAGAGAATTTTTTGCTGAAAGAATTCTTTTTTTCCTTGTGTGTTCTGAATGTCTGAGACTTGCCCTTGGTTCAGGAAAAGGATCCATTATGATTTTATTGGGAAGATCAAGGATGGAAATCTGCCTGTCAGAATTGGTGTCACTATCTGATGGGTTAGGGCGTGCACGCTTCTGATGTTTCTTGTTAGTGGCGGAAGGGCCAGAGTTGGTAGACTCAGACAGGATGATTTCTGAGTTTGAATAAGTGTTCATGTCCATTAAGGAAAGGAGGTCCTGTGAGCGAGCTGTAACTGAGAGTGGTGGGCTGCGAGTGAGACCAAAATTATGTGGCCTAGAGGAAGCTGGAATCTTACTGAAAGGTGAGAGGGTAGCCTAATGCTGAAAGACTGAATTGAATTGAAGTGAGGTGGAGGTGAGAGGTTAGCTGAAGGAGGATGTTCATATTTATTGGGGCTGTGCGTATCACAGATGTGGTTTATGCCCTTTTCTTTCTGGTAAGAGTTGCATTTATTTTTTTGAGGGCAATCCCGATTAAGGTGGTTGCGGTCTTTGCAGGTGAAACATTGTGGCCTCATCCCCTTAATCGAAATTACCAAAGGTCTAGTTCAGCTGCTATTGTTGTGGGAATGTTTTTAGGAGAAAGACCTTTTTTAAGGATGAATTGAAATAAGGCTATGGTGGTGAAGGTGAGACCATTGGTGAAAGGATCCCTAAGGTACTCAAATGAGGTAACTTGTCCAAATGCCTCGAGATATTTCTGTAGGTGCTGCCTCTGCATACCTATGTGGCAGTTTTTGATAAACCCCTTAAGTATGGATGGTCTATTGGCGTCTATTGGAACCATGAACATATTGTTTAAAAATTTGAATCTGTTTTTGGAAGGCTTGTCTTTGTATTGTGTTGTGAAACTCTAATGCCATGTATCGGTCATTAGGAAGGGTGAGGATTTTATGTATATAATCTGTTAGCTTGTGGAGTTTGATAAGGTTATAGAGCTGCTGTGTTGGAAATTTATGAAGTCCACATTGTAGATCTGTAACCGCCAGAATGACAGAGCTGTCACTCTGGTAGCAACAAAGTGACTTGAGGAGGGGCAGTGGAACTGTTTGGTTAAATTGTCCTGAGATCACTGTGTGATTCTCTGATGTGAGTTGTTTAGTAGGAGTGAAGGTTTCAGAGGTGGCTGAATCATGGTTGTTCATATTGTCCTCATCAAGGCCCCACAGATTTTGAAGGAGTTCCGCTTGAGGTGTTTGTGTTGTGGTTCTATTAGGACTTTTTGGTAAGATGCTGGATGCAGCCTGAGCATAGGAGTTAGCAAAGACTTGCTGTGGTGATGGATTTTTAATAAGGGATTGCTCTATAGTGTGACTGATATTAGTGGGAGTAGTACTGGCAGACTTGGTTGTGCTCGTAGATTGAGATGGGGAATTATGAGTAGTATCATCTTTGAAGTAGTTATTGTGTGTTAAATTTTTAGAGAAATCAGAGTTGGCTGAGGTTTCTGTATTAAACTTAGGTGTAGCAGGCTGTTTTTTACCCTTTACAGTGGAGGAGTTTTTAATGTTCCCAGTTTTGCTTGGAGCAACCTTTTGATTGGTGAGATTACTTTTTTGGAATTGCTTCTTGCTTTTGATGGGGCAAGCCTCACCCTGTAGGGGAGGAAAATCCAGAAGGTCTGGGGATGGAGATCCTGAAATAGATTCTGCACTGAAAGTTTCTTTGGAGTTTAATTTAGTTAACATTTTTGGAAGTTTTGAAGATTTTTGTTTTTGTGAATTATGGTTTTGCACATTTTTGCCGCTAGGGGCGGTGGCCATCTTTAAACTGTTTGGAAGAGTTACAGATTATATAAAGAAAATATTGAAGTGAAATCTAAAAAATTTGATTTTAAAAAAATGAAGTAATTTCACACTGGAGAGATTGCTAATGTTAATTATAGTTGGTTAATACAAAAATTGATTAGAAATTAAGGCAGTTTGCTACCCCAGAGGGGGGGAGTGAGAAAAGAAGATCGTTTTTAATGACCTAAATAATTGGAACAATACATAAAAAAATTTGGTAAAAAAAGTTTTGCAACAAATGATCATGTTTAAAAATCCAGAAGGCAGATTTCTAAAAACACTTAACAACAATACGGACTTTCTTGTATTATTGCTTATCTATTAGTCATATTTAATAAATAGTACTTCAGTATACACCTTTTATCAACTTAATAGCCAATTGCCAGAATCCGAGTTCATGGCCCTCTAGCGGTTCTAGAATAAGATCTTTATCGTTCAGAGCAATAGTGATAATTATAAGTTTATTTAGATGATACTTTGAGAATCTGTCTTACTCCATTTTTCTTTTTGATGAAAGTTGAAGAAAATTAATTAAAAAACAACAACTTTTATTTGAAGAAATATATATATATTTAAAATATATACATATTTGATTCTTAAACTCTATCATTATTTTGTCTACAGCTTTGCCAATGACTTCTATTTTTTATCACCTATCTTTTATAAAATACATGGTGATTTTATCATTTTGGAGAACTGTTACATTCTTGATTTAAATATGCAGCATTTCAGTGATATTAGTTTTGTATGGATTAATTTATTTTTCTGTTCATTTTTAACTTGTATTGGAATTCTTTCATATCTTTATTTATAATAAGTAGAGGTTTTTGTTTATTGTTTATTTATATTTCTCCCAATTATTAAATAGTATTTTTATATCTCTGATATTTTATTTTTTTTCTACAGTTTTTTTTTTTCATTTTAATTTTTTCATCAACCCTTTTCAGAAAATTGTACAGAATCCAAGCAGTTATTTTTTCCAAATAGATGATTTTAAATATTGTCATGTTTTTTATTTTTCCCAAAATACACACTTATTTCACACGTACTTGTATTTATGGTTCACCTGAAAATTATCGTAATCGACAGTTAGTAATTCAGCACTTTTATAGGCCTTCCAACAGTCAGAATATACCATAAAATATTACAAGCAACTGTAAAATATACACATACAGTACTTACTGTGTAATATATAACAGGAATTGTCACAATGAAGCAATTAATTTGCCGGTTTTATTTGATTTTAAGTGGATACATTTTTTTCTCCTGAAAATGGAGACTAAAGTAACATTTTTATTTTTTCCCAAAATGCACACTTACTTAGCATGTGCTTGTATTTGTGGTTCACCTGAAATGATCATTGTTATAGTCCTCCCTTCTCTCAGAAGTAGACTATTCCAGATGCCGCCTTATCTGATCGGATTAAGCATTGTTTGCCACAGGCCAATAGGCTGATGTATAAATAAAAGCATAGCCAATGATTATTACAGGCCAATGAGCAATGATGATTGCTGAATCCAAAGGTTTTCAATAAGGTCAGGGATCTGGGTATAAATAGTCAGCCTTTTGTGAGGATCGGGGAAGAACGTGTCTAACCTAAATAGACACTTTGTGTTCTCCCAGGGAAACTCTGCTAACCTAAACAGCAGCAAGTATTCCCATTAATAGTACTGCTATTTAGATCTACGCAGTTAGGCAAGTCCCACAGAGACCGGACGCTGCTAAGATCACACTCGGCTCGAGGCAAGCTGTCTTGTACAGCTGGAAGAGTCATAGAACTTACCTGTGAGGCAAGCCATAAGGTGTGGCTGGAAGTGGCAGGCAAAACCCAGAGTTTACGTTAAACTCCAATACTCTGTATTTGTAATATTCAACTTATAAATATTCATTTGTATACTGTATATTATATTATATTATATTGTATTGTATATATTTGTACATAATAAATATATTAAATTATAATACTTGTTTCTGTATTATTTTACATTATTTACTGTTAGTTGGGTCTGTAATCCAGACCAAACACAACAGTCATAATCGTCACTTCGTAATTCAGCACTTTTATAGGCCTTCCAACAGTCGGAATAAATCATTGAATCAAAACTACGAATACAAATGAAGTAAAAAAATAGTTAAAAAATGCAATTGACAACATTAATGATGTTGTCAGAATGAAATTTGGATAATAAGTGAGAGTCTAAAATTATCACACACACACACACAAACCATGGTAGTGGTATAAACTAGTTATTCCAATCAATTACAGTTTTATCTGCTAAGCCAAGCTGTAGTTTTTCCCATTATAGAGCTTAATTTGTGAGCCAAATTATAAATAAAGTGGATCACCAGTTAGGAATGGAATTCTTGAATCCTCCAACTATGTTTTTTTTTACAAATGCCAATTTTATTGTTACACGTTTTGATACGAGATCGGATAACATCACAGGGTTTATCTGACGTGATTGCAATTTTACACATTTATCACAGATGTGAAAAGGCATACTATCTTCTCTACACTGCAAGTCTAATACATAAGTACCAAATATCTTTATTACTGAAAGATAATAGTTTTAAATCAGATATTTATTTATTTATTTATTTATTTTTATTAAAAAAAATGAATTTTTACTCTAGAAACCAGTTAGTTTGTACAGAATAATAAAACATGGGAAAATTCATTTATAAACTGATTTTTGAAAATTTATAGTTACAAGGTTATTCCTGTCATTTTTAGGATTATATTAGAGTCAGTTGCACTAGTATAGGCACTCCATCTAGAGCGAACTGCATTCCCTTCATACCTGATTCATACTAATAGGGCAATTATAAAATTTACAGAAATTAGATCATTGATTGGTGTCAGTTATCAGGAAGTATAGGACAGCATTAAAATTTTCTGATTATCCAAGATTGTTCCCCTTCATCAGTTATTGTTCATCATGATCAGTCAGCGTTCTTCCTTTTTTTTTATTAATCCGAACTATTCCGAGTTTTAGCCCTAGTGATTAATTTATGAATGTCAATTATCAGTTCAATAGTGTGTAAGATTAAGATTAAATCTATATTGCAGTTGAATCTATATTGCCAAGGAAATCCCCCATTGTTTAGAAAGTTACAGATAGTATTGTTTGAATGCATTTAACTTAATGCATAAGACTAAACTTAATTATTCATTTATGAAGGTCTACCATTATTTACAATTGAAGATAGATTAAATTATTTAATGATTCAAAGTGACCCCCATCATCTGAAAAAAAAAGCATCAGGTACTTAAATGTAAGCACTCCATAAAGTGTGCAGTAGTTTTCCTTCTTGTCTTGGTGTATCAAAATCATTAACAAATATCACACAATGTAGGTCATTAATTAAGGTCAGTTATCAGAATTTGTATGATAGCTTTAAATTTTCCATTATCCAAAGTTTACCCTCTTCATTTGGACAAATTTCATCATGTTCAGTTAGTTCAGCTCTCTTCTAGTTATAATTATGATCATACAGAATTTTAGCCTTAGTGATTCATTAATGAGTCAATTATTAGTTTCATATGGGGAGGGGGGGTTAAATTTCATATAATGCCAAGGTAATCCCACTTTGTCTGAGTCTTAATAAATATTGTTATATGGTTTGATTACAAATAACTTCATGCAGGGAATTGATCTTGATTATTCATTTGTTAGAGTCAGCAGTCTGTAACAAAGTGAGTAGCTTTTGAGGGATCACAGGTCCACAGTGATCCCACGTCATCTGATAAACTGCATTGGGACCAAATGTCCTGATATAACTACTCTGGTGCCAATAATCTATCCCTTTTTTAATATCAGATATAATTGAAATAGATATTTCCTGGGGTTTACGAGTCATACCTTGCATTACAATTCTACATCGGGTAATCCAAATAGCCCACATAAGGAAAATGGCCATTCTGATTTTTGAAAAAATTGTGCTTCTCAATGCTTTCCCAAGTGATAAAATGTCTTTGCTGTCTTTAGTAAAACTGTTCACTATGAGGGTTCTCAAAGGCCCCAAAAAAGAGCACTCATTATTGTTTCATCTTGATTGTTTGCATAAATGACACTGGGCCTCAAGCCTATGAAAACCCCTTCTCCAGACCAGGAAGTGACTTGTAGGCAAGGAGTTATGGTTAACCTTGATAATGAAATTATATATTTTGTCTCAAGGACCCATCATCTAGATTTTTGTATAATTGATTTATTATTGAGGCCATATTCTGTAGGCCTTGCATTCTGTTCAGGATATATTAATCTATATGTCTCCCAATAGTTGTTTTTTCCTCCAGAGTTTGCGGTGATAATTGAACCACACTGGATACATGTTCTTTGATTTCATTCATCCATGCATTGCGTATTGGTGGTGGGATGTCTGTAGGCTCAAATGGAGAAGACTTATTTTCTTTTATAAATTTAAGGTGAATAATCCTCAATACACTACCAATGGCTTTTTGAGTGTAAAATGTATTTGCTATTATATATAGAAGTATTTTTATGGGGGAAGTATAATACAATCGCTTGTGTACATTGAGGAGCATTTATCTTTTTCACATGTGTGGTCATATATATCTGTTGTTTGAGATGGAATGGAGGATGAATATAGCTAAAAAATCCTAAGTTCAAATCCCTCTATTTATTATAGTAAACATTCAGTACACTGAATGAATAGGTTAATTATATATATATATGCTTAGCCTTATTATTTCTTTATTAAATAAATATACA
Source organism: Epiperipatus broadwayi (assembly GCA_028023455.1). NCBI lineage: Eukaryota > Metazoa > Onychophora > Udeonychophora > Euonychophora > Peripatidae > Epiperipatus > Epiperipatus broadwayi. Next base: position 950,000 of record JAQFVV010000155.1, read on the forward strand.
CCTGGGTCTCATTTTATGTGATAGATAGGTTCCTCAGAAAATGCGCACAAAAGAAACCGCACAAAAATAGACTTAACTTACCTTAAAAAATGGGGGATATATGTATTGCAAGTTTTAAAAATCGCATAAAAGCAAAGCAACAATGTAAAATTACATTAAAATTCGCATAAAAAAACAAACAAATAAAATATGACTAATAAAAATGTTCAAATTTGAAAACAATTGATACAAGATAAACTTTTTATCAACTACAGTATTTAATTTTATTCAAAACAATCTATTTTTATGTGTAATTTACAGTATTTTACATTTTTTCATACATGTACAATATTTTAATTATTTTCGCTATTTGATGATATGCAGTTTCATTTGTAAACTGGTAAGACATCAGATTCGTCACAAGAGGAAATACAACTAGTGCCAATTTCATTTTTTAAAATTGGATTCGCCCAAACTAAAATGTTTTCCAATCACTATTGATCCTTTCCATTTCACTAAGCAATTTAAAATTGAAATTTTTGTTTCCAAAGAAATGCATTTTCTTGGGTGTTTTTTCCCTCTCCATTAAGGTAAACTAAAAGTTTAAAATAAAAATAAGAACTTAGACATATGATAATAAAAAGACACCTACTCACTACTGTTGGGCAAAATTTAATTAAAACTAACAATTAAAGTTAAATACTTATTTTTGTCTTTAATTTTTTAATTTTCAATTCTGCTTAAAAATCAAATTTCATTGTTTCATATCACATTAATTTCAGATCACATTACGTAATTTTTAAATTGTTAATTACAATTAAAAATCAGATTTTAATTGTCAAATTTAATTGTGCTCGCTGCTGGTACTCACTTTTTAAAACTAAACCTGTGGACACTAAATGATTAATTGATTATGTGCTCTTTTTTTAAAAAGCAAAAATAGAATGTGATTTAAAATGCAAAAACAACATGCATAGTATAGGCATCTATAATACTTGAATAGATTTACATTATAATCTTGTAAAATTTAATGTGTGTGCATAAAATGGGGAAATCCTGATTTTAAGTGAATTATGAACTTCTTTATTGCATAAAATCTATTACAGTACTATTATAAAGCACTGAAAATATTAAAATTATTAGATGGAAGTCAAACTCAATAATGTGCTATTACTTTAAATATGATAGGTGAATGCACAAAATTTATAATATTTAAAATAATAGCGCATTATTGGAGCTCGATTTCTGATCTAATAATTTTTATCACATAAAAGAAAACTGCATATGAAGATATTAAGAAGAAACATGAATTGCATAACTTCAAAATTGCATTAAAAAATCCGCATAAAATGAGACCCGGGTATATTAAAAATAAAACTCTAGATCAGCATTTCCCTATCTTTTTTTTTTTAGCAGATCAGCAAATGACCTAGAAAAATTTCAGGGACTGGCAAATTTACAAAATAAAGTGTTTCACAAAAGTTTTATTTTTTTTATTGTATCGATTGCAAACAAGTAAAAAAATAAAATAAAATAAATAGTTAAAAAATTAATAAATAATTAGTGAAATGAGTAAGACATCAACATGAAATAAAATATCTCACAAAAGTGATCATGTCTGATTTTTGTTTTATATTGATTACAAATAAATTATCAAAAAATTACAAACATTAGATGTATAGAATATTATCAAATAAATAAGGAATAAATTTACAAAAAATTAATTAATCATTAATTGATATTTAATTTTCAATGTGAAATTTGCTCTTGCCTTTCACTTATGATTTTTTTCGCTCCATGGCTGCAAGGTTGTTTCAGAAAAACCAAGAACAGCATCAGATTCCAAGCGATTTCAGTATTTTGTTTTTATAAAGGTTAATAATGAAAACATTTTTTTGCATAAATAGGTTGTGGGGAAACTTAGCTGTAAGTTAAACTTTCTTGCTAAGCGCTGATATTCATTATTCACAGATCTCCAAAATTGATCAAATTATTTTCCTTAAATTTGGATTCCAGTGTCATATCAGAAGATAGTTCAATAAGGGTTTATTTTTCGTGAAAATTAAGACATATAAATTTGATTACGTGATTTGATTTATTTCTGCATGAATGCCATGGACCAACAAAAAAAAATTTACAGACAGATACCAATCCGTGTAATGGCAGTTAGGAAACACTGCTCTAGATAATAGAAACATCAAAATATCTTATGACCACCATTATCTGTTAAAACAGTACCAACTCTCTCCATATAATAGTGCAAGCTGTAGTAATCATTGGAATGGATGCTAGAAGGTTTGTGCATCAAAATCCCTATCTAGTGTCTACTCATCCCCAGACTAGTCCCTAGCTTGTGATTTTGCCAGCAAATCACTTTTTACCTTTTTAGTTAACTATAGAACTATGAGCCCAAAACATAATGATGTTTTTAATTCAAAGTAATTGTTTTATATAATCATACAGATCTGAACCTAGTTCAATATCTATATTTTGTTGTCTTTGGTTTTTTAATAACTATAGTCACCAACATCCCTTAGCCAAAATTGGGATTAAACCAATAAATCATCACATGATTACTACTTTTATGCCTACACAATCTTTTATTTAATGCAATAGCAAATCTCTCCATGTAATAATGCCATCCAATGCATAAGAACTAAAGATCTGAATGCAGAGTTCTAGATCCAAGACTCCTCATTGATGAAAACCATAAGCTAGAAACTAGTCAGGGAATATTGGATGGGGTTATTAAATGGGGATTTTGATATACAAACCGTCTGGTAAACAATGATTACTATGACTTATACTGGATGGCACTATTATTTGGAGTGAGTTATTACTGATTGAGTAAGGATAAGAAATAGTGATCATATGATATTTTAATAGTTTAATACCAATGGTGGTCAAAGGATGTTGATGATTATGATTATTAAAAAAATTAAAGACACCAAAATGTATACATACTGAACCAGGTTCAGATCTGTATGACTAAACAAGTAGTTTAGCTTGGATTGAAAACATTATTGTGTTTTCATTTGGGTTCATAACTTTATACTCAACTAAAAAGGTAACTGCTGAAAGGTTGCCTTAGATTCAAAGTTCTATGTGCAGGGCTCATAGATCTGAAGTTTCTCATTAATTAAAACCATAAGCCTTTCCAAGCTATTGTGCAAGCGCTTTTTACGGGTGTTAATAATAAATGAATACTTTCACTCCCGACACGAAATATAGTATTTAAGAAAGAATAAAATGAGTCCACTTATTTTTTCCAACCTAAATGCTTATATATGGGAAAATCTTAAGTACTGGAAGTGAAAGCATGAGGATAGACCACTCACTTTAAATTACTGTTTATGATATCTGTAATTTAAAGTGAGTGGTCTATCCTCACGCTTTCACTTCCAGTACTTAAGATTTTCCCATATATAAGCATTTGGGTTGGAAAAAAATAAGTGGATTCATTTTATTCTTTCTTAAATACTATATCTCGTGTTGGGAGTGAAAGTATTCATTTATTATTAACACCCGTAAAAAGCGCTGCACAATAGCTTGGAAAGGCTGATTTTAAATGTATTACAATTATAAACATAGCGCTATATAAAATAAATGCTTACTTACATATGTTTAAAACCATAAGCTAGAAATTAGTCTGGATATTGGATGAGTAGGCATTAGATAGGAATTTTGATGCCCAAATCTTCTAATTTCCATTGGTTATTATGGATTACACTAGATAGGACTATGGAGTTATTACTGTTTGATTATCAAAATAATTATATCACAAATATTTCTTCCCATAATATTATTTTGAAAATTAGCTAGACCGTTACCATCAGTTACATGGCTTATAATAAGTTTAATTATAATCTAAAAATAGAATGAAGATTTTTGGGTAATATCAGTAATGAATTAATAGACATGATTCAAAGGAAATATATTCTGGTAAAGTTGTATTTAAATATTAACAAAAAATAAAAGGGGCTTCAAGAAATTGCTATTCCACATGAGTTACAACATTGTTTACATTTTTTTTTTAAACCTGATATATATGATTTTAGAATTTGAATGAGATAAAGCCTTAAGGAACTTCATAAAAGAAGAAAAGCTATTACTGCATCACAAATACATTTCTTTGTTCACCTCAGCTTCTTCTGGTTTGTCAGTATTCACTTATGAATAAAAAGATTCATAGGGTATTGAAGATAGCCAATTTATTTATTAATAATGATTTGGAGTTTAAAATTAGAGTATATTAAAGAGCTTGACCAAAAAATTGATTATGATAGTGAAAGAAAAAGAACTTTATATGGGATATAAAATTTTAGGAAAAAAGGGCCACAGTTACAAAATTGGTGTTTGGTAATTTGAATTCAATTATGTATTCCAAACTATGCAGAAAAGTACCAAAAATGTATGATTATAATGTTGACCATTGTTTACTTTGAAATAAGCTTTTTGAAATTTGTTTATATTTTTAATCTTTAAATAATGTGCATTATGTTATTAAAATAACAAAGCAAAAGTAGATAAAACAGTCAAGCGTTGGTGGTCTAGCGTTTAGCATAGCTGCCTTCCAAGCAGCTGGCCCGGGTTCGCACCCCGGTCAGCACTTTGACATATAAAAAAAATAGATAAAACAGTTAATGGCCTGCTAAACAGTAGAGGCTTCTTCAACAATCATCCAGAGTGCAACAATAAAAGAGAAGATTCCATTCGCCAGATTTGCCAATTGGTGTTTGGTTAGGCTTTAAGCGCTTTTGTCTTTTAAAATAAATCTTGTATTAAAGATTTGCAGAGGTCCCTACTGTCGTTTTTTTCAGGCACATAATCTTAAGGTTATAACCTTAATAAGTATTACTTTACCTTTTTAGGTAAGAATAGCAAATAATAATTTGCTGATCAGTGTTGGGTGATAACTACCTGAAAGAAAAATCTAAAGCTTCTAAATTTATTTAGCCTGGATTCAAACGTAGATCATAGGTTTGACAGACAGATGCTATATATTGCCCAATCTGTTTGTACTAAAGTGTTGCTAACGAGAGGAAGAAATATTTTTTAAAAATAATTTTTGAATTTTTATTAATCTTAATTAGTGTATTTAATTCCTCTGACTCTCCTCATGAATAAATATTGGAAAAATACTGCACATTGAGATAGAGGGACTTGAGTTTTTTTTTTTTGCACTGGCTGATGATTATGATGCAGTCGAATTGAGAAGAAGGGTGTAACCAAAAAAGAAAAAAACTTATACTGTAAAAAAAATTGGAAGAATTATTTACAAATCTTTTTAATCTGTAGCTGGTCATAATAAAACTGGACTACGTGGAAAATCAAGTGAATATTGGTTTGCAAGTTTTGTTAACTTAAAGGGTTTTAAAGATTTAGAAACCATGTTAATTTAAAATTAAATCAATAAAAAAAAATTGATTTTTGAAGTTTTAGGAAGCAGTTTAAGAGAAAGTTATTAGAAAGAGAAAAATCACTAAAAGTTAACTTTTATTTTTTTAGAAATCTCGTATGACTTGATGAACTGAAATAGACTTCATTTCTCTTCAGACATTATTGTGTTGAAAATAACATCGTATTTGCTAATCAGCAAGCTATGGGATCCCTAGAATATCATAGATGTTCATGGTACTACAATATCCATGTTCTTGGATTAAAAGGCTAGGATTCAAAACTGGAACTAGTGTATCATGCAACTTCCTTTTGATCTTATATAGCATATAAGATAACAGCCTGAATTCAAGAAAACCTAAATATTTTGAAACTAAATTAACTTGCTTGCATAATTATATATATTCTGATATTAAGCCAGTCTCTCTATTTTTATTTTATGCCAGTTGTAGTCTCCTTCTATCCTTTGGGTTGGAGAGTTAATATCGACCACAATATTCATATATTTCCAAGAGTAGTTTTCTTCATCCTACCCCAGAGTCATTTAATGTTTTCCAGGCCGCCTTTTACTTTTACAGTGAAGATTTAAGATTCAAAACTAAGTCTTATGCACTTATGTATTTAGTAATCATCTTTTTTAAAAAATACCATTCAAGCTAATAGCATGAAGCTTAAAACAACTAAAGTTTTAAACGCAAGCTAACTCATATAGCTATATAGCTATAGATTCGACAGCAGGTCAGTTTCTGTATATTTTAGAGACCTGGATTTAGGCCAACTGTAAACATTTTTAATTTCTGACTAGAAGGTTAATCTCAGTAGTACCACATACATTTTTCATATGCTTCCAAGACTATATGAGACAGTTATGTGATATTGTTGCTATTAATTTTATGAAGAATTATAATATTTTTACATAAAGAATTGTCTAGATGCCATTAAATTGTGTCAGCTTCTGGTCATTACATACCTGGCATTTCTCTGCCATCTGTTTTATTTATTAGCACAATTTTTACAATAATTAAAAATGTACATTTGCAGAATATATTTTTCATAATGAATAGAGGAGAAAAGATATAATAGCAAACACACATTATTATTTTTAGGTGAAGTGTGGTCTTTTAAATTAGATATAACTTAAGACCATCCACAGTTGTGGCTAGTAACACTAGACTAAGGTGCTTAATGAATAACGCTAACACTCTCAGAGTAGTACTGTGAGAGTAGATATAATCTTCTTAAAGACTTATTATGAGTGTAAAATATCTTTGATCATCAAAAATTAGTAATCAGTTCTTCTATAATAACTAATTTATTACAAATCATTTCAACTAACCTACAGATTCGAGTAATCTGTTAAGATCAATGAACTTATGGATAACAAATACTAGGATGTATCTTGAGAGTCAATTTTTATTATAAATTCAGTTTTCACAGATCTTAATTAATATTGTGTTAAGGCAATTTATTGCACTATAAAATGCATATTAATCATTACATTTTGATTTACAGGTGTCAAATTTACTCCACTCAGAATTTTGACACCATCCACTAATGATCATCACTAATTATTTATTAAACTAGAAATTATCTCAAGTTCAGAAATAAACTTTAAACCTCACTTAACGATTAATACACATGGATTTATTCACATTTCTCTTTTCTATGTGTAATATTTTTTATAATATATTAAATAATCTCCGCACTATTACACATTATTTACAAATCATACGAATAAAGTTACAATAAATGACAAATGACCTCCCTTCCCAAGATGCATTTTTGTGGGTCAACTGATGAGTGATGGTTTAATACAAAATGCATCTTGGATGTCGTTTGTCTTTTGTTACATCTTTATTCACATGATTTGAAAAAATGTGGAGATGTATATGTTGTTTAATACATTTATAAAAGATATTACACATGGCAAAGAGAAATGTAAATAACTCCAAGGGTGTGTGATTAATTAAAAAATCAGAAATATTTTTCTTTAACTGAGGTTTAAATTTATATCTAGGCTAGAGATAATTTGTACTTTAATAAATGATTAGTGATAATCATTACTGTATTTATTTAGAGTGGATAATGTCAATGTTGTGTCTGGAATAAGTTTGATACTTGTAAATATAACATTTTATTATTGATATATAATAAGAATATCATCATCAAACATTATTAATCCACTGCAGAATGAAGGTCTCTCTAAATTCAGTCCACCTTCTCCGATCTTTAGCTTCTCTTCTCCACATCACCCCAGCACACTTTCTTATTTCATCCATCCATCTTACATGTGGTCTCTTTCTGGGTCTTTTAAATCTCTTGGAATCCAGTTTAAGATTTCAATTGTCCAGCTATTATCATCTCTTCTAGCAATATGACCAGCTCAACTCCACTTCAGTCTTAATTTTTCAATGAGGACAGTGACACCTGTTTGTTCTCATACCCATATATTACATTTTCTATCTCTGCTTGTTACTCCCAACATGTATCTCTCCATACTTCTTTTGGTGGTCTGAAGTCTCTGTATTGCTCTTCTATTAAGTGTCCAGGACTAAGATTCATTATTAGTGTGTGTGTATATATATATGGGAGATGGTGGTCTGGGCCAACTAATGAATGCTGGTTTAGTGCTAAATACATCTTGGATGTCATTTATCTTTTAGAGAATGTGCGTTGGTGTTGAGATTGTTTAATACATTTATAAAATTCATCTTTATCTGCCAAAAAGCAGATCTCATTGACGATATGTTTATGCATAAAATTGCACATTTATGTATTATAAACAATAATAAAATTCTCACAGTTTTATTTGATTTTAAATGGATGTTTCATGGTAATACAACTGGGATAAGAAATATATTGTGTTGGTGTGGCTAATAATGTGTGGGTCATTGCAGAATGAGCTCCAAACGTTAATTAGAAGTAATGAAAATTCGAAGTTCTGAATTGAAAATAAACATGTCTACATCTACAACAGTAATGTTAAGTTGAATTGTATTTTACGTTCAGCAGGCATACTACCGAGGATATTTGCTAATGTTTGGCTGGAAGACTCCAATATCGGAATTAAAAAAAATGAAAACAAAGTTTTAGGTATCACCATTTTTCGGCTTTATCAATTCATTCTGGATTGAAACCTTCTCAAAGTTTAATTCTGCTTCTTTAATATTGTATATGTATTTCGCTTAATGTATATATAAAATACCATCACGGATACGCTATTTATTATGCAAACACCTATAAAAGGTAGAACATTTTATTTTCGTTTGGTTTTTTAAAAAATAAAATAGCAACTGCAGCCTTTCATAAGTCTCTTATAGTGGAAAAGTGAAGATATCATTACTAGGCTTCCCAATTGCTGGTCATTAAAGCTTGAGCAGATTTCAATCGTTATTTTATTTGTTAGCTAAGTTGTAGCTGGATACCCATTAACCGACCAACGTTGGGATAGTTATTTAAGAGGAAAAAAATTCTAGATTCGTACCCCACATGACACAACGATTCGCTACCTCTGTACCATGAGGCTTTTCATTACTAATGATTTATCGATCTTTATCTATATATGTTTGTGTGATAACGCATGCTTCAAGTATGTGCACGTTTTGAAACTGTGCTTTCTACCTAGTTGTATTGAATGTCAATGATCCGAATTAACTCGTTTTCATTATTATACATTTTTACATACGCACACACAGAGTAGCGCGTTTATTTTCTGTCCACACCCAATAAAATTCACCATTCTGATAATTATTATTTATCACCGTGTTTTTATCTCCGGGCAAGTTTTCAATGTTTGACCGTAATAAGTAATCTCGGATAGTTTAGTAACTTTTTCTCTTCTTTTTACATTTTAGCGAATTTTATTTAATCTTAGTGTAAATGTGATCGGTTATATTCTCCTTAAGTATCAATATGATCTTGACAGTAGCCATCTGCTAACTGACCGCTGGCACTGCAGGGGGCCGCAGCTGACCCAAGCAGGCATCTGAATATAATTTAAGTACTTCCGTTCTCAATGACCAAAGTAAAAAAATCTTGAGATTATTAGGCTGATCTAACAGTTAATTTACTGACTGGTCCAATCCAAACAGCTTGAACTAAGATAGAGAGAGGGGAGATGGGGATAGCGCATCTAACATGTTAGCTTCTAAGGAAGGCATTCGGCCTGGAGCCGGGAATCTCCTGCTATGAAGAATTTTGAGCATGCTCAGATAAAAGAAAGAGGGGAGGTGGGATAGAACATCAAACATGTTATTTCTAAGGAAGGCATGCTCTGATGAAAGAAAGACTGAGAATTCAAATAAGCTGGTTAATCTCTATGAAGCTATTCAAGTAGGTTTAAGAAGACAAATGAGGGGTTAGTCTTTACACCCCCCACTGTCAACAAGTGCAGACTCTGACAAAATTACACCGTTTTCTAGTTCCGTCTTTATTACATCTTACCTTTAAGGATGACAGTGTGGGGAATCCAGCTGGATTTTATCGTTCGTTTTGAAAACACAGAAATGCTCTTAGTTCCCTGAAAGTTTAATTTTTGCAACAAAAAAAAAATGTCCAAAATATCTGTTTATTTTGAAACAGCAAATTTCCAGCCAGTAGTGGTAAGTAACTTTAGAAACTAGTTCATCATAATTTGTCCCATTTGCATAACAACTTTGCAAAGGTGGGTAATCTTACCAAGTTAAGCCGTTAATTTTAAAGGGGGTCCCATACCAATTTTACTTTCAAAAAAGGTAAACTTGAAAACAACTTAAAGACTTGTTGCTGAAATTCACAAAGAATTTAATAAGTAATAATTTAAAATGTCTGCTATAAAGTCGTAGATAACAACCCCTATTAGTTACTATATAATATTCAATTTATGAGAAGTAATATGTATATATTTTGATAATAAAATACTTATTTCATAAAAAAGAAAGAAAGTAAAAGTTATATTTGCCGCAAGAAACATTTGGAACTGTCGGTAACATGTAAATTGTCATATACGTAGAAAATATATATAAACCGTAAACATTTATATATGTGTGTGTACGTGTGATAAACGTTTATGTTTACCCATTCGTACGAGCACATGCACGTTATTAACGTTAACTCTAGAAATAAAATACATTTTAAAATTATTTTCTACGATAAAATTATATTTTAAAATTATAGAAACAAAAATGATATACCCTTCCAATCTTTTTTTTCCCCATATAATTTTGTATTAGAATCTTTTATTTTATTATTTAGGCCAACAGTTACATGTTGATTAATTGAGCGTACAAATTTAGACGCTTCTCTATAAGAACAAAACCACATACTTATAGTTATATGTTTTGATTAATCAAATGTATATTAAATATATACTTGTCCCACCAAAAAACAGTTACATTTGTCTTCCCAAAAAACATTTATATTTAATGGGTACATAGAAATATATACTTGTCAACATCTGTATTTATATTTTATCAAATATATAGAAATACATTCTTGTCTGTAAAAACTAACATTTATATTCTATCGTATATACTATAACTGACATATTTGTCCACAAATTCTAATATCTATATTTATATTTAATTGAATTGTTATCATCATTTTCCATCATTATCGAGCCACGGCAACATGAAAACCTGCATGTTTAACCCAGTTTCTCCTATCTCTTGCCTCCTGTCTCCATGTCATACCAGCAAACATCTTTATTTTATTCATCTAGTTCACATGTGCTCTCTTTCTGGGTCTTTAAATGTCGGGAGATCTAATCTATCTATATATTATCTCTTTTAGTAACATTTCCAGCCCAGCTCCCTTTCAGTTTTTTCTTTCAATGACGGTAGTAATACCTGTTAGTTCTTTCATCCATAAATTTCACATGTTTTTTCGTTTTAAGTTCCTTGTTACTTTAATATTCATCTCTCTATATTTCATTCAGCAGTCTAAAATCTTTTATATTGATATTCTGTTTAAGTGGCCAAGTCTCAGATCTATAAATAAGATTGCTAAAGTATCTTTATTAATATTATAAAATATTTCAAAATCATATCATATGATAATATAATTAATGTGATATGAAAAGATGAAAAAGAAAAACACCCACCGTATTTATTTCTCTGTAAACTACTGCAAAAACTTACATATAAATAAAATAAATATTTCGTATAAAAAGTATTTTAAAGATTAAATTAATGATTAGCTAATATTCTGACATCTATAACAAAGTTGAGTATTAATTAGTATTTATCTGTTTTGAATTTTCTTCGGTTTTATTATCATTTGGGCATGTGAGTGGAAGAGTTTTATTATTATATAGATTAAATGTCTACAGTTCTAGATAATAACGTATATAACTATTAAACACATTTTGTATCTTTTCTTAAAATCTTTTCAATATATGTATAATTTTTAACTATTAATAAATTCATTTAACAGTCAGACAAATATATTTTATTTAAAGTAGTACTCTTCACAATGTTTTAAATTGTAACTATATAGAAGGTAATCAAACCTCCATACCAGCGCCGTTAAACAAGTTATTTCTTTTCCGAAGATGACATTATTAACTGTATATAATAGGAAAAGGTTTATATATTCTAAATTATTTAAAACAAAAATTGATTATTTATGGATAGTTATTCATTTTCTTTATGAATAACCACACACAAAGTAATCACTAATTAATCGAATATGTAGAAATACATAGTTGCCACAAAAAGCAATATAATCTCCCTAAAAAACAACATTATATTTAATCAAATATATAGAAAAATAGATTTTTATCCAAAATAGATCAACATATTCTATATCCACTTATGATAATTAAATTTTTAACCCATATCCTTGCTTATTTTATTTATGAAAAGTTTATTTCTCCATAAACATGCTTTAGTCAAATTATATTTGAACGGTCGTATCTTCCAGTATTTCATTGTTATTAACTATTGTACCAGTAATTTTCCATATGGATCGTTTAGCTCGTCTATATTTTCGAGAAACCACAGTTTCTCTCCTGTGTTTATTTTAGAACAGCCTGATAATGGATTGTGTTTGTTTATATTTCAACACTCTAAGTGAGAGAAAGGTATCGATAAATAAGATAGGGATTACCACTTCAAGCGTGTGTATGTGAGGGAGAGTCCATTACATAGGAAATTGTTTAACAAGGCAGAGTTTTTTCCATTCTCGCTTTCTTTGATCCATTTTAGCGAGTTTTTTTTTTTTATAGGTCTTTTTTTTTTTAAAAAAAAGTAAAAAAATAAAATAAAAAGGATTTTATGCATGTGTGTGTATATAAAATAAGTATTAAATGAATTATATTTAATAATCTAGCGCATACATACCGACTGACTACACATAAACTTTATTATTATAAATATAATGTTTTATTGTCGCAATATACTGTTCTAATATTAGGAAAGGGTGAATCAAAAATAATGGTAAAACACATGCCCATCTGTTTTTAAATCAGAAAAAGATTCGAAAGTGATAGTCATTTTACCTTTCCCAGATTAAGGAAATATCATATTTGTGGATTTTTTACTCTCCAGAAAATAAAAGCTAAATGCCAATTTATTGGTAAGTATGGCTACTTAAGCCTGCTTAATAAATTTCTAACTTTCTGAAAATATTTCCAAGCTTTATTCTGATTTAAACTTAAAAAGATTTATGAACATTGCAGATGACCACATTAAGTGCTTATATTGTCTAAATAAAAATGGGCAAAACTGTTTAAAAAACGTTTAAAATAATTCTAATTGTGTATAATAGTGAAGCCAAGACTTGCAAAAAAAGTTGTAAATGATTTGAAAGATTTTTTGATGGTATGATGAGAAATGATCTATGAAAATATGCTTACTAATGGCTTAAAATTTTTGTGATGGAAAAATGAACTACATTATGTAATATGTGTCAATTTATAGATGGCACTGTAGGTAGCTAGAGAGAAGATCCATTTAACTACACTGTTTTTTTAAAACATAGAAAAAATAATCAAGAATAATTAATTAATTTATAATATTGGCGTATTTAAAAATGACATTTCTTAATTAACATCCCATGTTACTTTTTTTAAATAGTTTTACATTTGACAAAATTTTATTGATTTGAGGTCATTAATGTTTATGATGTGACTGAAATTGAATTGCTGAAGAAAATTACATTATAGAGTTGGCAAGCAATGGCAAACCAACATTAATGCTGAACAAATGAGCATAGAACAAGGTTCCAGCTAAGTAATCTGCCTCAGGATAGATACACAAACATAAAACTGAGAAAAAGACAGACTTTGGTACCAATCCAGCAGAAGATCTGTTATATAGGAGTCAAACAATGATGTATTAAAGCAACACTCAGTTGAGGTTTTATCTTGATGATGTGAAGTCTCATTAACCATTTATTTGATTATTACTTTTAAAGTTATTTAATAATTGGCTTAGAAGGTCACAAAAAGTTTAAGCATCAGAAATGATGTAACAAAGCCAAGATTCTTGAAATTCAAGCTCCAGAGTTTGCCATTTTATCATATAAGGCACTTCAAAAGTGAATTAATAGAATAACTTGTATTAAGAGAGTGGCAAATTTACACTTGACAATTCATAGTACTTTACAGCCTAGTTACTCTACCTTCAGAAAACATATATATAATCAGTATCATTTTCAATCATTATCAACCACTGCAGGGTAAATGCCTCTCCAAATTTAGTTTCTTTAGTCTTTAGCTTCTCTTCACCACATCATCCTAGCACACCTTTGCATCTCATTCATCTATCTCCCATGTTTCTAGGACTTTTAAAATATCTTGTAATCCAGTTTAAAATTTCAACTATCCATCTACTATCATCTCTTCTAGCAACATGTCCAGCCCAGCTCCACTTCAGTTTCTTAATTCTTTCTATGATGTCAATAACACCCACTTCTCTCTCTCTCATTTCATTTTCAATCTCTTTTTGTTACTCCTAAAATATATCTCATTATACTTTGATAAGTGATCTGAAGTATCTGTATTACTCTTTTGTAGAGTGTCCAACTCTTTAAGTAAGAATAAGTAAAATACATTTATTAAAAACCCTTTTCAAATATTTTTTTAATATTAAGATATTATACCAAAAGTACTCCATCTAAGTTTAATTTTATGATTAATTTTATCCATTACATTTCCATTTATATGAATAATCAAATTCATCATTATCCTTTTTTTTCTTTTGAGAAAATTCATTGAACTTTTTGTTGAGGCATAAAATTGATTTATCTATCTTTATAGTAAAGTTCATATCCATTTTTAAAATCAATTCTTTCTTCATCTTTTTTTTTTAACTTCACAATGTCCCATAATATTCATTGAATATCAGACTGTTCTTCATGCAATCTTTCTTCATTTGAAAGAGATATGCAGTTGTAATTATCTAAATAATTTATTAAATGACAGCCTGGGTTCACAATTAGGGATTTCTAGAATCTCCCATCTTTAATTGCCAACTGCAACACCATGGCTGGAAACTTTAAAATCTCCTGGTAATAAGGGCTATAATTTAATCTTGTCTATTATTATTGTAAATATCTATTATTAAAAAACATTCATTCACACACATTCATCTTGCCTTCAAGATTGAACTCGAATGATATTTTAGTTAAGAGCTATCAGGCAACTCAGAAGAAAATTGTTTCTGGATCAGAAAATCACCATGCTGACCATTGCTTGATGATGATGATAAGTCTATCCATGGTCCTATATTGTGCAATTAATCATATAGTAATAACTGTTGCAGTGATAAAATGTGTAGTGTTCAGTTCCTTTAAACCATCATACTACACTGACAAATTAAAAATCAGAGGAAACCAACTTCTCTTTATATTTTTTTATGCAAATAAAGCTAAATTTAATAAATATGTTGAAATTTTAGTATGGAATTAATATAGACAACAGATACAGTTGTGGCATAATCAATTATGAGATCATATAAAGACAATGTCTTATTTTTAATAACCCCTACATTAATATTCAAATATAGGACAAATGATAAATATTAATTATAATGTGTAATGGCAATTAAACATATGTATATGAAAATAGAGTAGAGATGAAATGTGAAATAGTTTAGCAGCTAAATAAAGTTTGGTTATCTCTATTCCATTTTTATATAAGCATTTAATTGCCGTACAGAGTTTTTATTTAATATATATATATATATACTAAACTTAATAAACAATGACATAATAAAACCCATCAAAATACACAGTCTATTCTTAATCACAAACTCTCTATTTATGACTCCAGTAATCCAGTTATATGTAAAATATATAAAAAAAATTGAATTCATAAATTTTGAGGTCGTATCTCCTATGTAAACAGGCAAAACTCTCTATATGTATTGCCACTCAGTGCAAGCCAGAGTAATCAATGGATGCCAGAAGGCTTGTGCATAAAATCTCCATCTAGTGCCCGTTCGTCCATATGAATCATAGCTTGGCATTATACCATAACCGCACATAGTTGAGTATTGATACCAAGTATGAGTGATCAGTTGCAGCATCAAATAAATGTTAAAGATATTCATGAGTGATGGTATCGGAATAACTATATCAAAGATAAATAATATCAGTAAAGCAAGGGACAGTATCTATTTCAGTCTACAATGATTTAAAAACATGAAAACAATCATAAGTTCTCTGCATATAGAAGCTATCAGGCAATAGGCTAGTCAATCAAGTAGTATCTTTGATCATTATCAGTTAATTTGCAATGTTCCCAATGACTCAATTTATTTAATATCCCAATATTTACAACATTATAAACTTTAACGAATCTCATATGCCATTAACATGTTATAATGTAACAATACAATATCATATAATGTACATTATACAATATGTGAATCTCACTGATGGGAACATTATTATGACAGTTCTAAAATTGAGATGATAGAATAAATCATGTTAAGAAGTTCAGTAAGGGCAAATTACTATTGATGATGTTAAAGGGTTATCATTTGGTCATATGCTCCAACTACTTTTAAGTAAAAAAATTAATATATTATGTCTATTTATTATAAACTGAATACAAACTATTGTAAAATAATGTGAAGACAAAAGTGTTTTCATCTCCATTAATATAATTAGTGACCATTAATATAATTAATGATATGTACAAGTAAGAGAACAAACAGGTACCACTGATATTATTGGGGGGGGGGGGATCAAAATGAAATTAGGCTGGATTTCATAATAAAAGAAATAACAAAAAAAAAAAGTCAGAGTGACATGAATAGATAAAAAATATGGAAGTTTGCTGAAATAATGTGAAAAAGTGAAAATATTGAATGAAGATTGGATTAAGCTTGGAAATATGTTCACCTTGCAGTAGTTCAATTACAATTAAAAAATTATACTTTGTATGTGATACATAGTAAAATTAGAAAATGTACACATACATTAACACACATGCATGTGAAATGTTTAAAAAATTAAACATAATAATAATCATCATCATCATTGTCAAACATTATCAGTACACTGCAGGATGAATGTCTCCAACTTCAATCCATCTTCTCCGGTCTCTAGCCTCTCTTCTCCACATCACACCTGCACATTTTCTTATTTCATCCATCCATCTCACATGTGGTCTTTTTCAGGGTCTTTTAGAATCTTTTGGAATCTAGTTTAATATTTCAATTGTTCATCTATTATCATTTCTTCTAGCAATATGTCCAGCCCAACTCCACTTCAATCATTTAATTCTTTCAATGATGTTAGCAACACCTGTTTGTTCTCTTACCCATATATTGTGTTTTCAATCTCTTCTTGTTATTCCTAACATGCATCTTTCCAATTTTTATTTGAGTGGTTGGGAGTCTCTATATTTCTCTTCTATTAAGTGTCTAAGTCTCAGATCCATAAGTAAGATGTATTTAAAAACCTTCCATTTCAAACACATATATATTTTCTTTTAATATTAAGTTATTTTTTACCAAAAGCACTGCAACTAAGCTTAATTCTATGATTAATTTCATCTATTATGTTTCCACCTGTAGTAATAATTTGACCAAGGTATTTCTGCTTGTTAATTTCTAGCTCATCATAATCAATCTTTAGATTATAATTTATGTTATATTATTAGCAAAGTAAAAAAAAAAATACGCAAAGGATTCGTGCTGAAGTGACACATATTCATGGATTTTAATTTACAAATCTGATCCTACTACTACTACTGCTGCAAGTCATTATCAGTAATGGATGTAGCCTTACTGAAAGTAACACATTGTTCACAAGTCATTTTCCAATAAATTAACAGAACTGTTCCATGGACATTGATCTCTAAAGTATGCCATTCTATCATTGCTCCACACTATATACAGAGATATTATAAGCCAAATATTAAGATGGGCTATTTAATCTCTATTAATATCAGTGAAAAAATTAAAGAGGCTGAAATGGGACTGAACTTGGAAATTGCTAGACAGAATAGAAGCCCTAAACTAAATAAAGATATTTTATATATGTTGTATATGCACACAAACAATACATAAACAGTTAAAGGAGTGAACAGAAATTGTATTACTCCCAAAGCAAATTATGAGGTGGATAGATAAGGAAGTTTGATGGTATAAAGTGGAGAAGAAAAATTATGAATCAGAAAAACTGGAAGAGAACTTGGAGAGACCGTTATCTTGTAGTCGATTGAAAGTATTCGCATGTGGATAACGTATATAGTGATAATGAGAAATATATTATACATGTACGTAAACATACACAAAATATTTAGGCACGAAAAATTAAATAGATATTTACATACATTAGTGAGTATTTTTAGCAATAATAAAACGCTTTATGACTCGGAATTTAATATGAAGTTCGAATAGCAATCTATGGACTGAGAGTTTCAAAAAGGACACTGCGACAAATCTTGTAGGACAATCTATAAGCAATAACCGTAGACTTACTGAAATTAAAACAATTGCCCACAAATCAGTTTGCTATGAAAGTCTAATAAATTTCATATTTTAAAAATGTTACTCCTCTTTTCAATTTGGTAAGAAAGTTTTTTTTTTTGAACAATTAAAATAAATATGAAAATATGAATTTTATTTTTTAAATAAAAATAATCGAATAATTAATTGTTTGGCAAGTTAAGTGAGATTAGTGCATCGAAAGCGACGGTTTGAGGTTCGATCCAGGAACGATTCTGTTCCTCTACTATCATGCTAAATCGCGCAGAGCAAGAAATAAAATAACTTATCAGTCGTCAAATGATCAAATTATAGAAGATATTAATGACTTCATCTTTCTTAGAGAAAGTTACTGCAGCGCAGGTTTTTTTTTTTGTATATATTTTTTCGAATGATTCTACAATACTAAAAGGGATTTTCAGATGCAGAATATCCCGCGTCATATACCAGACCTCAATTAACTCTGGGAAAGCTACTCGAGAAGAAAACAGATTTCATTTTAGCATTTTTTTAAAGGCTGTCAATCTTGAATTTCTCTTTTACCTGAGGAGGTACAAAGAGAAGAATCAAATGCTTTTACACAAAGGCCAGCAGAACGAAAAAAGAAGGGGGGAAAAAGTATGGAAAATGAATAGAATCAAGCTGAGAGCTGAACTTAAAATCAGTATATTCCAAGCAGAATAGCTTTACTTCTATTTTTTTTTTAAAAAAAAAAAAGAGGGAAAAATGATTTCACATTTGTATAACCGTTAGGTGCTAAGAATCTTAAGAACCGGTCATCTATACCAGCAAGCATTGTAAGCTGACTTGTCAAAAAAGAAAAAATAAGTCTTAATGCAGTGAGAAGGATGGACAATGCCTCTTTGAATCTTTCTAGACTTTCAGGTCATGTCTGTTGGTCAAGTTATATTACACAGTTTGAGACCAACAATTCTAATGGGAGAATCCGTTTGGGGGAAGGGGGAATAAGATAGAAGAACTAAGTAAGAAAAAGAAAAGTGATAAGTGCAAAAGAAAAAAGCACCAGTCTCAAAGCTTGCACACTCGGTCGGTATTCATGAGGATATGCAAATGAGAGCAAAATGTGACGTGTATTGCAATGGCTTCACAATTCTTTTCCATCTTACTGAACGCCCAAGAATGAACGGAATTCATGGGATAATAAAACGAACAAGACCTTTATTCGCATACACGACATCCACACGTTTGAATATATATAAACTTAATACTCTTAGACAATATATACTTCTATGAATATGCAAACTTAAATTTAAACACATACATTCTGGTGCGTGTCTATATATACTGTACTTATAAACACATTATATATATATACTGCATATATATATATATTGTACATATAAACACATTTTCGACCATTATCGATACAGTGCGACATAAAGGTCTTTTTTCGAGTTTTATTCAGTTTTCCTGACCCCCTAGTTTTTTTTTACAGCACACTAACAACCTTTTTTACTTGATCAATTCATTTTACATGAGGTTTCTTTCTAGGTCTTTTCAATCTCTTAGAATCCAGTTTAAGGCTTCATATATCCATCCATTATTATCTCTTTTAGCAATATGTCCAGCCCAATTCCGTTTCGTTTTAAAATTATTTCAAAGATAACAGTAATACTTATTTATTTTCTCACCTATGTATTTCATTTTTTATTTCTTTTGGTTACTCCTAATACACATCCATCCATATATGCTCTCTTGTTAAGTGTCCAACTTTCAGATCTATAAGTAAAAACTGGAAAACTACATCATCCCTTTAAAAGCACATGGGCTTAGTTCTTTTTAAATTATTTCTACCAAAAACACTCTTATCTAAGTTTATTTTTATAATTAATTTTATCCAATACGTTTCCATCTGTATAAATAATCTGACTAAGATATTTGTAATTGCTAATTTCTAATTCATTATTAGCACTCTTTTATTTTCTTCTGAGAAAATCCACAACACATTACTTTACTTTTTAGCATTTATCTTTAGTTCTCCTGTCTTACTTTCATTTGGTAGCTCTTATAA
This sequence comes from Epiperipatus broadwayi, assembly GCA_028023455.1. NCBI lineage: Eukaryota > Metazoa > Onychophora > Udeonychophora > Euonychophora > Peripatidae > Epiperipatus > Epiperipatus broadwayi. Next base: position 970,328 of record JAQFVV010000155.1, read on the forward strand.
CATTTCCTGAAGCTCTAAGGCATTGATTGAAAAAGCAACCACTTTATTTGCAAACTCCAGATGATTTAAATAATCTCCATTTATTTTTACTTCCTTAGCTTTCTATTTTAATCCACAAAATATTTCTTAATATATGAATTTTTTTCTAAAGTACAAGCTGTTTTATACCTGCACTCCAATATGTAATATATAGGGGGTTTGGTCTCAGACTTTCACATGGCCCTCAACTATTCACACTATCTCATACTACTGACATACTTGATCACACACACATTTTGAAAAGTTAAATAATCACCAATATCTGTATTTCATGCTAAACCAGCATTCATCAGTTGGTCCAGATTATCATCTCCATACATATATACAATCAATGCTCAGCTTATATTAAGATAGCCAATCTTCATACTTTAATGGGCAGGCTTCAATCCATTCCATTCCATAACTCTTCAGTCATTCATTTAATTGAAAATCTGATGATGGAATGCTCAAAGCCCACATTGGTGCCAACTCTCTCGTCCTACCCATGTTGACAATAAGTCATTCTGACCTCTCATAAAACTGCTGTAAAAAGTTGTGGAGGTATGGAATCGGTTTATTGTACACCCATCTCACTGTTAATCTTCTTAGTGTCACCATGTAATCTAATCTATTGCATCTTGATAATATCCAGGATCTATATCTTGATGATCCAAAGCTTTAATTATCACCGTAGAAATACTTATAGAATCAAATGAATTGTCATAATCAGAAACCCTCAAAAAATAATCGCATCTCATATTCATTTATTCTATAACTACTCTCAATACTTGAATATTTGATCTATTGTGACAAAATTACTTTTAAATCCAGTTTATTTGTTTTGTTTTTTTGGTTGGTTAAAACCCAAAGTTTGCTGTAATTAATTATCTTAGTAAAAATTTTGTACCAAACTGATAGAAGACTGATAGATGTATAATTTCTAATATCTTTTGTTATCACCTTTGTCAAATACCAATATTATTACTACATTTTTCCAATCAGCTGAAATGTATTTATCATTTACACATTTGGGATATAAGTTTACTAATAATTTTTCTATTTCTTCATCTACTTAAGATATCAATTATAATTCCATCATTTTATGTAGCTTTTTCCTTCGTAGATTTAATTGCAAATATCACTTCCTTTCTTTAAAATGCGGACAATTCTGAAGATGTAATTACTGTAAAATGTACTTTGTTTTCCTATTCTTACAATATAAATCTTGATAGAATTCAACACATTCTTTTTAGTCATAGTTTTTTATTTTTTTTCTTATTGCAGAAATATCTTTTCAATATTAAGATGTTTTAATACTTTGAGACTTTTATTCTTTTCTATATCTTTTCATGTCAGTTCATAACTATATATTTATATCATTATTATTTTTTTTGTACCATTTTACAAGACTAAATATTCAATATTAATTAAGAAGTGAATCATTTAAATTTTTTTTCATATACCTTCTTTTCTATAAATATTATCTTGTCTCAGTAAAAAATTTAGTGGTAAAGTGTTGTTTTCTGCACCAACTGTTTCTTTTACAGTTCTTAATAATGTATCAGTTATCTTTTTATTAATTTCTTTCAAGTCTGAACTATTGATCTTTTAACATAATTTCATTAGTGTTTCTAAAGATTAGAAATATCTACTGTTAATACTGACTTTCTTAATAATATTCCTTTTCTAGTTTTGCATTAATACATATCATATCAGTCAATAATCAATAAACATTTACTTTGTTATTAAGGACATTACAATCTTGAAATATATATTTTCTCTTAGTCAAGATATAATTCAATCCTGCTGTATCTTTATATACTTCCATGTCCATTTAGAATTTTTTTTGAAGAATGAAATTCTTACTTTAGTTTTACTTTTTCTGACAACTTCACAAAATGGTGACTTCTGTCATTTCTACAACCGTAATTAAATTTCCCACAACACTTTTATTTTTATGCAATTATCAATTCTCACAGTAAAGTCTCCCATAATAATCTAAAAACATTGACTGATCTGATTAAAACCATTTCATACATCCATATAAAAATCCTCTACTTCATCATCACAATGAGAACTTGTGGGCATTAACCTGAATCATCTGAATTTGGTATCTTCCATTAATTTGAATAACTAATCTTGTCAAGTATTTGACGTACAATAAATCTCTACAATGTTGTTCTTCCACTTTTTATTTATAATGAGCCCCACTTTGCTCATGACTCATGCTTCTTCCTATATGTGTGCCCTTTATGGTAAAATACATATTTATGTTTAAAAACAATTGTCTATTTACCTTTTCTTTTAGGTTCGTAAAGTTCAACAATGTATCATTCAATATTAGACAATTTTTTTCCCCAATTTATGCAATCTTCTCTCATTTGATAGTGAACTATAGTTGTAATTATTTAAATACAGTATATATAAATATATTTCCAATGACTAATATTATTCAATACATTGAGATTAATATTCAAACTACTGGATTATTAAGAAACAGAAATACTCTCAACCCAAATCCCAAAGCTTAATAAAGCAATAGTTTGAGTATTAATCTCTATGTATTACATAATATTAATCATTGAAAATATATTTACATATTTCACTCTTTGAGTCAGTATTGAAAAATATTTCACATGTCAATTAATCAATTTCAAAAATAGCTTTAAAAAATAATTGATTTAAAAATTTTGTCCATGTTTGTGACAGTAGAATGCTGTACTTTTCATGTTAAAATTTGATGTTTTAATATGGCAATCTGCCATTGCAAACACCCTTGAGATTTAATATGTAAGTACCAAAAATACTCTTTGTGTGACAAATAATTTGACTTTGCCAAGAATCAATTCATTTGTGGTGCTGCTCATTCTCCTATTGTGTGCTGAAACATTCTAAGTGGCTAATTATTGTCTCCACATGTTACTCTGTAAAACATAATGAAGGCCTTGCTTGTCCAAATAATAAATATGATGCCCTGATTGTATAGTCTGCTGTTTGCTGATTTAAAACAAATCTTGAAACGTATATGTAAAAAACACTACCTGATTAACAAAGATTCAGTAAACAAGCCTACACCATCTATCAAATTACTAAGAAAATTGGAAAGTGAGAAGCAGAATCTTAAAATATTTCAGCCAGGACAATTCTGAAGACAACCATATTAGCATAACATAATAAATTGTATGGCCCAATAAAGTATCAGTAAGCTTATAAATTAGTATATTCTTATTCTTCTCCTTTACTTTCTTTGCATTTCTTCATATATTCATATATATTGCTTACAGTAACTCCCCTCATATACACTTTAATGCAAAAATTTTTTTAATATAATTTTTTTATTTTTTTGACAGTTTTGACTGTCCTGCAGTCTTCATCAGAGCGTTCTTAACTTCCTCTACCTTTAAAAAAAAATTGTAAGCAAAAAGTTATTGTAAGCAATATATATAAGCTTATAAATTACTGTAAAATTTGCAATAAGATATTTATGTCCATGTATTATATGATTAAATTTAAAACTTTTTTTTTGTCATTACATTATATAAAATTTATTTTGACTGTTCTATGTTATAACAGACATTAGTTTATCAATTAATGTATTAAATCATTAGTTAATACTTTATTTTCTCAGATTTAATTTGTCTATATTATTTATTTTGTGTGTATATTTCTCAGTAAATGAATGCTAATCAGCATATTTGTAATTTTATGATTTTATGATTCTTACTATTATTTTGTTTGTTTTTCATTATTGATTAGTTAAATAAACTTTTGTTATTAACATAATAGAAATCATTTTAATTGTATGCTATTTTTATTAACTATCTCATTCTACAAATTAGCATTTAAATATATTGTCAACATTATTTGGGTAGCTCTAAACTGTGTTATTGCTGGAAAGTTGACAGAAATGTTATTAGGATTAGAACTGAGGTCTGCCTTGCTTGTGTTCATTTGTGGTCTTTCTGTGATGGACCAACATCAAAAGATAGTTGTCAAAAAATAGCTGGTGTTGATATAGTGAATGTGTAGGAGGAATGATAGAGAAGATAAACACTCTCTTGATTATTATCAGTCCCAAATGGAGTCATAAGGGAAATACAAATAAGAGAGGGGTTGTGGTTAACAATGGCAGTTCTCTGGATATAAAAAGCACATTAACAGTCAATCATAGCCATTTCCATTACATAAATTAGTCACTAATGTATATCATTTTTATTTTGTAACATTATTAAAGGGTTTTTTAAAATCAATATTAGATGTAAATATTAAATAAGATAACAAATAAAATATAGTTTAGAATTAAAGATAAAATTTAAAGTTAAAATAAATAAAATATAAAATTAATCAAAAATAAAAAAAATATGATTACATTTAAATAATAATAAAAATATAAAAATAAAAATTAACAGAATTAAAAGTTATGTATAAAAAATTAAGATATTATTTGTAGTTATGTATACAGTATATAGATATTACAATTCTGATCAAGATTGCTGGTCAGTCATAACTAAATAAAAAAGCTTTGCATTTTAAAGAGTGTATAAAAGAAAGGTCTTTTATTTTTTACTACTTAATCTTAATTATTGTTAATCAATAAAACTCAAATCCTAAGTTTTTTTCCAATATGATATCTTTAGTGATTTTCATAACAGATGTGAAATGCAATTAAATAAAAATTATTTTATTCTAACTTCAATATGTTATTTTTTTTTACAATTCAAAGTTATTATATTTCAACTGAAAAGCTGTGGTTGAAATCTGCATTATGATTTCTGTCCAGAGGCAGGCTCATTCTTCACAGTCTCCAACACTTTATAAAGCATTTAGGGTTTCAGTGTAAATTTCTTTATGTCATTAATTTTAAAATTGCTTTTATAGTACCAGGTATGTAATATATCCACCTGCCATGACCTGAGTTTGAATTTTTGTCATTTAAAAAAATTTTTAATAGGCTTTCTGGTATTCAGTCTAGCTAAGCATCTAATCATTGATCAGTAATTGGGTATATAAGTATTCTTAGCTAGAGGGTAAAACTTTGATGAAAAACTATTCAAAAAGCTCATTCACATTTATGTTTCCACTATGGGAGACAATGGAAAAGACTTCTGACTGACCTTTTTAACATACTTCATTAAAATGCATTTATATTCATAATTAAAAACAACAACTTCACATCAGAGAATGGTATTGAATTATTTGAACATAATCTACATCATCCAGGAATGGAATCTCAGTGCTTCACATATTTGAAAGGTTGTGGTCTAGTAATGAAAACATTTGCTTACTAGGAGAACAATGGAGATCTTGGTCTATCCATAGTTAAGTAAAGAAACAATCCAATATTGATGCCCTAATAAATAGCTAGCTACATTAGTTAAATGATACAGCAAGACAGAAAATTCATAGAAACACTCATCAAAAACTATTTGATTGGTGATTAACAATTGCTCGATTGTTCTTTCAGAAAAATGCTGAAAAGAATAATATACTTCAATGAATTACTTACACCTGTTTTATTTGTATATTTGATTATCATATGACCAAAGACATGTGAAAAAGATCTATGATCCCCAAGACGTTTATAATTATAGCCCTCCACAAGAGGTTAAAAGCAGATAGAAAACAGTCCCTATCTTGCATGAAAGTGGTGTAGTGAAAGTTACACTACAGAAATATTATTCATTCTTGGATACTCTCTAGTCTAATGAATGATTAAAAATTATTAAAAAAAAAAAGCACATTAAATCTCTTTGGGATGTCTTTATATATAAATCATTATCAAGTCATTGTAAAAGAAAAAACATAACTGAATATTGTAGTGCTCTTGCTTCTGGTCCATTGACTTAATATATTTGCATCTTTTGGTTTCAAGTCTCTACTTGGGTTCTTTTATAGATGGATTTTTTTTAATTCTAAATATAGCAGTGGTATAAATTTTGTATCAGATACATATCTAAGCTAAAATTTTATTAAGACTATTATTTTAATTTTCATTGTTTCTGATACCTAAAAACCATTACCTCATGAGCTTGAATTGATTTAGAATATTTTCATTCAAAATATTTTTTAAAATGGGATCATTTCTTGCATTAGGATATACTATATGCAATTCTATACAAACATCAAAGATTGTATTATAATATTGCATTACTCACTCAGAGAGAACAATCTTCTATGAGTCTCTTCTGGAATAGTTATCCATTGAACTTACAATCCAAATCTAATAGTATGAATAAATAAAAATTTTAAATATTGCTGATTTCTATTTGCAAAGATGTGATATGAATCAGAATAAAGTCCTTGCAAGTAGCAAAATAGTCATTTGTCCATTACTGTATTCTACAGAACATATATTTGTGGCACACACATATACAATTTAATTTAAAAATACATACAATAATTAACCCCAAAATTGAATAAAGTAGTCATATTATAAAAAATCTTAGTATAGTAAGAAACAGAAAAACTACACTCATGGAATAAATAGGTGAAAATTTAATGCATATTTTTTTACTTTTGTTTCATACAATTGTTTTGAGCATTAACTTTACATTTTGGCCGATTTAAAACAAAATTTTTATTTAATATCTCACTGCAGTGACAACAATCATGTGGTTAATTAAGATTACAAGACAAGAAAATGGCTGAGAGTGGAAGCAAAATGCTTCTCATTACATGAGATTTTATCAACTGACTTGTAATGTATATATATGCATATTATTATAATTTGATTTACAAGTGTCAAACTTTCTGCAACCACAACTTTGACACCATCCACTTCAGATAAATGGATTAATGGTAATTACTAATCATTTCCTTGACTAGAAATTATCATATATATATTACAGTTTAGATAGAGATACATATGAAATCCCATTTTATTAATTTAAATTTTTTTTATTCAAACCCCCCCCCCCCCATTGTGATAATCTTCAGAAATTATGCATTATGAAAGGGTAGATATGGCAAGACACTGATAGGAATTCCCACTTAATGCAACACAAAAGCAAAATATTTAAATCCAAACAACTGGCTGATATTAACATTTTTACCATGATAAATCATTATATAAAAAATACTCACATGATAACATTGAATGCTAAATTAATTACTTATGTTAGATTTGTATGTAGTTTCCTATTCTCTTTTGTGCCATGATATTCAAAAAGAAATTGAATATTATGTTTTTATTGACCAGTACCTGATTAAAGATAAATAAGTAAAACAATTTTTAAATAATTCATTGATATAACAGCTAAGATAATTCCAATCATCCCACATTCACAATCAGTAAATCTGAAAATCATTTACCAAGTTTGCCAATCATAGATGGTGAGAATTTGAGGGTTTTTGGTCGTTAAACTCACTAGTTAAAAATAAATAAACACTTTTTTATTGATCAATATCAGATAGTTAGCTAGAGTGGTTAGAGATTGTCTACCTTAAAAAAAATTCTAAGCCTAATTTTTTTTTTTTAAAAAATTAATCTGACCCAGATTTGAATAAAGAACATTTACTGTGAATAAGACATTATTGTATTGTAAGGCATGCAATGTATATGGATGATTTGTGGAGCCGATTCTAGAACTTGATCAAAAACTAATCTTTAATGTTCTGCTCTTTTTTTTCCTGCTTTCTATCATTGAGTATTGTGATGGCTGCTAAGGAAAAACCATCATTTGAATAATTTATGAGCAAAAGTTATTAAGCAACTATCTTCTCAAAATAGTCTTCTAAATTCAATTTTACACTGAGCAGGAATAACTTTTTAATTTGATATCACCCTGCATAGTGGACCACAGGTCGAATAGCAGAAATCAAGGTCCATGAATTGCAACCTAATCCTGCTATTTTTAATGCTCTAATTTTTAATGAACTTTCGAGAAATAAACCATTCAGTTATTTTTTAAAATTTAATTCATTAAATAAAAATTTATGAACTGCAATAGTTATTAAAGCAGGCAAACTCTCCATACAGTAGTGTCACTCCATACAAGCCAGAGTAATCAATGGATGCCAGAAGGCTTGTGCATAAAATCCCTATCTAGTACCTACTCGTCCATTATCCACAGACTAGTTTCTAGCTTGTGGCTTTCGTCAGTGAGGAGCCTTGGATCTGAGAGCACTGCATCTAGATCTTATGATCTAATGCAACCCTCCAGCAGCTACCTTTTATCTCTATTTAACTACAAAATTATGAAAATAAAATTGAAAATACAATAATATTTTCAACCCAAGCTCAGTAGCTTATATAATCATATAGGTCTCAACTCAGTTCAGTATGCATACATTTTGGTGTCTTTGGTTTTTTTAATAACCATAGCCACCACTATCCTATTAAGCAAACTTAAGAAATGGTGATCATGTGATGCTTAGTGGTTTAATACCAATCCAGCCTAATAGAATAGCTGTGTCTATGGTATTAAAGAACCAAAGACCCTAAAATGTATAGGTACTGAATTGAGTTCAGACCTATATGACTATATAAGCTAATGAGCTTGGATTGAAAATATTGTTTTCAATTTAATTCTCACAGTTTTGTAGTTAAGTAGAGATAAAAGGTGGCTGCTGGAGGGTTGCATCTAGATCTTAAGATCTAGGTGCAGTGTTCTCAGATCCAAGACTCCTCACTGATGAAAACCACAAGCTAGAAACTAGTCTGGGGATATTGGATGAGTAGGCACTAGATAGGGATTTTATGCACAAGTCTTCTGGCATCCATTGATTATTCAAGCTAGCACTGAGTGGCACTACTGTATGGAGAGTTTTTTCTGTTTTAATAAGAGTTATGAGCAAGCCTAAGAAATGGTAATCATGCGATGTTGAGTGGTTAACTGTAATATTAACAACATCAAAATTGAATAAAGTGAAATTTTTCCTATATATCATGGCTGCCTAAATTGCTTTGATCATAAGATCTTAGGTTAATGATGGATTTCAGAAGAGTTTATTATTACAATGCTAGGAAAATGATAAATGATGGCTCACTGAACAAATTGGATTTGGCAGGTTCACTGTTAAATACCTTTTGAAGGTGTCAACAGAATTTTAAAAATCTAAGTCAGAATAAAGACATTTATATCACTGGTCATAATAGAATTGTACAGTTCTTTACACAGAAAACAATCTATTGAAGTAATTAGGAGCTCTAGTAAAATCGGAGTACAATCCTAAAACAAAATTGTCTTTATCATGGAATGTCTGAACTAGATTGATGTCAACATAATAGCCCTTTCTAATGGCAACTACTATAAAATGGAATATAGGTGATAGTCAAATATGTTTTAAAATACATATATACAAGCAACAAAGATTACAAATTATAAAATTAGCATAGAAAAGCCTTTTTCGGAAAATTATGTTTTTTTTTGCCCTTTTCAATATGTCTCCAGAATACCACGATTTAAAGTACATGCAGTGACATCTATATCAATACATGAGATAAACAAATGGATATCTGACATAATCTATTACGTGATTTTTTTTTCTCAATCCTACTACAAAATTACTCTGTTATATATATTGAATGAATATATATCCACATATATTAATTAATTAACTATCCATTCTTTATCCATTAACCACTTATTATTCAACTTAATGGATGTTTTGTATATATTCATATAGTTGTTTTTATTATATGTGATATAGTTTGTTTTATATATTTTACATCTATTAACATTTTTAATATAATCAAGAACACTTATATTATCAATACAATTTATTTTATGTCCATACTGCAAATAATGAACATATAACGCAGATCTATCATCTTTCCTAGCAATAGCATCATTGTGTTCTTTAGCTCTTTCTTCCAATTGCTTTGCCCTCTGGCCATAGTAAACCACATTACAAAAATTACATCTAATTTTATAAACCATTCCCCTTATATTTTATATCATCTTTCATCCTACAATTAGTTATCAATTTATCTAAATTTTTGCTATTAGCCCATCCCGCATTAATGTTTTTATCCATATAATGTTTTTATCTATATAATTTTTATTTTTTTTAATTTAATATATTATATACACTAGGCAAATATGAAAATTTTATCCACTTCTTTTGTTTATTAGTCCTACATCTATTATTATTCGTGCTATTTATCCCATATCATGAAAATATATTATCAATACTATGTGCTGTATATCCATATTCCATATATGTTTGTTTAAATTTATCGTTCTGTAACATAGCAATATTTCTATCTGTATTAAATCTATCGTTCTTATATTTAAAATTCTTTTTAACACTCATCTTTTGTATCCATGGTTGTTTTGAATCAATTGATATAATTTTTCTTAATTTATAATCTTTAATAAAATGCTTAATTATAATATTATTTTGATTTAAAATAATTTCAATATCCAAATACCTTATTTCATTATCAATTATTAATTAGGATTACTATGAAAGAAATTGATAATGAAATAAGGTATTTGGATAAATCTCTCTATACACACTTTCATATATATATAAGCATACATTTTATGTATCAACTTTTTTTTCTTTTAGAGTAAAAAAAATATTTTTATATTTTGTACAGGAATCTAGTAAAAGGTAAGATATAGCCCTGTGATCTTAGATTGATAGAGTTCACAAATGCAGTGGTTAAGAAATAGAGATAGATATGTGGTAATTTATGGTTCAGGTAGCAACTTGCTAATTACCACTCTCATTTGTTGTTCTCCGAGACTTAGCCGACCTGATTAACTGGACATTAATGGCTCTCATTTCCTGTGGAGCTCAGGTTCTTTTTCAAATCTGACAATAAATATTTTGTCAACGTGATTGAAAAATACTGTACATTTTAACGCTATATATTTTTATCTAGAGATCGCGAAATAAATTTTGCTTGAGATGAGTGCAATTTATTTTGAACTGAGAATGTTAAACATATTTAGGATCAGATGTATGTCTTTATAAAATCAAGCTATCTTGTGTTCAGATTTACGGGTCATTAACTTGAATATTGTAAGGTAAAGATGGCTGTTAGATAGATGCATTACAAAATAATTATTTCTTGTAAAGGTCTTTTAGCCAGAAGTCAATCTTGTTAATGTTTGTACAGTCATGCAGTGCAGTTTTATTGCTTACTGTTTGCATACATCTTTCTTATCAAGTAATAAATTGATTCTATGAAATATATGTTATGTCTATAGATATATTTTATTAATAGAAAGCCTCTCGTTATCATTGTGACTTTGCAAATTTTCAAAAGAACTGATACTATGTGAGTAAGCGCTTGATCACCTGGAAGACTATTGATATCTTTCCTTTGACTTATAGAAATCCTACAGTGGAGGCATACATTTTTACTTGTAAAAAATGTAAGATTTCATGACAATTTTTAAAGATGTGTCTACATCTCCAAGTATGTTATTATTGGGTTGAGTCAACCATTCACAAAATGAAATCAAAAGACTAAGGAGAAAATTATTTATATATATAATTTGTATTGTTTTATGCAGTCTTATCTATGACTTTGCAAATAAGAAATTCTTTTTTTGTATATAATCTTTGGAAATGCTATTTACACTAATAACCGTTATGCTAAACAAGTTGCCTCAATTATTTTTTTTAACTATTGATGTACACAAACATTTATTTAGGTGGATTTATGAAATAAGTTTTGAAGATAAATGGTATTTTTTTAAAAAATCATTCTAGTTTCTTGTAGTTGAATTTTGTTGATTTTACAGTGGTCCAATATTCAGATTGGTACCTCTGCTCTGTATGGCGTAGCACAAAGGTAGATTGGTGAACTGTTATAAGTTTAAGTTTCTTGGTTTATGGCTCAATACATCATCCCAATAAATCATTTGATTATTTATTTCATAGCATATCTTATATTGTTATTGGTAATTTTTTGATATTAGCTATTATAATACCTCTGCATTTACTCTGTTGTGTAAACTGACAAATATCGCATGACCATCTGTTTTGTTTTAAGAACATTTTATTCTATCATTTCTACTCCATCTATTCATTGATAAGTGGCTCTGAAATAGTGTGAATATAATAATAGTTTCTCCAAGAAAACTTGTCTATATTGCAAAATTAGAAAGCTTCATAACTGTATGTCACAACATGTGAGAGTATTCTAGTACAGAATTCACAGATCATTAATAATTATTTTTATGAGCCAATGAGCTTTTGCTAATTAAAGAACAGTTCTTTACAAACATTACAAAAATAGTTATCTTAACCTTAGGCTAGAATCGTCTCTTGTAAGCTTGAATAATCATTGGATAATGATTTGAAATCTCTATCTCCAGGTTGATCAGTTTTTGACTTTTGTCTTTGTCAATGCAATTATTTTTACTCTGTTCTAGATCCAGCTACTGTAAGCTTGACTAATCAATGGACATAAAATGATATGAAGGTACATTTATGAAAAATAAAAAAACTCAAGTTAAAAAACTTGCAACACTTGTATTTATGATAATAGATGGCGTTCTACCAAAAACACCATCAAGCGTAGTTTTCTGTTTACATAAACGTTAGAGCGAGTATTCACTATCTCTAACTTTAATTCCACTTTCAGATCATTTGCTATCGTCAGTGAAAGACAGGAATAAGGAACTAGATCTAAACACAAACTGTGAGCATTTATGAAACAGTTTCTATTCAGCTTGCAAGCATGTCTAAGAGATTCACGCTTGCAAGCTGAATAGAAACTGTTTCATAAATGCTCAGAGTTTGTGTTTAGATCTAGTTTCTTATTTCTGTCTTTCACTGACGATAGCAAATAGCTTGAAATCATGATCTGAAAGTGGAATTAAAGTTAGAGATAGTGAATACTCACTCTGACGTTTATGTAAACAGAAAACTACGCTTGACAGTGTTTTTGGTAGAACGCCATCTGTTATCATAAATACAAGCATTAGCAAGTTTTTTAACTTGCGTTTTTTTGTTTTTCATAAATGTACCTTTGAGGTCTTTCTTGCAATGATGTATATTGCAGAGGCTTCTACTATGTGGTGATGCTGAACTGAGATCAGACCCATGTAGCTATCTGGCTTGCCATGCTGAGTTTGAAGACATTAACATGTCTAAGATTCACGCTTGCAAGCTGAATAGAAACTGTTTCATAAATGCTCAGAGTTTGTGTTTAGATCTAGTTTCTTATTTCTGTCTTTCACTGACGATAGCAAATAGCTTGAAATCATGATCTGAAAGTGGAATTAAAGTTAGAGATAGTGAATACTCACTCTGACGTTTATGTAAACAGAAAACTACGCTTGACAGTGTTTTTGGTAGAACGCCATCTGTTATCATAAATACAAGCGTTAGCAAGTTTTTTAACTTGCGTTTTTTTGTTTTTCATAAATGTACCTTTGAGGTCTTTCTTGCAATGATGTATATTGCAGAGGCTTCTACTATGTGGTGATGCTGAACTGAGATCAGACCCATGTAGCTATCTGGCTTGCCATGCTGAGTTTGAAGACATTAACATGTCTAAGATTCACACTTGCAAGCTGAATAGAAACTGTTTCATAAATGCTCAGAGTTTGTGTTTAGATCTAGTTTCTTATTCCTGTCTTTCACTGACGATAGCAAATAGCTTGAAATCATGATCTGAAAGTGGAATTAAAGTTAGAGATAGTGAATACTCACTCTGACGTTTATGTAAACAGAAAACTACGCTTGACAGTGTTTTTGGTAGAACGCCATCTGTTATCATAAATACAAGCGTTAGCAAGTTTTTTAACTTGCGTTTTTTTGTTTTTCATAAATGTACCTTTGAGGTCTTTCTTGCAATGATGTATATTGCAGAGGCTTCTACTATGTGGTGATGCTGAACTGAGATCAGACCCATGTAGCTATCTGGCTTGCTATGCTGATTTTGAAGACATTAACTTGTCTAAGAGATTCAAGCTTGCAAGCTGAATAGGAACTGTTTCATAAATGCTCAGAGTTTGTGTTTAGATCTAGTTTCTTATTCCTGTCTTTCACTGACAATAGCAAATAGCTTGAAATCATGATCTGAAAGTGGAATTAAAGTTAGAGATAGTGAATACTCGCTCTGACGTTTATGTAAACAGAAAACTACGCTTGACGGTGTTTTTGGTAGAACGCCATCTGTTATCATATATATATATGTCATATGGCATCTGACTTTTTATTATTACTATTATTATTTTGCTGTTGGGACTTTAACTAAATTAAATGGCTAAGACTCTTAATATATGGAATATCTTAATTAAGTTCAGGCCCATATGATTTTTTCAGTTGGAGAGCTAACTTTAAAGACATAGATGTCTAAAAGTTTCAGATGTTCTTGACAGTTAACATTATATCAGATAAATGCTTAGCTTGAGTTGGTTTTTTGAATCTGGTGTCCTAGCTCTTCACTGAAGATAGCCATAACTTGAAAACGGTCTGGGGACAATCCTAGATAAAGATGATTTGAATGTGTTCTTTTGTAATAGCATTTATCATAAACTTGGTTTAGAGGTTATTAGCATGCTCTTAATTTTATATATTTGTAAATGCAAGCTATATATATATGTCATGTGACATCTGACTTTTTATTATTACTGTAATTATTTTTACTGTATATTTATGTCAAAAATTATTTTTTACGTCAATAATTAATCAGTAAAGTTCTGAGTATATGGCCATGGATAAAATAGTTGCGACATAAAATACTTTAGTTTCAAATAACAACTTTATTCACACTAAGAAGATACATATGGATATCATTTAACCTCTTTTTATTATAGGTTACATGCTTACAATGTACAGTGGCTCTACAATGAAAACAATAAAATACTTTAATATATATAATACTTTCAGCTTAAGTGATTTAACAATTCCATTAAACACCAATATATATATTGTAACCAGTTGGCTACATAGCTGCATTAAAAATAATTCGATAGTTGGCAGCATGTGCCTCAAGTTTAGTTTAGAGTTATTTAATTACTGGGGAAAATAATATTTAATTTCTCCATGCATATTGTTTTTATAATAAGAATGGGTTTTAAATTAACTAAATATTTTAAGTCACAATATGATAGTATGAGAATTTTCAAACATTAAATTTGGTAAATAATATGATTTTAATATGTGAATATTTTACTAAGTTATAAATGATTGTAGAGAGGAGCGAAATTTCTAAAATAATGTAAACAAGTTAGTTTTCTTCTTCTCTCTCTTCAGTGATTATAATTAATTAGTAGTTTTAATTTAAACTATAAAAATGTACTAAGAGAAAATAATTGTTTTTTGTAAATTATTAAGAGAGAAAGTTTTATTTTAATAGTAATTTTTAAAAAGAAAAAATAAGATTTAATACTTTTGGCAAATTTTATTTTTAGAGTTGTTGTTTTCTTTCTGTAATTAACTGATTATCTTGTTTTTCTTTTTGCAAGAAATTTTTTTTAATTACAAAGAAATGTTAAGAATTTTGTGGTGTTAATTTAAGTTTTTGACTTGCTTTTCAATGTCAAAATTTAAGGAGGGAAATAGCTGAACAATTTTATTTACAAAAATTTATCTAATTGGTTGTTATAAAAAATTATCAGATTAGAGATAGATTGTGATTGGCTTGTAGTCAAGATTGTTCTAGAAAAAAAATAACTGAGATGTCAATAAGTCAGAAGACCTAAGGATCTTATAAGAAGAAGAGTCCTAACTTAGCTGTTGAAGAGGGAGCAGTCAAGTCTAAAGAAGAAAGAAGCAGAAGTCTTAACCAAGCTATTACATAGAATAGCAGAAGTTTTAATCAAGCTTTCAGCATACTATGAATTTAGTCATAAAAATGATTTCTAAAATGAAAACCATGTGCTAAATTCAGTTAAAAGCTACTCATCATCTTCCTCCATGTAACCAGCCTTTGGAATAAAAATGGAGAGAAGTTACCCCTAAAATAGTCTTCAAGGCTCACCTGGGAAATTTATTAAAAGAAAATGGGTAAAATTTTGCTGTTGTTAACCTGGTAATGAAATACTGCATACCAGAAAAAGGACAAATTAATTAACAATTCAACTGGAAATTATAATTGGAAAGAAGTAGTCTACAAAAGAATCAAACCATGGTTACGACACTAAATGTTAATTTATAGCAAAAAAAAAAAAAAAAAGAATTTTTTTGTCGTTGTTGTTGTAAGAATTGATAGTTTTAAATATTTTCATTAAGCTAACATTTTTCAATTGTGAAACTTTTTATTCAAATGTAGTCAATTTTCTCTTCAAAAGTATGGAATAGTTTTTAGAAAATTTAATTTTTTATTATTTTGGAAACATGTTTTTGTCTTTGTTCATTTTCCCTCCTAAAACTTAACAAAGGATTAATTAAGCTAAATCAAAGATTGATAACTTTGATTTTGAAAATGTTGTTTTTTCAACTCTTAGTTATTTTAAAGAAATAATTTAATTAATTAAAAGTTAATGTATGAATGGAAATCAAATAATTGATTATAATTTATATATATATATTGATGAAATGAATGTTTATAATTTCATACTATCATGTCATTTTTTTTTTATTATTAATCAATTAGTTATTAAATAATTGATTAAAAATATGTTTTTAATCTTAATTTTTTTATTCTATTCAGTTCATGTTTCATAAATTGCAGTACACCTGGGTCTCGTTTTACACGATAGATAGGTTCCTCAGAAAACGTGCAAAAAAAATTGCACAAAAATAGACGTAACTTACCTTGAAAAAGGGGAGATATGGACTGTGATTTTTCAAAAATCACATAAAAGCAAAGCACCAATGTAAAATTACTTTAAAATTTGCGAAAAAAAAATAAGGAAATAAAATATGACTAATAAAAAATTTCAAATTTGAAAAAAATTGATACAAGACAAACTTTTTGTAACTATAATATTTAATTTTATTCAAAACAATATATTTTTATGCATAATTTACAGTACAGTAATTTACATTTTTTAATACACGTTTTAATTATTATCGCTATTTGCCGATAAACAGATTCGTTTGCAAACTGTTAAAAAATCAGATTCTTCACAAGAGGAAATACAATTAATACCAACTTCACTCTCATGTTGTGTTAATGGTTTTCTGGTGACAACATAATTAGTAATTAATCTTTGAGATGATGATTTTATTAATTGTTTATGAAGCTCCCAATATCCAGACATACAACCATTTAACTCTCGTTGGAATTTAAGAGCATGTTCGTGATTAGTGTCATTAATAAGAAAATAATTTGCCAACTGATTAGAAAGTTGAAGACCTTCTCGAATTATTTTTGCAGTGAAAGGAACAGGTTCCACTTCTGTTTCATTATCTTTTTCTACACTGCTGGGAAAAATTTAATTAAAACTAACAACTAAAAATTAAATTCTTATTTTTGACTTTAATTTTTTAATTTTCAATTCCGTTTAAAAATCAAATTTCGTTTCACATCACATTAATTTCAGGTCACCTTAAGTAATTTTTAAATTGTTAATTACAATTAAAAAATTAGATTTTAATTTTTAATTGTCAAATTTAATTGTGCCCACTGCTATTACTCACCTTTTAAAAATAAACTTGCGGACACTAAATGATTAATAATTGATTACGTTCTTTTTTAAAAAGCAAAAACAGAATGTGATTTAAAATGCAAAATTAACATGCACAATGTTTGAACAAATTTACATTATAATCTTGTAAAATTTAATGTGTGCACATAAAATGTGGAAATCATGATTTTAATTTCATTATTGCATAAAATCTTACTATTATAAAGCACTGAAAATATTGAAATTATTAAGATGAAAGTCGAATTCCAATAATGTGCTATTACTTTAAATATGATGTAAGTGCGCAAAATTTATTATTTAAATTAATAGCACATTATCGGAGTTTGACTTCTGATCTAATAGTGTTAACGCGTAAAACAAAACCGCATACAAAAATATTAAGAAGAAACATGAATCGAGTAACTTCAAAATCGCATTAAATAAATCTGCGTAAAACGAGACCCAGGTGTATGTAATATTTTATTTTATGACAGCTTAATAATGTTCTAGGATTTTTTTAATGCTCCCAATAAAACTTTACTTATAATAGGTTAAATCAAGAAATTATTTGAAGTGATTTATATTAAAATAGGCTGCTTTATTTATTGTTATTTCTTGCTCACTGTAATAATTTATATAGTTCCTGCTTCCTGAGTTAGATTTGTGCATAACAGATAGTTATATGGAGTGAGTGTTTATGTTTAGTGTTATGGACATCCAGATGATGATGATCCTGGTTGGAAAAAAGGGATATCCTTTAAAGTTTATACACTATATTTTATTTCATTTATTATTTCTTTGGAAATTAAGTTTATAGTTGATCAGTACATTAAGGGTACTAAATGGGCCAGAGGGAATTTATGATGGTCAGCATGTTTTAGTATCTCAGCATTATTATTTTTTAATTATTGTATTCTTATGGATTAATACCTGAGTCTGTTCTTCTAAATAATTATTGTTTGTATTCCTGCCCTAGGTTTGGCACTGGCTAAATAATTAGCCTGATCTATAATTAACTCTGACTTTTGACTTGGAAAAAAGGTTCTGATGTCTATTTCAGCAGCAATCATTGGATAATTTCAAATTCAGTCACACGATTGACTGTTGATTTATTTTATTGTTGATCATTCATGATGATTATTTCTTTTGTATAATGCTGGTGAACTTATAATTAGTTCTGTGCTGATCTCTAAGGCTCTTTCCTTTTATATTTAATTTTATATTTTGTTTATTTGGGGATGATGGTGGTTTCCCATCTCATAATTCAGCTTTAATGTGGAGAACAGTTATAATTGTCACCCAACTTGTGGAAACACAGTTCCATACTGTTACAAATGGCTCCCCAATTGAGGGACATTGTAACATCAGATTCTCTCTTATTAACCCCTATTTTCCATACAGTTACAATATATTTGTCTGAAGGTTTGTAATGATGGTATATTATAAGATGTAATGTTGTGAATATTTAATTTATGAGTGAATATTGAATGTATAGAAAATTTTAAACTTTATTTAAACTTTTCAAATACAATATATATATATAAACTTTAGTCACTTTTCAAAGATTACATTTATCACTACAATTATTACAATATATACTTCTACTGGAATATTTGGAAGAAATGAATATGTACAATATTTTTACCATTAGTGGTAGGAAAAAGTAACAGTATGCACTTTAACCCACCGTGGAACATTATGATGATATTAAATTTTAAATGAATAAAACTTATACAGAAATGTTTGAAATGATTCAAACTGTGTATGGTACTGAAGCTATGAATCACAAGAATGTTTTCAAATGGGTTGTAAGATTTTGGATAGCAAGTAAAACATTGGAGATCATCCAGGAAGATATGAATTAATCATATTTCATATAACTCATGACTCAGACCTGCTAGTTCTTTAAAATTTTTGTGAAGAGTAGCTAAACTATTAATATAGTTATTGATTCAGAGCTGATGCTGCAGGTGGCATAAATAGAAAACAACTCACCTTCTCACTGAACATATCTAAATCCATTATTAAAAAATTAAGAAAACAGGAAGTTATTGTTTTTAAATAATCGTATTTTCAATGGTGGTTATTAAAATTAATGTAATTGTTATTAAATGAAACTTATTTATTTTGTTCATCCTCTTAAGAAGACGAAATAGGAATCTCAATTTTTTTTATATTTTTCATTAATGGGACAGCTTACAGCATGGGTTCTGCGGATTAGATTTTAAAGCATGAATAATAATCATAAGCATTTAAAAATTACAGTGACTTAGTCTAAGATAAAGTTGAATGCAACTATAAACTATGATCTTTAAACATTATTATTTAATAATCCCCACATCATAAACCCAAAGTCTGATACTTATATGGAAACGTTTTTGGTATTTAGCATGCAACAATTTGCATCATCACATTTGATGTCTTGCATTGGTTACCAATGAAGATGAGTAATAAAAAATTGCTATTTCAAAGATAATTGACATTAGATGCTGAAAATAAATTGGTCGTTTATTCCTATTTTACTCGCATTAATGAACCAATGTAAAAAGGAGCTTTTGGTGAGTTTGAAGTATTATGAGTGGAAACAAAGATTTTATCATAAAGTCTATGCTGAAAATAATGGTAATAAAATGGCACTGGAAATAATTATTTTTGATAAAACTTGCAGGTGACAAATTCGAATGAGTATGATGTATTCAGTGGAAAGTGTTTATCATTATAATGGTGTGCAGAATGAAGAGGTATATGTATCAACTATTTTTCATTTTAAATCACTTTAAGTAGTTAAGTTTTCATTTCTCATTCTTGCTTTATTTTTTTCTGTTCATAATGAACTTCAGTTGCTAAAGGCCATCTTTCAACACTAATTCTGATAAGAGAATCATAACTTACACTATGACCTACAAGTCTAAATCCCGCCTTTTCTTTCTTTGTTTTATAATGCTTAGTTCTTTTTTTCTTTCCAATAGAATCATATTTCTAATTTAAATATGGCTTGGGTGTGGAAGGTTGATATTAACTTCCAGAATCGCCTGATGAGATTCCTATTAGCTGATGTAATATTGTGTTGACAAAATGTATTCTCTAACAGTTCTGTGTAGTTTGATAGTCAAATGATTTTAATGCTCAGGAGTTTATGAGAAGTTTGATTTCGAAAGGACAGAAATTGAAATCATCCAAGGACATGATGTTCTACTACAATAATAAACCATGCAAACCACTATTTCAGGTTGTTTTACATCTAGACGTGTGTTTAGTAATGGTCCTATTCATTTATGAGTGTCTATATAATGATGATGATATTTATCACTTTACTGATTTATTAATTGAAAATTGAAACTTTTTTGCATAATAATAGAATTACTTATAATCATTAACGCGAAGTTCTTGAATGCAATTTTCTCTGTTAGTTTGATTTTTTTACTATCCTTCTATCGGAACGTCTAAAAGAGTTCCTCTTTTTCTTTTTCTTATTGACTATAAATTGAAAATTTGTGAAATATAAAATTGAAAATATTTTATCTGAAAATTTTTAAACAATAATAGTCAAGAATTTCTTGGTCTGTTTTTCCTCCACTTTAATTCTTAATTATTTTTTTTCTTTTGATGCCGCTGAATTTGTGATTTGGCTGAATCAAAATTGCTAAAGGAAAATATTTGTATTCTGAAATATTTAAAATAACATAAAAAATAAAATCAGTATTTTATAATATTTCATTCAAAGAATAGATGACTTTGCTGGCTTCTTGATGCACTTTTTAATGTAAATAAAAATTGGGGTTTTCATTAAACGTACTATTCTGGACCGTTTTAACTATGTGTGGTGAATTAACTACAAATAATTACAATGTGTTTAATATTTAAATATATATATATTGTCTGCACTAAAGTTAATATAATTATAAAGGATTTAACTCGCACTTTCAAGCCCCCTTCAGCTGTCCAATCTATACAACTGATACACATGACCACATTGTACATGTGAAAAATACAAATGATCTCCAATATTCGTATTTTGTGCTGAACCAGCACTCATCAGTTGGTCCACATCACTATCTCCCAAACATATGTAATTCAGTGCTCAGTTTATAGCAAATATTTGAACTTTAATGTACAAGCTTCAATCTTCTCCATTTTCCAACTCTTCAGCCATCCATTTCACTGAAAATCTGAGGATGGAGTGCTCAAAATTATTGTTGATGTCTATATTATTATAATACCCATGTTGACCTTAAATCAATCTGATCCCTCACCTATAGGACCTTAATATATCCATCCCTCTTCTGTATAATTAAATGGACATTAAGGTCTTATGTGTGAAGGGTCAGATTAACTTAAGGTCAATGTGGGTATGACAATAATATTGGCATCAATAAGAAGGGATTTGAGCTATTCCATCAGATTTCCAATGAAATGGGTGGCTGAAGAGTTGGAAAATAGAGAGGATTGAAGCTTGTCCATTATAGTTTAAAGATTTGCTATCTTAATAAAAACTGATCACTGATTGTATATATGTATGGGAGATGATCTGGACTAACTGATGGGTGCTGGTTCAGCACAAAATACATATATTAGAAATCATTTATCTTTTCACATGTACATGGTCATGTGTATGAGTTGTATAAAATAGATTGGATAGATGTAGGGAACTGATATTTGGAATTCCAAGACACTTATAATCAGTGTTTAAATCTTTTTCCAAGTTGTGTATTAGTGATTACAATCAGTTTAATTATCACAGACTTTATATTTATTTATCTAAAAAGCATTTGTCTTTTTTTTTGTATTTTATTTTAACCATATGTAAATCATTTATAACTTTCATTTACGTCCTTGAGACCGATTATCCCCCCCCCCCCAATTGAATATATCTGTAGTGTAATTTTCATTGCATCATAATCTTGGATGAGAATTGTGTAGTGAAAATCACCCTACAGAAATATTCATTAAGTAGATAATCTTTAGTTTTTCTGAAAATCATTATATTCAAACATCAAAAGTAACAAGCTGATTATTAGTCCAAATCTTTAATCCTGGAATCACCACTTCTGCTAGGCCACATAGAGCAGATATCTGGTCATGGCAGTAGTTTATTTTCAGTGTTTAATGTATTTCCAGAGTCTCTATCAATTCATCATTAGAGCATTTATATGTTTGAGTTGGTTTATCATTCTGGAGGAAATGTGAATTCATGCATGAGAAGTGAAAAGATGAACTTCATTCCAGAAATCTTTAGTCCTGGAATCAGTCTTTACTATTGCATTAAAGCATATAGAGCAAAAGTCAATTATTAGAGGGGTTGTTTTAAAATTTTTTATTATTATATGTCCTCATCTTCTTAACTATATCTTGAGTGACTATATTTTCATTGCATTAAATTTTTTTTAACCATATTATTAAGATTTTTTTTTTGAACATATCTTCAGTATACCATGAAAAGATGATTGATTTTCTCTCCAATGGGCCTATAATTGTTATCTCCGAGTTAACACATTATGTAGCAATATTAAAGTGACTCTGTTTCATACCTTTGTAGGTCATTTTCATGGTTTTACTGCCATACACAGTTGTAATCATTTCAAATAATTTTAGTAACAGTTTTGCACAATTAAAAAAAAAATTTAACATTAGCACATAGTTCCATCATAGATTTTCTACAAAGATAAAAATTACAATGTCACAGTTCATGTCATAACTTGTGATCCAGATATGCCATTACCTTAAAATTTTTAATAATGAATAGCTAAATTGTGCCCTTACATGTGTTGATTCAGAGATGGCGCTTCAAGTAGCTGGTAAAGAAAATCAGTCTTCTTTTCACTGGAAAATACTGTGTATATTGTAATGCTTTTGTGTTTCTTTTTTTGTCTTTGAAGATTTAATAACATTGTTTTAATCATGAGTTTCTAACAATAATTATTTAATTAAAAAGTTTTTGTGAAGATCTTTATTATTCTTGTAGCATTAAATGTAGGCAGGTATGGTTTAATGCATTAATAGAGTGGCAAATGGATAGCAGCCTAGCCATTTCATTTACAACATTCACATTTCTTATGAACCTCTGAGAAATATATCGTTTGATTATTATTATTTAATTATTGTTTTATATTGTGTATTTAGTTCGTAGGATAAGTTGACCTACAATAATGTTGTACTCGAAATAATATTTATCACAATGCAACAGCTCTCATAACAGTACGTAGTGACACTCCAAAAATTAATATTGAGAAAGGTGTACAGTAGGGTGATCTTGTGTCTCCAAAGCTTAATAGCAGTTTTACAAGTATTTTATTTGAATTAATCTGGGAAACAAAGGAAATAAAAATACACGGGGATTATGTAAGGCATATCAGTTTTGGTGATGATATGGTTGTTTTTGCAAATAATGCTTCAAAATGTCAGGAAATGTTGCAATAGTTATCAGATGAAAATAAGAAGGTAGAATGGAAAATAAGTGCACAAAGACTAAAGTAATGCTCAATGGATTTTTTTAGAAGATAATAAGGTTAATATAATCATGAATTAGAAGATGTTAACAACTTCATATATCTTATATAGATTATTAATAACAGATGGAAATACGGTGGATGAAATTAATCAAAATATAAGTAAAGTATTTGAAAAAACTTAATAGCGGTATTTTACTTCTTATTTCTGGATCTCAGATGATCACATGACAGAAGTTTAAGTCATAGACTTTCTAGTATTCAACAAAGTAGGAAGAAAGATATGCTGGGAGTAACAAGAATGGATCAGAAATGAAATACTTGAGTAATAGAACAAACAGGTATCATTGACTTTATTGAAAATGTTATAAGAGGTTAATAAAGCTGGATCAGATATATTGATAGATATAATAAAAATAGATGAACAATTGAAGTTTTAAAGTCAATCCTGAGATTGTAAAAGTCAGAAAGAGACCACATGTAAGTTGGATGGATAAAATAAGGCTGATGTGATGTGGAGAAGAGATAGTGTGGATTGAAGAAAGTGGATTAAACTCGGAAAGACCTTCATTCTACAGAGGCTTGATAATGTTTGAAAATTATAATGATAATAAAAAAACTTTTTCTCTTTTTTTGACAGCCTACTTCGGGACTCTTTTCATTGATGAAGTTCATGCATAGAATCAGTTTGTTAAGTCAAGCTATGCTCAAGTTATTCTATGTAATACCAATAAAACATATACCTAGAGACTGTATTGCATTAATTGATTTTGTCAATGCATTTGATTCAACTAATCACAGATCTGTGCTACTATTTGTAATTAGTTGATTATCCACTGAAAATTTCTTAGTACAGATATATTTAAAATGAAAATTGGTGTTAAACTAAGAATCTGCTTGTTTCACTTTGTTTCAAATTTTTGTGACAATTCAGGAATTGATCAAAGGCCAAAACATGATTTTCTTCTTGTTAACTTCTGGACTTACAATATGGTGATAGTGCTATTTTTTCCATTTAAAAGATAATCTACAGAATGTGATTATGATTTAAATGCAACTTTATATAGAGTTTGGGTCTAAAGATTAAATTTTTTATTAAGTATTGATGAAAGAAAAGTTCTTAGAAACTTTAACTTGGATGGTTATCATCTTGAGAACATAAGCTAATTTAAATATCTTGGTAGGTAGCTTTTTGAGTACAAAGATAGACTTAGGTAATGAGACTTCAATATGATGGTGTTGCTTTTAACAATTTAAAAGGTAGAGTACTTCATCTCCGTGAAAACACTATTGTAAATAAATTTGCTATATATGGTTGTTATCTTGATCAAGTTTATTATTTGGAAATAAGACTTGAAACCTCTATTGACATGAACAAAAAGTCATTAGAAAAAATCTTTTAAGAATGCTCCATAAAGGTTTAAAAATATGATAACAAGATCATAAAACCAAATGAATAGGTTTTTCAATTTTCTTGATGCAGTACTATAAAGTTACGTTTTTTCCAAATCGGACGTATGAAAGAATCGGACGTATGAAAGAGATGAAAGTATGTTGTGGTAAACAGGAGCATGTTTTTCATGGGAGACGGTTATAATCCACATTTCCAGACTAGTTTATAATCTTTATTAATAAGGATATTTGGATTTCTTGCATCAATACATTTAAGTTCTATCTCTCATTCTTTTATGTTATCAAGTTACTAGCTTGAAACATTTTTGAATTTCAGACCATTAACCTAAGAGCTTCCCTTAGCACAGTTGTAGAATTTCAGCCTCAAGAGCTACAACTTTCTGGACTGAAGCTCAATGTACCACTTCTGTGATCAACATGACATTACTTCTTGAACCATTACAATTTATTTTAGCTAAAATTAGTTTCTGAATGTGCTGCCACATGTTTATCACTGATGAGGTCATTAACCAGAAACTAATCAGGATGCATCCATTATAGCGTTATTATTTAAGAACCAGTTATTTAGGACTATAATAGATGAGACTACAGTAGAAGAAAATCAAGTAGTTTATTGCTCATGAGTTTATAAGAAGTTAAACTATTGGAATAGAGGGAGTGGAATCAAAGTACAGTACTTAAATCTAGAACTCCTGAGTTCATCACTTTATCTGTTTAGGACATTATAAATAGTCATTGGTATTAATTACCATTCCATTAAAGCATATGTTGAATGTAAGCACAGAAAATCATAATATTCTGTTGGTCAATACATCAATATATACAAAATCTATAAATATTAATAACTAGTTTCCATCACTTCAGTATAGTTACAATTCCATGCATCCATTAGCTAAGGTTCTGCTTAATTAAAAAGAATAGTAAATAATTTGCTACTAATATGTAATACCAAATACAATATAGTGTGTCTTAATAAAAAGGCAACTGGTACTGTCTTTAACTGCAGGCAGTAACCATTTCTGAATCTCTGCACCATACTATGAGGCAATATCATTTAGCTTTTTATCACAAAAATTTTAAGGCATGTCTGAATTACAAGTTACAAAATGTGACTATATTTCAAACCTTAACCCACAATGGATCAACATGCTAGATATAGTTTTGTTTTAAATTGGGAAAAATTGCTACTGAAACATTTGTAATAAATTAAACTATATGCTAATGTTGCCATGGGTAGTAAAAACATTTTCAAAGTGATTTGTTAGATTTTGTAATAGCAGGGAGAGTGCTAAGCTGGTTCTTGGAAGTAAGAAAATACTCACATTGTGTACCATCACTCATGATTCAGATAGAATAACATCTAAATTTTTTGTGCTAAACTGTTACCATGTAGCACCTTCAAAGTTGGCAGCTTGAAGAGAGAACCAGTTCCCTTCTTACTAAGACACACTGTGTTTATAGTAATGGGATTTTAATTTGAACCAATCCAAAGATTGGTGATGAGCATATTAAAGGGCGTTATCAGTTCTAAGCTTATTGCTGGCAATGTTAAGCCAAGCAACAATAATATTTCCTTTTCATCATCGCTCATTCTTATAAATATGCCACTACCATAAGTATGTCCACCTAACGAGTCAAGAATCTGAAAAATTAAACAATTCAAAACAAAGCAAAACTCTCCATATAGTGATCATGTGATGTTTAGTGGTTGAATCTGAAAGATCTGAGCTCTCTGCACATTTATCATTTGTTTTGGGTAGATACACTCAATCAAGACCCATTACAGTGACATTTCATTACTTCTTCAAGAAATGGCTAGGAGCCCAGGTTAAAACCTTCATTTATTAGGTGGTAATAATTTCCTTGGTATCAAACAGCTTGGGATACAAGAAACTCAGTAGCAATATTGCATAATTTAATTACCTAATTTATAATACCTTATTAAATTGAAATATAAGAATGAAAATTTGAAATGTATGCCAAAGTTTTAAACTTAATAATACTCTTATTACAAGCAGCAATAATAATATAAATTTGCAAACATTATCCTCATCAAATAGGCCAAACTATAGAAATATAAGTAAAACATTGATAAAGCATTTAATATGATATAATTTAATACATATAATGGCTTTTTTAAAAAACTTCCATTTCACTCTATTTTTCATTACTTCAACTTTAAAAATATCCCCCTCACCTTTCCATGCCTGATCGATATTTTAATTAAAAGCATATTAAAACAATTAAATTTCATAAATAATGGATACAATATTATATTTTAATTTCCTATTTCAGACAAGTATATAATTCATTTTAAAGCCAAATAAACTAATGTTCAATATAATAATCCACATCCAAGTAAATAAAGGTTAGTTTGTAAATAAATGAATGAAGATTTCATCACATATAACATCTATATATCAACAGTCATAGCAAGTTTTATATTAAGTAAACATTTATTTCTGATTTCTATACTTTGTATTTCGATATATCTATTAATAGCAATCTGAGGACAGTTTGCCTTCTGTAGCTCATCAATCACTTGCTTCATTTCTCTGGTCTTATTATTTCAGGTTTTTATTAAGTACACTTATTTTTTAGATGTAGTTGTCTCTTCTTATTTCCAATTTGTCACAAATGGTTAAATCTTTTTATTTAATCCTTATGCTGACAAACTTTATTAATAGGTTGTTCTCCAAGTTAGGATAATCAGCATTGGTATGTTTCTTTTTTTCAACAATTTATTTATTGACATTATCAATCGGTAAAATTTAGGAGATAATTGGCAATCGTCATTCCAATTTCTGGACAAGTAAAACTTTTTTTTTTAACGATGATGGACATCACTTTTATTTTTATACTAGGGCTGGATATTGTAATCTTCTTATATGAACTCACATATTAGGAAGAGATGAACACAGATAAGAGAGTATTAGCAATTCATATTAAAGCAACGCAAAAACTTAGCTTGTTGTTGTCAAGCGTTGTTAGCTGAGAGATCATCGCAGCTGCCTTGCATGCAAGTAGTTGGTTGCAGACAGTTGTGGATTTGCTTCCCGGCCGATGCTATGGCATAAGAAAAAAAAAACTTAGCTTGTTGGGTCATCTCATAGATATTTTCTTGTGATCTGGAGAGTACTCTTACTGTCAAATATACAGTTTGCTGTATTTAACTTCACTATGGAAGGAATGAAGCTTCTACTATAAGTCCCATGTTTACCCTACTAGCAACATATGTTCTGTTTCAAATCAATTATCTCAGCCAATTTATAGATAATTATCACCACGTTTCACAATGAAACATGTCCAATATTTGAAGTTATCTTCTTCCAAAATTATTTATCTTAATCCATCAATGTGCAATTACATCTTACTTTATCACCATTTTTATTCGAATTTTTAAAAACAAAAAAGAGAAAGAAAAGGAAACGGAGAGAAAATATATATATTTTACAAATTTGAATTCACTTTGAAACAAACTACATTTGATATTAATTTAATAAGGGTAACTATTTGTTTATTTTTTAATTTCAACATCTTATTATTTTTTCTTCAATACAATTATATAAGATGTTATTATATTTTTCTTATTTTAACTAAGAGACAAACTATCTAAAAGAGAGCATCTACCAGAATTCAGTCTACTCCTTCCTATTTCAGCCTGTACTACTATACCATTTTTCATTTTTAGCTTCGTAGCTAGTTACAAAAGACTTCAGTACATAAATATATCAAACTAGATGATCAGTTCACCTATGATAACTGAATTGCATAATGATCATCATCAAATTAATGGTCACTCTGTGATAGCTCCTCTGCAAATTAATGATACCTGCTTATTTTCCAGATAATTAATATACTATGTTAGCTATTTTAAATACATTATTATTGTTCTTAAATAAATAGTCTATATTGTAGTTTTCTGTTTTATTTTATTAATTTCTTTTCCTATTTTATGCTAAGTCTTTAATAGCTTATGGGACATTTATCACAATACATAATAAAAATGAATTTAAAATACCTACACAGTTTTTCTTTTCAAAAATAGTTCATAATTTCCATATATATATATAAATGAATACACCAAACTTCTTTTTAAAACTTATTTATAATATAGTCTTTTTCAAGGAACAACCAAAACCTTTTCTGTTACAAACATTCTAATAGAAAAGGTGTTGGTTGTTCCTTGAAAAAGTCTATATTAAAATAGTCGAAACATTGGGTGTGTAGTTTTATTTTTATAATAGTCATATAAAAACAAGTTTTAAAAGCAAGTTTGGTGTATTCATTTATATAATAAAAACAAAAAATTGGAATAAATATTAGCTATAATTACCTTATGGTTTACAGCTTTCACCATTTCCAGTAACATTTACTTAAAAAAAAGAAATCTTAGCAAGATACTAATTCGGTAAGATGGATAATCTACTAAAGAGAGACGTAAGCTAGCTATACCTAATATGTATAATTTTATTTTTTTAAGATAGTGAATTTATATGATTATGCATATATGTTTCATCTGATATTTTATATATACAAAAATATATTAATAAAAGTATAAATGCGATGTATTCAACTGACGGATTTTTATTTCATCAAATTCTTTCTATACTCACTCATTTCCAAAACACATTGACATTAATAAAACACATTTTATATTAATTATACTGTATTTTAATAGTTTGCTAATTTTTATTCTCAGTGTTAATTCTTTTATTTAAAATTAATCAATATTCTTAAATCAATTTAGAATGTTTTGTTTTTGCTCATTTATGCTTTTAACAAAGCAGCATATTTTTGCAATATTGATTTTTTTTTTACTAACCAAATATTCGTAAGAGCGAGGTGATGGATAAATAGTGTTGAAAAAGTTCAAGGGCATCTAATAACTATCACTTTACTATTTAAAAGCTGAGTCCTTCAATTAATCAAAAACCTGACCAATTTCTTGAACATTCAAAACAGTTTGAATCTGTTGTTTTCCTGAAGGTTTGTGATGATGGTGTTTTAGTTGTATTTATATGTTGGATTATTTTTATCATCTAATATGAGTATTGAATGTTTTCAGAAAAATTTAACTTTATTTAAATATTCCAAATGCATTCAACTATCAGTAATAGCACACAGGTTAGTATTTGCACAATATTTCAAGAGGTATTATTCTTCCCTCTACTTTAGGTGTTGCTGGCCTAATCAGTGACAGTACTAGCATGGAATTCAAATCTGGGGCCTTAGATTCTTTGAGTATTGAATTTTAAGGTAACACTTTAACCAACTGAGCCATCCTGACAAGGCAACAGCCAGTAAAAATTTCATATACTTTTCTATTAGGTTCCTTGTGATTTCTTCACTTTTTTCTAAGAGCAAAGTTGATTCGTGGTTTTTATACACTATATATAGTCACAGGTAGACTTATAGGATTGTTTGCCATTGTCATGTAGGTAGACTTATAGGATTGTTTGCCATTGTCACATGAACAGCTTGTTAAATATTTTTTTTGTATGTTTTCTTATCCAATTTTTTTGTATTTTCCCCATTGAACATATGCTCATTGGTACATACACAGTCTGTTACCTTAGGCACATCTGTTTTTTCTCTTCTAATCATCAGTTTGTATTTTTGCAAGCACTTTTCATTGGGATGACTGGTCTCATCAATATATGTTTTTTTACATTTACATGGTATTTCATAGATGCAGTTTTTGCTTTTCAGCATAATTAATTTCATTGCAGATTATTTAAAATGTTTCATTTGCCATAAAATTATGCAACATTTAAGTATTAAATTTTTGGATAATTAAAATTTTGTGTCAAACATTTGTAAAATTTATATTTATAAATAATTTGTGGTCTTGACATATTAACCAAACACTGTTAATAGATATTTCAGCACCTCTTTACTTACTAGACCAGGGGTGGGCAAATAGTGGCCTGTGGGCCACATGCGGCCTGCTAAGAGTTTTTATGTGGCTTGCCAAGACAATCAGAAAAATCTGCCTTGAACTGAGATTTTCTTCCTGTGCATGACCAAAGATTTGTCTCGTATTTTCCACTAGGACAGCCATGTCAATATACATGCACAGTGCAGATACGATGTGCTGTGCTTTTCCAGTTGATCTGGTTAATTTCAATTTGTCTTTGCATTAGCAAATATATACATTTCCAACTTTAGTGAGACCATGAAACCCCCCAAACGAATGTAAAATCGGTGATGAATGTCGTATGTTTAATGAAGAATGGTCAAACAAATATTTCTTTTATAATATAGGGAATAAAGCAGTGTGTTTATTGTGTCATGAAAAAAGGTGCAGCCCTCTGCTAACCTTCGCTTCCACAAAGTGGCCCCTGATGCAGCCCTCCGCTAACCTCTGTGGCCCCCAAGTCAAAACAATTGCCCACCCCTGTACTAGACTATTTATCCAATGCAAAATGATCATTTGTATTAGCTGTCCCAAAAGTATACAGATATTAATAGATCTACTGATTTCTAAATAAGGATGAAACATTTACTAAAAGTATTTGGTTAATAAGTCAAGGCTGGAAATTACATAGAAATGTTGGATGGTGTGTGTGTGCTATTTTATTATATTATAAATACTCTTCACTTGCACGAACTTTAAAATAAATAAGAAATGAACTCTCTCATTTTAAAATTAGAACTAGGTCATATTTCTTGCCTGGAATGTAATGGATTTCATTATTATTTAGAAACTTAGTCTGTTAATCCCTATACACATCTGGGACAATTAATATGAATGGTCATTTGGCATTGGCTAAACAATCTAATAAGCAAAGTGAGGCTGAAAGCATTTATTAATAGAGTTAGTTAATAAGTCCAAGATTGGAAATTACATATAATGTTGGGGTGGTGGGTGGGTGCTGATTTATTTATTATCTTATATTTACGTTGAGACAAATGTACTTTGTAGACCACAGAATGCTCTATCTATGCACTGTTGCCAAAGAGTACCAAACAAAATGGAAAACTTGAAGTTCTATAAATTATAAAAAATATTATATGACAATAAATTAGAATTCAGGAAATAAAATATGAATAAGGCTATCCCCTAAGCCATATTACATTGCCACAAATACATTCAAATTATCTAATATATTGGATAGCATTTACTGTGATGTAATAAATGTTTTTGCTGAAAAAAATACTGACACACATTGCAATATTATCTATTATTATACAATAAAATAATAATAATCATTTTTTATTCATTAAAACAATTGAATGTTAAGCTATGAAAATACTTTGTTCAAAGTGAAACATGTTACGTTGCACAAAAAAATATTCAGTTTATTTTATAACTTGTTAAGTTAATTTTATTTTATTAATTTTCAATAATATAATTGCATTGTTTTGTTATTTTTTACACTTTAGTCACAATTTTCCAAAAGTCTTTGAATAAATTTAAGAATCTTAATTTTACTAACATAAACAACAGTGCTAATTAGTTCTTCTATTCACTTTACACAAAGAAAATAGGATATTTTATTCCAAATTTCCAAACATATCTGACATTTTTAACTATCCAGCTATCTTCTTCATAGCTAAAATATACACAGTGCATAAAAGCACACTACCAAAATAAAGGGAAGCATATAAAATAAGATAGTTTATATAAAATAGATAGTTTGCATACATTAAAAAGTACAAAAAGTTAATTTAAAGCAAATCTGGTTTTTAACATTACACATATCTAAAACTACATTTTGATTTTGAAATTAATCTAATAGCTAAGAGTTGTAATGTCAAAATAACATGATGGTAATTAAAATTAGCAGTTGCCATTGAAAGACCCATTGTCTAAAAATTAAGATTGAGTAAGTTCATCTCAATTATGGTTGGGGTGCATTAAATCATGATAATCAAGATTGAATTGTAGCTCTTCAAAATGAAGAAGTGGGTGGAATTATAGGTGCTAGATAATGATCTAGGTTGATCACAGCATATTACTTTTGTTGACTTGCATGTAAGTAAATTCCAGTCTTGGCACTATTTAAATTTTTCTGGAACACAGTAACAGGGTATTTCTACTATAATTTGTTCTTATTTTATTTAACATACAAATTTGAAGCTCTATTTTGAAGATATTTCATTTGTTCAGAAAATCAGATAAAGAGTCCTTTCAAATTTCTCTATTATTATTCAATATAATTAATTGGATCATTACTATGGGGACTTTCAAGAGGACATGTTCCAAAAAAACATTGCTAGATATTGCAATGCAAGAGTTACTTATTAGTAGTAAGCATACAATTCACAGGGTTAAATGCCAGAAACAAGCTTATTTTGAGCGTCTAGGAGTATAAAAACTTTTTTGTATGCGGCATATAAATTTTGGCATGGTTAATCATTGATTTTGATATGAATTGTAAATTAGGTATTAGCTTTCGTATTCTTTTGGTAAGTTTTCTTGCTGAATTTTTGATGTAATCTTAGTTTATAATTTGGCTTAAAAAATAATAATTGGAGCATTTTCTGTATATCTAAAATCCTCTATTTAATTTGATTTTGTGACATTATGTTTTTGACTTTCTTTCTGCACAATTCATTTAGTTTCTTTTTTTATCTTATACTATGCTATATTTGAATTTGTATAATAATTAATTATAACTAAAGTATTAGATGTGTGATGTACTGTAAATGTATCACTAGTTCTTATGCTTGCTCGTAATTGTTATTACTCTGGCTTACATTAGGTGGCGCTACTGTATGGATAGTTTTGCCTGTTTTAAATGTAAATAGTCTATTTTTTTCTTAAGTAATATTTCTAAAAAAAAAAATTATTTTCCTCATGGTCGTCAATTACTACTAGTATACTTATATGGTCAGTAAATCCCATCACTGATGCATTCCGTGAAATAAAAAGTCAATCAATAAGTATAAATATCTACTACTGACAAAAGAGGATGCATTATTAGGACACATTGTGCAATGAAAAAATGGACAGCTCTTTCGTTTTATATTTTAATTCGTTGGAAGCTCTTGATATGTACAATTAAGATCACCACCCAGTATTAGCATATTTGGGTATTGAAACAATTTGTTTTGAACATTATTCGCAACATTAAAAATATCTTTTCTCTTTGTGGAATAAATTGGGATCAAATAATGCAATACTTTTCGAAAAATGAAGAAAACAATTATATAATTTGTCTGCAAAGTTAAAATCTGAATCCTCTTTTGATATTGAGTAACACTGCTAGTCTTTGAGCTGGCCTATTATTAGATATATATGGTGTTTATCCAGGGAATTTGTTACATGAATTGACGTATTAGTATTTATTTTCGTTTATGTAAGTATAATTATATTGTTTTTCTGTTCTTTTTACATAGTCTAAAATTTTATTTATTTTATTTGGATCATTAATTTCTCTGATATTTGATTTAGTGTCATTATTTTTAATCTTCTATTCATGAGTTTTTGCTTATATATATATATTAGTAGTTTCCAGTTTATCTTTAAAAGTAGTATCTATTGTCATTTGTTTGTTATCATTAATTTGTTGAAACATCACCTGACTCTTTGGCTCATTTATTGTTTTATTTTGATTCAACAAAGTTGTTTCCCAGGTGTCTTGTTTGCATTTCTCACTTTCTATTAAACTAGATAGCACCTTAATATGATTTTTCTTTTTTAGTTAAGTGAGTTACTTCCTTATTACTGGTATGACACTATCCATTTAATATTTTGTTTTGTCATATCATTTGGGGAGTTAACTGATTTTTATTATTATTGTTATTAAATCCCAGGATCTATGTATTCAGATGATATTAATGCATTTGATTAAATGATTGTAATTAGTAAGATAGCATTAGATAGTATTATATTTATATAAATTTATTTATGTAATAAGTATACTAAATGTACATATTGCTAAACTGAAAAAATATTTAAGTAAACGGAAACCAGCCATTCAAATTACTGGTAGTATATTTTAGCATTTGACATCTTATTAAATAACTAGCCAATCAGTTCTTGCAAGACAAATTATGTTTGGCATCAAATATTGCTCTGAAAGCAGGATGAATTAATAATAGGAAGCAAAGTACTAAGACTAAGTGATAAGATTTGATCATCATCAGTCAGTCATTTGCCTATACTCATGAAACTCTTAATATTCTAGTATCTCAATTTTAGAGTTATGTCACTTAATGGGTGCACAGCAATTCATTTATACGTCAAATTGAAGTTTGTGGGCAGTTATTTCTAGGTTCCAACCCTGCCAAGTAGTGTGTTTTTTCAGTAGACTAAAATAAGTTAAGTTCTCTCTTTTTGTAAATTGGTTTTAAAAAAATGTAATCACTCCTTACCCCTTCCCAAATGAGTATTTAAAGAAGAAAAAAATGTTCTGAAAGTTTGTGGTGATGGGATATTATTAGATGTGATAATATGTTGGATTATTTCCATCATTTATCATTAAATGTTGAATGTATAGAAAATTTTAAACTTTTTAAATACAAACAAATAGACACCACAGGTTAGTAATAACACTGCATTTCAAATATTCTCCACTCTTCTTCAGGTGTTGCTGGCCTAATCAGTGACAGTATTAGCAAAGGAGCCTTAAAATTGGATATTTCAAGAATCTAAAAGTGTAAGTTCGCCTCCTATGCTAATATTGTCACTGGTCAGGCCAGCAACATCTAAAGAAGAGTGGAGAATAATACCATCCGAGACATTGTGCAATTACTAACCGGTGTTGTCTATTTGTGTGTTATTACTAACAAATTATTTGTATTTGAAAAGTTTAAACAAAGTCTAAAATTTCCCATACATTCAACATTTAATGATAGACGATGGAAATAGTCCATATTATCAGAAAAGAATTGTTCATATTTATCTAGTATAGCAAGACTTAACGAATTAGACAATTACAATAAGTTTTACAAATTTCCTCGCGCTTAATATAAGTGTGAAGAAGGATTTTTTTTACTCTACGTGGGCTGAAAGGTTATTTCATTCTTTTTTTTAAATGATGTATTTTGTAGTAGAACGTAGAAGGTTATTTTTTTATTTATTTATAAAAGCTTTTCTTTTTTTAGTTGCAAGACATTTTAATTTAGTTGATCTGCAAGAAACTTTATATTAAAAAATTAATTTTAAAAAATCAAAAGAAATGTAGTTTTATTTAAAAAATATTCTGCATTGTAATAAAGTTTTATAATTTAAAATACTAAATCTCTCAGTTTTTAACTTAGTCGTCAGAGTAAGTGACCAGTACTGGACTGATTAGTGGTCAATTTACAATTCATTGATTTTAGATCCTAAATCTGCCGAAAAACATTTCAAAAAAATTTTGGGAAAGAGAGGAGAATATCTTAATAATATATATATCGGCAGTAATGATAAAGCACAATAGGGTGGTTATGAATATTTCTCTAGTTTAATTTTCACTACATCACTCTCAAGCATGGTAGGTAGGAACGTGGTTTCTATCCATTTTTATCACCTGGAGGAATGTAATCGTAAACATGACAAAAGACATGTGAAAAACATGTATGATTCCCAAGATGCATGTTTTATGATGAACTAGCACTCATCAGTTGGCCCACTCCATAATATCTTTATCATTGGTCAATACAAATAGATAGCAAATTACTACAGTTTAATTGATGTGCCAAACTTGGTGCTGATGCAAGGTAGGAACTGGTTCCACTTTTAACATCTTAGGGATGTAATCATAAACATGACCAAAGACATATGAAAAAGATGTATGATTCCCAACATGCACATTTCATACTGAACCAGCACTCACCAGTTGGTCCAGAGTACAATCTCATACATATCTTATATCATTATTCATTACATATAGAGTGGTTCATTGCTTGGAAAGGAATGGAGTGGAATCGTGATTCATGAACCTTCAACTTGCTCTCACTATTGCACTAAATATGCATGGTGGAATAATGAATGCTTTTAGAACATATGGTTTGTGTTTATTATACTTTAGTGATATCTGTTATAAGCTTGAGTAATCAATAGATTATAATACAATAATCTATAACCAGAATAGTTTTGGTTAATGGCCTTTATTAGAAACTTTGCACGATTTAGATGTACACACCTAACAGCCACCATAACTTCTTTACACTATCAAACTGATAGCTTGAGATTAAAAAATCCTAAAAGCATAAATGCAAGACAATTTGCCCCTAAAGTTGTAAGATCTGTTATCAGTCCAATACAATATTTTTACTGACCAGCTTCAAGTTAACTGTAAACATTTTTTTTCATAATCCAGTATAGTATATATTTTTAGATGTATTTAATAACCATTCCACTACAAATTTTTTGAAACAGATAAAGAGACTTTAAAAGACAAATGACCCCAATAAATATTTTGTGCTGAAGCAGCACTCATTCGTTGGCCCAAATCACAATTGCTCACATATATCTTTATTCTTACTTCAATATTTATCAATAGTTTTGTTTTACAAGTGTTAAAGATACTCCACAACGTTGACAAGATACACTCTAATTAAATTTATTAATGATTATTTATTAGACTAGAGATTATTTTTAATCCAGATATAAACTTCAAACCTCAGTTAAAGATTAATCTCTCTGTTTTTAATTAAACACATACATATGGAGTAATATCAACTTTTTCTCTTTTTCCAAATGGAATATCATTTATAGATGTACTTAACCCCATCTCACATTCTCGAAATACATGAATAAAGACACCTTAAAAGACAAATGAACCCCAAGATTCAATTGATTCTGGACCAGGTGGCCCAAGTCACAACTTCTCACATATATCTATCATATCAATGGTAAATGTTTGCATTGTGATTTACTCACTCGTAACTTTACACATTCCATTCTAATATATTAATGATTATCATTAATCATTTATTAAACTAGAGATTATTCCTAGCCCAGATATAAACTTTATAGTTCATTTAAATATTAATCTATCTGTTTTTAGTTGTGGAATTATTCAACTTCAGGTGTCTTTATTCATATGTTTCAAAAATGTGTGGTATAGTAAAGGTTATCATGTGCATTTATAAAAGTTGTATACACATGCGAAAAAGAGAAATGAAATTGGATTACTGCATGTGTGTCTGTTTACTTAAAAGCAGTTTTATCAATTTTTAACTGATATTTAAAATTTATATATGTCTAATCCTGCGATCTCACAAAATAACATCCACATGGGAGCGTCTGACAAACTTAATCAAACAATTAAAGATTTATTTATAAAACATAACGATCTATAATTTTATTTATTAATATATTGTACAGGCTTAAACCTGCATTTATATATGTAATATATGCAGGGTTTGAACTCAGACTTACACACGACCCACCACTTTCAGTGCCATCTCATATTGCTGACCCACCTGATCAGACACATGTTGAAAAGATAAATAATCACCAATATACTTATTTCATGCTAAACTAGCAATCATCAGTTGGTCCAGATTACTATCCTCATACATATATATGATCAGTACTCAGCTTTATATTAAGATAGCCAATCTTTATACTTTAATGGACAGGCTTCAAACTATTTCAACTCACAACTCTTTAGCCTTCCATTTCATTGAAAATCTGATGATGGAGCCCTTGTTAGTGCCAAGGTTGTCATCCTACCCATGTTGACATATTGGTCATTCTGACCCCTCATGTACAGGAGAATAATCCATTATACATACATATGCGAGGGATGGGCAGGTATTTATATTTTAGGGGCAGAAATTATCTTCCACTGTCTAAACTTATAAAGATTTATTTCATGCATTTAATATTTGTTATAGAAATGATCTTCCAGCAAGGAAATTTTGAACAACGTGATAAGCAAACCGAAATATGTATATATATATAATCACACAGCATCACTGCAGCAATGGACTTAAGTTTTTTACTTTGTATATATTCTATTATGAATGAAATAGCGCCATTGTTTGTCTGAACTGCGGACACAAAGTGCCAAATTTTAATCATTTACTTTTGGAAAAAAAAATACTATACACATTCATTTTGCAAGAATTAAAGATGGACAGTAAATCCCATGCACACATTACTTTCGCCAGATGATCAATTATTCATGCCAGCATTCTTTTATGACCTCACAATATAATTTAAATTGTGAAATGATGATTAAAATCAACATTTTGACTAATTACTTTCTCCTCATCAGAATGTTATCTGATCTTTACTTAAAAATTAATTCACTTCCTTTTTAAAAGTTTGTAAATGTGTTTAATTTAGTGTTTTTCTGAAGGTTTGTGATGATGGTGTTCTAGCTGTATTTTTATATTGGACTATTTCCATCATCTAATATGTGTGTTGAATGTCTTTAGAAAAGTTTAATTTTTAGTTAAATATTCCAAATGCATTCAACTGTTAGTAATATCACAGCAAACAGGTTAGTATATGCACCAACTGTTAGTAATATCACAGCAAAAAAATGTTAATAATATCACAGCAAACAGCTGTGATATTACTAACAGTTAGTGCATATACTAACCTGTTTGCTGTGATATTATTAACATTTGTTTGCTATGATATTACTAACAGTTGGTGCATATACTAACCTGTTTGCTGTGATATTACTAACAGTTGAATGCATTTGGAATATTTAACTAAAAATTAAACTTTTCTAAAGACATTCAACACACATATTAGATGATGGAAATAGTCCAATATAAAAATACAGTGTTTAATTTAGTCTTTATATTCACATTTGTTTGTTGCCAGTGACTTTAATTATTGCCTCATTAATACAAAAGTATGAAGATAATGTTCGTAATAAAGCAATAACATTGAAAGCTAGATAAAAAATAGGTATAGAGTATCCTTTCTCCCAACCCAATCCTGTATTTTATTTTTTTATGTTCACAGCATGTATACAGTATGTACACAGACCTATGTTTGTATTCAACAATATTCCATCTATATGTTAAAATGCATGTACTAAAATCATTCATTATTATCTGTTAATTTTGATATCTGGATAATAGTAAACATTAATTTATAATTAAGTTAATTAAACTTCTTATTTATATGGACTTTAAACTTTTCTTGTTTAATAATTTCTCATAATGAGAATCTGGATCTTTAATTTTTTGTTTTTATCTTTATTATCTTGCTTCAAGCAGCTTTTTTATTTTATATTTTGTTGATTATTATTTAATACTTTATTATTTTATCTCTATTATTCAGCAGGTCATAAAGAAATGTTAACTTCCATTGATGGCAATCAGGCCAAAATTGAGTTTGTAAAGAAAAAACAATTGTAGGCAAATGAAATTGAAACTTATGAGTAGCAGGATTCTAATCATATGATCGCCAGGAATTTTCTCACATAAATAAAAAAAAAAACAAAAACAGCTCATTTAATTCTGTAAAGATTCTAGTGGTATATCTACTGACTATATCTTAGATCTAGATTGAAATACAGGCTAAATTAAATTGAAATTTTTTTTCACCAGACTTAGGATTTTTTTCTCCAGGTAGCTGGACCATAATCAGTTCAGTTATAACCATCAGTACCAGCTGATTGATATGGCTTGACATTTGGAATGTCTTTAAGTATTGCCTTCTTTATGATTCCAATATGGAGAGTTTTTGAAAAGGCTTTTGCCCTGCAATGGGCTGCTTAAAGCTGGTTTTATATCTTATAGTTAAATCATTAATTTAAAATGTATATGAACTACAAAATTAATATCATTCAAACGTCTGAATTAATGTTTTAGTCAATCCAATTAACCATTACCAGAATTAACTATTTTTAATTAATTTGTTAAGCCATACAAAACCTGAGCTTCATAAATTAATTAAATAATAGCTCTTTCTGAGGATGGCTAGCAATTTGGCTGCAATATTAATTATTAATAGTTTTATGATTAAAGTTCTTTCATTGATAAAAAAAAAAAAAGATTCAGGGTTTTGTTTTTTATGTTTTTAAAACATATTTAAGAGTTAGATCTTTAAACTATATAATTCTATAATTAAAACCACTTCTTTTCTTTTCAAAAACTTTATTTGATATATATCTACTTATTTCCAACGTTTCGACTATCTTTACTCTATGATCATTTTCAAGGATCTAGAAAAAACATATTACATTATTAAATAAATGAATATATATATATATATCAAATAAAGTTTTTGAAAAGAAAAGAAGTGGTTTTAATTATAGAATTATATGGCTATATGTACTGTATATTTTTGAAAAGAAAAAAAGGATTGAGTCGTGATTAGAAACAGAAGTAAATGGATTTATCTTTAAACTAGTATTAAATTTTTTTTACAGTAATTAAAAATTAAATATGAACAGGAGTGAAAATTAATCCATAATTGAAACAAAATGGACTCTTTTTGCCACATAAGCTTCTATTTAAGAAATTAGGTTCATGATAAATCCTGTAGTTAATGGTGACAAATTATCTGTGATAATTATAGTAATTACTTATTCACAATAATCATTGATTCTTAGATATCATAAAACCTGCTTTTCAGTTGTTAGCATTTATTTACATGATCATATCAGTCCTGAAATTTCACTGAAGTTGTTTTATAATGAAACTACGAAGGCAAATAATAACTTGATTTGATATTCAGTATAAATAGCGTTTTATCTGTAAAGCGCATGTCCCGTGGTTTATGCTACGTTATTATTTATAATTTGCTACTCAGTGTAAAATATCATGTGACATGTAATCTATATTTAAAAGTAGTGATTTACCTTTTATCATAATCTAGAAACAATTTTCGGTAGGAATGGGAATTCTTTGAATTGTTATATATAGTCTGCTAGTTAATAAATACTTTCATAGATATGTGGGAGTGGAGAGATAGAAGTCACTAGTATAAAACTAATTATTATTAGTTAGGCATTCATAAATAAATATCACAGTTATGACTCCAAAAGAAGAATAAAATAATTGAAAGACAAACAAGAAAGAAAAAAAAGTTTAGAGTTGAAGTTGTTGAATGTCATTAAAGAATGGGAATGTAATCACACGGCTTTCCCCATTAATTCATACATACATGTATGTGTGCATTCATGAAAAATAGATTTGAATTTTTTTTTAGTTGGGATAGAAATTTTTTTTTTTTTGAATGTAAGTAAAACAAAAGAGAGATTGTTTGAATTCTTCGTTGTATAATTAATAGTAGCATCATGCTGCCATTTTGGCCGATCACACTTGCCTTGCTGTCTTAAAAATGTTATAGAGGCAATGCAAGTAATATTATATATATGTATATCAATATTAAAAGTTCAAGCAATAAAAGTAAAAGTGAAAATTCTTAAAATCTGGAAGTGGAAGTAATAATAAATAGGAAAATCAAAAATCTTTTCCAAATGGAAGGTAATTTACACGTACCATCACATTTATTGATATAAACTGATTTATTAACGATCTTAATGGCTTCTCTGATTTTTTGATGAAGAATATTACATCTAGAAAGAGAATCTTAGTAATTGAAAAATCTATATTGTGATCATAGCATGAAATGAGAGTACCAATTATGATAAGCACTGCGTCTGCACTAATGCGACCATTAATCCTATCCCTATAAGAGGCTCCACAAACTTCATATGGGATTTCATAAACTTCCTGACTCAAGTGGAGAGATAGAGGTTACACACATATAAACTGTCATCATCAATATAAATAGTGTTTCTAGAAAGGGAGGAGGAGGGGATCTGAAAATCAAAGAAAATGCAAAAAATATGGATCGGAGTTGCTGTGCATATAATTGAAGAATAGAAATGTGGTTACACAATCACGCCCCAGTATTACACACGTATATAGGTATTTAGGAAAAATGATTTGAAAAATTTATGTGGTAGGGTGAAATTTTTTTTGTGTATGTATAGATACGTAATATGAAACACTTCAATTTTATTTTGTTTTTAAATATTAATTTGAAAAAAAATATTTTAATATTAATATGTTGGTCAGAAAAACTCGTTTTTGGGTTTTATCTTTTTTTTTATTTTTAATGTGCGGTTTTAAATATTTGTTGAATTGCATTTTATCGCTAAAAGGCCCTTACTTTTAATCCTATAAGTTTAATAGAAAATTTGATTCTTATTGGTTTTCATTCTATCTATTTACTATCGTTCATATTACCTTAAATTTGATAATCTTAAGAGTGGGG
The DNA here is from genome assembly GCA_028023455.1 of Epiperipatus broadwayi. Lineage (NCBI taxonomy): Eukaryota > Metazoa > Onychophora > Udeonychophora > Euonychophora > Peripatidae > Epiperipatus > Epiperipatus broadwayi. The sequence continues at coordinate 1,013,830 of JAQFVV010000155.1, forward strand.
ACGGGGGGTTATGACCCGCAAACCCATTGTAAGCTATCAACAGTTTGTTAAGTTTAAAAAAATTGGGATCAAACTTTGATAAATATTTTGATTTTTAAAAAAATATATTTTAATTGTCACAGCCTTTATGAAGAATAAGTATATATTTATCTTTTACCTTACTAGAATCGTGGGCTGTAAACTTGAGTAATTAATCATCAGTTGGTATAATGTTAGAATTCATTTCTACTTTAAATAAAAAAAAAAAAAATGAAAATATTGTATAAAAATTATAAATTTACTTAAGGAAAAAAAATAAAAACTTTTTATATTAACAAGAATAATGATTTTTTTTCTTCTCCTCCACTCATTAAATCCTTGTAAAAACATCATATAATTATAAAAAATAAACAATTTTTTTTATTTATTAAATAAAGCCATTTTTCAAACAATTCAAAACAGTGTGAAAATTAAAATAATTAGTTTTACAATTGTTTCTGCTTGCCAAATAAAATGTGTGCCACTATTTTTGTGCAAATGGAGTTTCCTGATTTAACCTTTGATTTGTAAAACCTTGTACTATTGCCATCTATAAATACAACTAGAATATATAATCATTACTGACCACTTGGAAGTATTTATTACTAGATCGTAATACAGTCGCAGTAGAGAGATAATTTGAACGCTATCTGAAGTAAATCATCCTGACAATTTAATTAGACATGCCCTTCCAGGACAACTTGGAATTTGCCAGAAAAAAATAGCAGATTAATGCAAATTTGGAATTTCTGTATTGTCCATTAAAATTTATTCATATCATATAGCTTCTACATGATAGAATAAGGATGCTATTACTACAGATGGAAAATCGGAGGCACTTGAAATAAAAGCTAGTGTTAACCAAGTCTGTGCATTTCATCCATGGATTATTTTCAATTTTTATGACAGTGATTTTTGGTTTTGTTAAAATACAGCTTAATCAAACAGGGATGAAGATACAATACAGAAATAATGTGGATTTTTTAGTTTGAATCGATCTTCATTTTCTTGGATTCCAGTTTTATAAGATGTTGATGATTGTGCTACTTTGCCGGTTAAAAAGATGATTTTTTGAATGCAACATATAAAGACTTTAATAATTTTTATTAATCATTCATTAGACTAGAGATGATTCACTTAATGAATAATATTTCAGTAGTATAATTTCCATTTCACCATTCTCATTTAAGGTAGGGACTAGTTTCTATCTGCTTTTTGCACGTTGTGAAGAGGTATAATAATAAACATATGACAGAAGACATGTAAAAAACATATGATCCTCAAGATTTTGTGCTGAACCAGCACTTATTAGGTGGCCTGTATCACAATCTCACATACATATCTTTATTATTGTTCAACATATAGCCAATTACTACAGTTTAATTGATGTGTCAAACTTTGACACAAACCACTTAATGGAAGTATATTAGTAATTTTTATTAATCTTCCATTACACTAGAAATTATTAGACTTAATGAACAATATATCTATGAATATATATATATATTGAACAATGATAAATATATGTGTAAGGGATTGTGATCTGGGCCAAATGGTGAATGTTGGTTCAGAACAAAGTGTGCATCTTGGGATCATACATTTTTTTCATTATCTTTGATCCTATGTTTATGATTACACTTTCCATAAGATAGAAATCAGCCCTTACCTTGTGTGAGAGTGATATAGACAAAACTACTCTATGGAAATATTATTCATTAAATGAATAATCTCTAGATTATTGAATGATTAATAAAAATTATTAACATACTTCCATTAAGTGTTTTGTCTCAATGTTGTGAGAGTAAGAACTTTGACACTTTTCAATTAACCTATGGTAATTGGCTTTCTATCTCTCTCTCTCTATATATATATATATACTGAATAATGATAAAGATTCATGTAAGAGATTGTGATCTGAACTAAGTGATGAGTGCTGGCATGGCACAAAATCTGCATTTTGGGATTATACATCCTTTTCACAAGTCTTTGGTCATGTGTTTATGATTACACCCTCCACAAGGTGTTAAAAGTGAAGAGAAACCAGTCCTTACCTTACATGAGAGTGGTGTAGTGGTAACTACACTATAGAAATATATTATTAATATTAAAGACTTTGATTTATTTATTAATATTTAAAAAAATCTCCAGTTCAATAAGTATCAGGCAGTGACAGAAGAAAAATTCTCCGTAGTTAAATACTTTGGTAGTTATATAACAAAAGATGTATTTAAATATTAAGGTAGAATACAGACTGCAATGTGCTGTTACAACTCTTAACAAGTTGAAAGGTAGAGTATTTCAGCACAGGGAAAGAATTATTGGAACTAAGTTAGTGTATATAAAGATATTATTTTACCTAATTTATTATATGGAAGTGAAATATGGTTAAAATATTATTCAAACCGAAGGGCACATGCATGAAAATTAAATTTTGCAAATTTAATTTAACTTAAACGTTAAGGAAATATTTTACAAGTGGAATGAAAGATTGTTATTACTTATCATTAAATATTGTTTGGCCTGATATAAGGAAAGGTAGTGAAATCTTATCTTTACATAATTAAGTGCTACATAGTATTCCAGCCTGAATATAATTGCTGTAAAGAGATGTACTATTTTATCCAGCAGCTGCTAAATATATTGGATTGCCATGTTTTACTTGCGACATTTAAGGACATAAAAATAATTGTTAAAAAGCATTAAAACTTTTATGATCAAATGCAGGTGAACAATAAATAAAACACATAGTTCCAAGACTATGAATGATTTTTAGCTTTTATCATTCATCTTTAGCTCAATCCTATCACAATCATCCATCAACCCAGAAGTCAGAGTAATCTCTCACACTATAAATACATTAGAAACATATACTTTTTAAAGTGATTCACACAACACATGTTACAACTTTTTTTTTTTTTTTTTTTTTTTTTTTTTTTTTTTTTTTTTTTTTTTTTTTTTTTTTCTTTTTTCTTTTTTTTTTTTTTTTTTTTAAAAAAAAAAGTATTAATTATATATTTTTTTTTAATATATAAATCAATTTTATTAATTTAAAAATTTTGAAAAAAAAATTTAATAATAATTTAGAAAAGGGGGGGGAAAAAGGAGATGGGAAAAATAATTTTTAAAATATTTTTTTAATTTTTTTTTTTTTTTTTGTGAAAAAACACTTTCAAAAAATATTTTTTTTTTCATTTCCCCCCTCACAATTTTTGAATTAAAATTGATTTAAGGATAAAGGGGGGGGGAAAAAAAAGAGCCAATCTGGGGAAACAGAGGGGAATGTGGGGAGGGGGACTCCTGGGGTAAGAATCTTACACCTTTCTGTAAAGAAAATACTTGAAAAATGTATATTTTTGTACTTGAATAAATATAGATTTTTTTTTACATGAAAAAAACATCCCCTGAAAAATAAACCCCTATAGAATTTTTTGGAAGAAAAATTAATATAAGACCCAGCTTATTTTTGAGGAAACATGGTAGTAAGTTGGACAACATCAAATTGAATTTGATATTTGAAGATTATTGGTGAAGATATCAGCATGAAGCTATTTAAGTTGTACAAAGGATAAGTATTGATAAAATCAAGATAATGCAGTTTGAATACAATTTAGATTCATGGATATCAAAATTGGGCAACATCAAACCAAATTCAATACTTGGGAATAACTTAATGAGTATTGGCAAAGATGTCAATAAAATTATACTAAGGCTAATAACATGTTCACACAAATTGAAGATCTTTTAGAGATATATTCAAAGCTAAGCAATATCAAATTGAATTCAATAATTAATAGTATCTTGATATGATGGAATGTTGATGAGGATGTTAACTATAAATTTGTAGTATTTTATTAGGTGTACATAATCATTTGATTACTTGTTTGAGAGGATAGATGATCTTCAAGCAATAAAGGGACTGCATTAACAGAGATCCTTTTGGGGATTCTTTCCTCATCTGGAAATTGACGTTGCGATCTTTCTCAAAAAACTTAATTATGTTCCTAATGTAATTTTTATTATGTCATTCATAATATATGTTTTTCTACCCTAAAGTAGATGAATAACTGCAGTAGTTTCTATGGCTAAATAGAACTGACCGTTTTATTCTTTAACTTTTTTCCACATTTTGAGAATATTTTGTTAATCTTTACTGGAGAAATAACATAACTAAACAAGATTAACTTTGCAAAATTTAATTTTTTTGTACATATAGCTTTTAGTTGAATAAAAAAAATTATCAAAATGAAGCTATTTTTTATCATAATAATTATTAAAATTAGTTTTAAATACAACTAAAAGAATGAAAAAATAGAAAAAGGCTATAAATTTATTTAAGGATATTAAAACAAAGCTTATTTTTTATATTTTCTAAATTAATATAATTTTTTTTCTTTTAATAACATAATTATAAAGGCTTATAAAAACATCATATAATTATAAGGATAAATACATATTAAATAAAAATATCTTTCAAATGATTGAAAATAACCTTGAGACAAAAAAAATTATTTAAAATCATTTCTGCTTGACAAATAAAATATGAACAAATGCCACCATTTTATGCATTTTGATTTCTGCAATTTGACATTTAAAATATATAATCTTTACTGTTCTGTTCATTTAGAAGTATTTATTTTAAATTTTCAATGCAACTATCATTATACATTCGGTTCAAATACTGTATAACTTATAGTGTGATTAAGAAAATCAATCAACTTCAATCTGAAATATAAGCAGATCCATCTGAGAAATAGTTGTACAATTTTTAGATCTAAATATTATATTGGTCCTTGAATTCTCATGAGAAAAAATATTTCCAACTTAATAATCTTTGTATCTGTTACCACGATTTTGCTTCTTAATTTTAACTCAAAAATGTCAATATTACTATATCTTTAAATGAATAGTAGCCAATTATAAGATCATGAACAAGTTTTTGCATAATCATGGTTTGACTGATTTAAATTTATGCACAGACTCTAAACATTTTGGGTGCTTTTTATGGTGTCATGATATCTATTGTAATAAAACCACATTGTAATTGTAAATTACGGCGAATGTGTGTATATATTATAAAGGATAGTATTTTAAATACTTATAAATTTGGTTATTTTTTAAAGCCAAAAGAAATTAAAACTGTTCTGATTTTATTTCTGGACTTACAACACTCATTGAGTTTCATACTTCTGTTTGAACTCTAGATGTTACTTCCACAATAAACATGAAACCATTGTCAGTCATTTCACATTGAAAAATCTTTAATTTGTGTTAACTTTCTTGAGCTCTTCTTTTTATAAATCTCTGCACCTTCTTAGTTCCCTTGTACAGAACTGTCTTTTTCTCTTTAAATGTTTGATATCACCAGATGTTTTTATTCTATAATGGGTTTTTATTCAATTTTTTCTAAACTGATTTAGTACTGATGATTTTTTATGAGGTGACTTGTAAAACTTGCATTGATTGCCAGAATTGATAATTATAAAAAATATCTATAATTCAAAGGATAGACTACCACTGGATCTTTATTCTCAAATTGTCTATAAAATCAAATGACAAGATTCTTTCTGCCCGGCTGTTTACTATGGTAAATCTCAGGCCAATCTGTCTACCCGAGTAAAAACATATTTGGACACTAAATGTGTTTTTTTTCCTGAGTATTTCACTAATTCCGGCCATCAATTCAAGCTCCATGTTTCAACATTGTTTACTCAGAAAGCAGTGATGCTAAGTGAAAGGTCAAGGAGTCTAGGTACATTTCCAAAGACAATTATGCCATCAGTAAGAAGGAATTTTGCATTCCCTTTTCTAAAAAGTGGCTTGTTCTAACTAATTAATGCATTATGCAAATAATATGCTAATTTTTTAGCTTTTAAACAGGGTCTTATTCTTTTACGTCTGTTACAAGCATCGCTATGTCTATCACAAATATCTGTCGAAAGCATGCTAAGCACTGCAGTATTTTTATTGTTAATAAAGCTTTGTTCTTGATACAGTTTTTGTATTTATATATATACTTAATAAAAATAATTAAATGGCTATTTTCTCAGGAGATAACATGACATTTAAGCACTGGAAGTGATAGATTGAGTTTCAATCCAAGTACCTTTTTTGGTTTCTTACTCCCAACAACTATATCCACTACTAAATCACACTGGTTCATTGGGGAAATAAATTCTTACATGTTATTCTTTATTTAAAGTGGAATCATACTTCATATTCAATAATAAAAAATTTGGAATTTATTTTTATTTTCAGCTTCTAAGGAAGCGCTTTTGGGGCCAGGAGATAGAGGACAAGAAGAAAAAGAAACTTGTCTTTATCATACATTCAGATCTGATGAAAAAGGTTGGAAGAATGGCTAAAAAATTTTTGACTTTCTATTTCTAGAAGTCAAGTAAATTTAACTAGGCTTTTAGAAGTTAATAAATTAAAAATAATAATAATCAAAGGATTTATTTGTTTAGACAGTCATAAGAGGTGTAGCACCAGAAGTAATGGAATTAGTACTGTCCATGGAGTTTAACTCCAGAATTGGCTATTTTACATACACCAAATCACATAGGCAGAAATTAAAATGTTACGAAGAACTAATACCTTAACATAATCTTTTAACATAGTATTGCTCATTGAAAACATTTGGTTATTCTTAAATGAATCATTTATTTTTAAGTATTATTAAAATAGGAAAGGAAATAATTAGGAGTACACAGATAATTTTTTTTTAAAAAAGAGAATTCTTATTTTGGGGGGCCTGGTAAGAGTTTTTTCATGGCTTGGATTGACCTTTGACACCACTGAAATACATACTGATAGTTTACTTGTTAAAGCAATACTGTTCAAATGGATGGGCAGTAAAAAAATTGTGATTTTTTTCGATCCTCCCAAAAAGACACCCAAAAGAGAATTAGAGTTGGTACATTAGATATTAATTAAAATCGACAACAAAAAAAGGGATGAATTCATTAAATACAATAGATTGTAGTAAACAAAACTTGGAAATGACTTTCAGTAAATAAAAAAAAAAAAAAATTCAAATTTATTTTTATTCATGCCCTCATTCTCATTTCAAATTCATCATACCACAGCCATTTTCCAGGATAGAAAGCATTTTGCAGGCAATCTATATAAAACATTTGAATCTTCATACTCATAAGGACTGGATTCTATACACTTTTAACATCTTGTGGTGGTATGATTAATGATTGTATTTTTCAGTTTGGTACTTACGTATTTGTCCAGCAATAACTTGCGATTTTGTAAAATAATATCTGCGTGGGATCTTCTGGCAACTAATAACTTTATTTAATGGAAATAAACAAACACATATATAGATTTTGAAATGAATTTAGTTATTCACAAAAATGACAAGAACTAACCTATTTCATACAAAATAGCAACCTATAACATTATGTACTGGAAATAAACTAATGTATTTAGATTTTTTTTGTGAGAAATAGTGTTACAACAATTAAACTTTTTAGCAATACATATTTATTCTCATATAAAAGAAAAACAAAGGATTGTTTCTTATAGTCACTGGGATAGACTGAAGTGTTTTATATCCTGCAAAATGGAAACAAAAGCATAGCTATGATTTACATAAAAATGTTTGTATTCTGGCAGTTCACAAGTTGTCAATTTTGTAGGATTTTGTTTTTCTCAGGATAACAGGCTACAAGCACAAATTTTTCTGCAGATAGTTATTCCAGTCTACGACTGTCTTTTGAAATAGTGGAATGCATCCTCGATAGCAGGCAGTTCCCACATTCAGCAGGAATTAAAGCTGGATAAAAAATAATATGCTAAATGATTGATTAACTATTTCAGATTTTTTTTCATGACAAAACAGCGTACTTTAAATCATATATTTAGCAGCAAAACCAACATTTTGAGTAACAACTTTCTCCTGATTGGAATATTATCTAATATTCATGTAAAAAAAAGTAATGATCTTCAGTCTATTCATCCTCTACTCCATCTCAAACAAACAATAGACACGACCACACACATGAAAAAAATATATGATTTCCAATGTACATATTTCTTGCAGCACCTGTACTCATCAGTTGGGCCAGATCATACTCTTCCACATGTATATACAGGCACTGCTTGGTTTATATTGAGATAGCAATTCCATGACACACTTCATTTTTGGAATGGTTTCTCAATGTAATAGATGGTTGAATTGTTGAAAGGGTGAAAAGATTGAAGCCTGTCTATTAAAGTTTTAGGAAATGCTATCTTAATATAAACTCAGCGCTGATTGTATGTATGTGTGGGAGATTGTGATCTAGCCCAGTACTTGAGTATTAAAGCTGCAACATAGGAGATAGAAGGCCTTTTCTCACTCACATTAAATGTGTAATATTGTGGTGATGTCAAATTGAAAGAAAATCCCTATGAGTATACATGAAAACATGTTTTTTTTTTAATCAACAAAGATTTTTTTGTAATACTTTTACATTTTCAGTTATTTTTCATTGTTAATTCAAAAATGATGAATATTTGTAAATCACCGAATACTGAAATGGATGCAGTGCTCTATTTCCAACAACAAGGCATCCTGCCATCAAAGCAATGATGTTGTAATGTCCAAGGTTGCAACACTACAATCAGCATTCGCAAGGGGATATGGATGTTTGATGGCTTATGTAGAGAAACAGACAAATGTTTTATTATAAAATCAAAGATAGGACAAAACACCAATGAAGGACAGTAAGACAACATTTTTTGCAGTTTTTGGTTTAATTTCTTTATAAATGAAAATGTTTATTAACAGTTTTATGAAAATCACGGCATACATTGCAATCATGTGGTTTCATTTTCAGAGTGAAAATTTTTACTGTAGACCTCCATTTTCTGTGGTAATACTAAATATCAAAAGTTTGGTTTTAATGTGTAAATTCCTGTTATATATTACATGGTGTCATAGAAATATCATTAATGTATTATTCAAATTATTTAAAAATAAAAAATCATTTACTGTTTGTTTGATGTATTGAAACAGTAAGGTCTGCTTTGCAGATCTTCGTTTCACCTTTTCTCACCTGTTTCCTATCCTCATACCTTAGTTTGAACCCCAATCTATCGTAGTGTCTGCAATACACTTATATACCGAAAATCCCGCCTAATTTTAAACCACGAGTACAATGCTCGTATTATATATATAACTCATTCCCAAATAAATAAAAGATTATAGATTATGTATATGTTCACATAATTTTGATTTATTAAAAAGTAGGTTATATAAGTCATAATTGCGCACACACTATGATATGTATTTAAAACATATCAAAATTATAAATTGTTAAAGTTATTTTGTTTGAATCTATTTACAAATATATATTACTGTCGTAATATATTTTTGATTTAAAATAAAATTCATTTAGTAAATAGATTCAAATATTGTAATCTAAAAAGTAAAATAATTTTTGTTTGATTTAATAAAAGTCATTCCAAATATTTCTGTTAAAATAAATGAGGGACAATAGTTTAATTAGTTAATGTTATATAAGTTTATCTAAAAACAGCAGATGTCCACTTAAGGTTTTCTTTAATTAGTAAAAGTAATTTTTAATTAAATCTAGTTTGTAATTCGAATGTCGACAGGGAAATTAACAAAAGAAATTAATTAATGTTGAATTCCTTTAGACATTCGGATAGATTTAATTACAGCTGATAAGTCCGATATATTTTTGTAACGTTCCAGGGCAGTTCTATTGTTAATTTCTAATATAAAAAGGGAGGGTTTTCTTTTGTTCTCCATTCTAATGTTTCTAAGAGAAATCATTCTGAGGTCTAATGTTTCTAACCAAAATTATTGTAGTAATTTGTAAATCTTGACATGACAGAGTAGAGCACAAGAAGGCTATTTCTCTCCGGAATGGTCATATGCTGCCATAGACCATCGGAAGTTATCACACAAGGAACCCCGGAACTGCTGCCGCTGCCAAAAATATTAACATTTCCAGATTTTGCTGTTAAATTATATAAAAACCTGCCGACCATCAATCTACCTAAAATGCTTTTCCAGAGGTAACCCTAAATTAACCCAAGAGCTCTTGTGATAACTAACATGCTATAGCTATTTTAAATTGTTTTCTGATATTTCACGTAACTTCATTATGTATTTCTTTAACATGTTTAAATATAATCAATATTTTTCTCTCTATCCTTGGGTTAATATTTTCTATTGATTAAGCTTTCTGTTATTTTATTATGATAATGTGTCAGAATCATCTTTGACCGAGTGAATTATTCCTTTTGTTGAAAATAAGACGCCGCTATGAAGGCATATTTTAAATTTCTAAATAATTTCCAATTTTATTATCTTGCAAATCACTCGTTCGAGGGTGATTCTTTTCTTTAATATATAATATAATCACATAGTTTAAAATCTACATGTTATTGATTTTAATCTACTATGAGAGTATGTGCGAGGTCAATGATTAAATGTATCCCTTAATGCATGATTGCGTATATAAATCTATACTTACTTTTCAAACCCGCAAGCATGCATTTTCCTATTTTAATTACTGTGTTCTACTTAAAATTCAAAGTTCATCATTGACATTGAGAATGTGCGGACCCTTTTAAATGAATTTCTGGGAATTTGATTGGATATTTCTCTTAATCCAAGTAAAACCCATTCAGTATGTTTGATATACACTAGTCTCGTATTGCTGGTAAATGAATTGGTTGTTGAGACCGCTTTGTTTTACTTTTCCAAGGATTCTTTACACGGCCAAGTCCATTCTCTTCACTTATTGCATTTTCCAGGCAGAGTGTGTCCACAAATGACACACCTGGGAATTAAACACAATCGTCACCCAGTCGCTAAGTTTTTGCTGTTCATAAAAATACTTTCCTACGGGTTAGCGGCGAGATGCCCTCCATAATCATCCCGGATATTCAATATTGTTTTATTTTATATTTATTTTACAAAGCATCTGTGACTTAAACGTGTCACACCCTCCAACTTTAATAAATTCATTATCAGCAATACTGACCTCCCAATGTAACTTTATTATTATCAAATAAATGCCTTGATCACATCCCCACTTTGTTGCTTAGTAAGCTTTTGTCCGTGCACATTATCGTAATGCTATTAGCCCGAGGAATAGAATATATCACTTTGCTTTAAAACCTTTTTTTATTTATTGGAACATAATGCCACCAATTATTTAATACGCGTCCCTGTCTCATATAAGCAGACAGTGGCATTATCTATACAATTTATATGAATAAATTTTGTGAAATTATTTAAAACTAAATTTGATCTCTTATTTTATTTGATTCCTATCACTGTCTCGGTCTATATATATATTTTCTGCATTTCTTTTGTAAATCCATAGACGTTAATTAGCCACCCAAACTTCTTTTAGTATAGAGTCTTTTGTTTCTCCCTGACTACCAGGCACCGGTCAAAGGTTATACTAGTAGTGGCATCAGATGCGTTATCACATAGATGGTGCTGTGAAATTTGGACTTTAGATTCGAACTTAGTATATCTAGAAGGCAATCCCTCCTAGAATCTTCAGTTTCGTGTCTGGGGTTTGAATTCTGCAGTGTGTTAGCGAGATAGACGATTCTGACTGTTACAGTATATTTAAACAAACTATTTTTTTTATTAATGGTGTCATTATTTTAATATGGCATTCTATTTTTTATTTTAAATGTCATTCTTAAAAGTTGTTAGTTTTTTAAAGTTACATCTTTTTTTTCAAGTCACTTTTTTTTGTTAATGTTGAAAGATGTACATATTTGTGAGAGCCATATTTTTATTTTTTTTAGAAACTTGTTAATGTTGAAATTTTATTTTAAATGTCGTTCTTAAAAGTTTTTTGTTAATATAAGTTTTACTATTTATTTTACTTTTACTTATTTTTAATCCTGCAACACAGAGTATGTATTATATCTACTGTGCCTGTTGACATTCATATCAACCTCCTGATAACTTTATAATTATTGCCAAAATACCATGTACAAGATCTATGAACACGTTCTTTTTTTTGCCAAAGAAAGCCATGTAAAAGATCCATGTATATGTTATTTTGGCCAGATCAAAAGATTACAAAGTTATCAGTGGATTGATACAAATGTGAACAGGTGCAGTAGGTCTCATACAGTGTTCTTCAACCCTTGGTCTGCGGCCCGGCGCCGGGACGCGGAACTTTTCTGCAGGTCCGCGTGCTATACGGGCAGTAAAAAGTTTGTAATAATAAATAATAAGAGTTTAAACTTTTAATTAATATAGCCAATTTTTATTTATCTCATTTTTACCCAATTAAAAAAAAAAGAAAACAGAACGAAAACAAAATCTAATCAATCATTCATAAATTAATTTGTTTTTCTAGTTATCACAGATGTTTATGGGGGGGGGGGGGAGGTAGAATTAAATTTTTTATTACTTTTCTAAAAAAATTAAAAAGAAAAGTTTTTTATTATATAAACTCCATATATATATATAAAACTTTATCTTATATATTTAACATTGTTGTTTTGATCAGTTATAACAATTATGCTTATCTTTAAGAAAATTTATCTATAGACTTCTGCCGGTCTGCGAAATCTTATCTTTATTTTTGCTGGTCCGTGGAAACTTATCCTTATTTTTACCGGTCTGCAGGTGTGAAAAGGTTGAAGACCACTGGACTAATATATGCTCCATGTTGCAGCTTTAATACTCAAGTACCTCTAGCCCAATTGACAAGTTCTGGTTCTGCAAGTAATATGTATATTAGGGAGCATTTATCTTTTTCACATGTGGGTGGTCATGGGTATCGGTTGTTTGAGTGAGGAATATAGACTGAAATTCTTAAGTTCAAAACCCTCTATTTACTATAATAAACATTTAACTATACTGAATGAGTAGGTTTTTTACAACATTGTAAATGTGTTTAGTTCGGTCTTTATTTGGACATTTGTTAGGGCCAACCACTTACATTATAGCAGGTCTAATATGTAAATACCTTTGGTTTTTATCAGTACTTTCTTCATTTCAACTTCATGTTGCAAAACTGCATTTAAAAAGTCTTTTTCGTTTGCCAATTAAACGTATTTAATGGTTTAAAGCTATGACATATGAAAAAAAAATCTAAGTATCCTAAACTTCTGGGCATCCAAATTCGTATCTTTACTTAACTATGTAAAATTAGTCGCAAATAATAATTACATGGCATATCTCAATTTCAATCAAATCTTAATAAAATGATTTTAAAATAATATTTTTATTGCTTCAATAAAAATTGGCCCTTTCAAAAACTGCGTTTTGTGTAATTATTTTCCAAAAATCAGTATTTTTTTTTTTAGATTAGTTTTTTTTTTTTTAGTCTTTCATTAGAAATTTCTTTTTTGATGCCATTTGTTGTGGTCATGTGATCCTTCCTGAGTCTGTTTTGAGTTCTTTTTTTTTACGAAAGTGAATGGCAAAGATGTTTTCACTCCTTTTCTTTTCTTTTGAAAAGGTGAATGTAATTAACATATTAGAGATATTTAATCAAATTCTTTTGAATAAACTTCTCTTTTGAACGTAATTAATGCTATTAATAAAACGTTTTAGAATACCATTTTTTTTAACTGTCCGTGGAATTGTAATAATGTATTTCAATAAAAGATTTCGTTTATGAAATCACGTGACCACTTTTACAGCTTTTTACAATAACAATTGAATTTTTAATGAAATAGCAATCGGATTTTGATATTCTTTACCTTTTTGAATATATATCTAAAATAGATTTTATTAAATATGAAATTTTAAAATGTAAATTAACCGGTTTTTTTTTTTTTTTAAAAGTATGTTCTTTTGAAATTTGTGTCTAAATACGATTAAAAAATTTCCTATCAATATAATAACAAATAAGATGCTTCTTAAAAAATACTGTATACTATATTCATTACATAGTATAGTAAGTAACTGAGTGAAGTCCATAAGGCTTCGAGCACTGAAAGTGACCTATGATTGAAGTGCGATCCATAAAACATCGGCGCATTAAATCATGATGTCCTGATACTTAAAACAGGCAAAACTCTCCATACAGTAGTGCCACTCAGTGCAAGCCAGAATAATCAATGGATGCCAGAAGGCTTGTGCATAAAAATTTCTATCTAGTGCCTACTCATCCAACATCCCTAGACTAGTTTTTAGCTTGTGGCTTTCGTCAGTGAGGAGCCTTGGATCAGAGAGTACTGCACCTAGATCATAGGATCTAATGCAATTCTCCAGCAGCCATATTTTATCTTTACTTAACTATTAAACTATGAGTCTAAAATTGGAAACACAAGAATATTTTCAATCCAAGCTCATTAGCTTATATAGTCATATAGGTCTGAACTCAGTTCAGTACCCATACATTTTGGAGTTTTGGGTTCTTTAATAACTAGCCACCACTATCCTATTAGGCAGGATTGGTATTAAACCACTGAATATTACATGATCATCATTTCTTATGCTTGCTCACAAGCTAGAAATTAGTTTGGGGATATTGGATAAGTAGGCACTAGATAGCAATTTTATGTACAAACCTTATGGCATCCATTGATTACTCTGGCTTGCACTGAGTGGCATTACTGAATGGAGAGTTTTGCCTGTTTTAATAACAGTTATGAGCAAGCATATGAAATGGTGGTCATGTGATGTTTACTAGTCCTAATAATTGTGATATTTAAATGTTCTATGTATTTCCAAGTGATAATACCATTTGATTTCTTATTTTACTTATACACACGATATGATATTGAATAGCAAATATGAATGAATTTGTAAAAAAAAAAAGTAATATATATATTAAGTCCTAAACTATGAAGACCAAAATTAGTATCAGCAGTAATTCGTTCTTGCTTTCCATTTTCATAACAATTTGTATTGGTACTCCAATTTCACAATTACTCATGACCTTTAATGTGCTCTTAGTAACAAAAGATAAACATAAGTTCACAGTCATACAACATCTACTTTTCTAGCAACAAAGGCTACATCCTTAGAATCTAAAATCTTACTAAACACTAATAATAACTGTAATTCATTCTTCTTTCCAGCTCACACAAATTTGATAAAACAAATGTTCTCCATTAATCAATAATCCCATGATGCACTTAAATCTTCAGTTCATTTTTTAGCCTTTTATCAATGAAATTTGGGATTCAAGGATAGAATTAATGCAGTTACAGATTTAACAGTCAAGTCTCATTGATGAAATCAAAATCCAAAAATTAGTCTGGAGCTGGGTTTTTTAATACATCCAATAATTAATCATTATTCAAGCTTATAAAAAGTGGCTTTAGAGTGAAAAACTCTTTATTTCTCCAAAGAGTATGAACTGTGCAATTGGGTAGTTTATTGTCATTACTCTAGTTTTTAGACAATGAAAATAATTCTTCCAATTAATGGCAGAACTGAGAGTATTGTAATATATAGTTACTGAATTGTAGTCAGATCTATATAATTGTTCAAACAGTTTGACTTGTGTTATGTCTAGCTATGATAGGATGCACTTCCACGAGTGCAAATAATGACTAACGATTAATATTAATATACGATCCCTTAAAGCGTTTAACTAATAACATATATACAATTATTTACACTATAAAGCCCAAAGGCATACATAAATAATTAAGATCAATACGACCTTTAAATGTCCTAGCTGACTGTTCTTACTTTCCAATGTCAGCTCTCCGCACTTGAGTCACTGTGTCATGGGAGATGATCTGCTCCAACATATATGTCCATGTGCACAAATGAAGCTTCAAGGATTAAGTGTCTCTTCTTCTGATTAGTACTAAAAGCAATTCATTGTCTCCGAATCCCTGCAAATGATTGGTAGTCCTCTGCCCATCGGATCAGGTGATTCTTCCTTTTCATGTTCCATCGGGATTTTAGTATTACCTTTCTGCCTTTTAATTAATCAGTTATTTTATATTGTCATTATCTGAAAAAGGAATCTATATCAAATTCCTTAATTTGTTTCAATTGAATAATGATTTATTCTACTCTTATTAATTAGTATATTGTTCATTTTAGGAATTAATCTTTTTCTAATCTAAAGACTATAATTTTTAATTTCTACTTTAAAAGAATAATCTTTTCAAGTTCTGTAATATTTTTAACATTACTTTTCTCTCTATAAGTTTTTACAATTATCTATATATGTATGTGCATTTAACATGCACACACATATCAACTTGAATTCAAAGCCATAGGTTGATTTGAATTTCAAGTTTTTAGTTTGACAGATGAAATTGAATTAAAAATTATTGCTGAATGCTTAGTTGTACTATTTCTTGCTTTGAATTCTGAGTCTCATTGATAAAAATCAGAAATCATTTCTGGTGATGGAATTTAAAAGTATCTTTCATTGAAAATAATTATTGGTCAGTATTTGAAATGTATTTATTCTTACTGAAACAAAATTAAACATAAGAAATTAGAATGTTGTTCTTGAAATAGATTACCATTTAATGGTTATTCTGAAGAATATTTAACAAATGCAAGAATGGTTATTAGATTACATGGTAATACTAAAAAGATTAACATTGAGAAGAGTGTAGGATAGGTTGATTCTATACTTTCAAAACTTTTTACAACAGTTTTACAGGAAGTATTTTTTGAATTAAAGTGGAAAGTTGCAGATGTAAAAATAAATGGAGATTATTTAAGTCATGTAGATTTTGCAATGATGTAGTTGTTTTCATAAATAATGCTTCAGAGTTTCAAGAAATGTTCCAAGCATTAAAATAAAATAGTACTAAAGATAACTAATAAAAAGATTAAATGTTCATTGGATTTTCTCAAAAAAATCATGAATTAGAAGTTATCTACAACAAATACCATGGCAAATTATTAATGGTAATGGAACATAATGGATGGAATTAATTATAGAATTGAATTTGGATGGAGTGCGTTTGGTAGAAATGACAATATTAAAAGGGAATATGCCTATATGTTTGAGAAGGAAGGTTTTAAATAGATATTTCTTACAAGTTTTTACTTATGGATTTAAGACTTGGACATTTAATAGATCAATAAAAGAGATTTCTGACTATACAACGAAATATTAAGATATGTATTTGGGGAATAATAAGTGGTTACAAGTGTAATAGTTAGGGAGAGAGAATAAAGCAATATCACTGATACTGGAAAGAATTAAAAACTGAAATGTAACTAGGATGGACATATTGCTAGAAGAGATAACAGATGACCAATTGAAGTCTTAAACTTGATCCAAAAGATTGTAAAGGACTTAGAAAGAGAAGATCATATGTCTATGGACAAAATAAGGAATGTGGCTAATGCAATGTGAGGAAGAGAAGCTATGGATTGGAGAAATTGAGTTAAACTTAAAGAGATCTTCATCTTGTAGTGGGTCAATAATGGTTGAAATGATAATGGCTGAATACTTGTGTGAGCTTATAGACTGTATACATGAAAAATTTTGACTCCTTAGTCATGGGTTTGGTGTATGAATTATTCTATTAATTTCTTCATAGAATGTTAACTTATTAAAAAAAAGAGAGAATTTTTAACGAAGCAAATGATAAAAAATGAATTAAAACCAAAATATTAATTTATTCAGTCTAAAATAGAAGTTGAATAATAATTGAGTTAAGTCACTAAAACTGAATTAGGTGTCTTTTCAGGAATCTTGTTCAATGATTATTTGAATGGGAATATGGATATTATATGGTCATTATGTAATTTAATTCTAATATAAGAGGGAAACAAATTTGTATGTATTTTTAAATATAATTTATGTTGTGATTCAAAATACAATTTTTATCTTACATTTTAACTCATCTTTGCTTGGATCAGCACTTAAGATTCATGCTTATGCTCTGACCTTGCCATCTCCAATAATTAAAATTCTTATGAATTTGCAAGCAATAAACTCTTTAATTATTATTATTAGATTACATTATGATGATAGGCACATTAACATTGACAAGGATGTATGAGAGGGTGACTCCATATCTCCAAAATATTTACAGCAGTTCTGCAAGAAGTATTTTATGGATTAAAATGCTTAAGAAATAAAAGTAAATGGAGATTATTTAAGTCATTTAAATTTTGCAGATGATGTAATTGTTTTTGCAAATAATGCTCCAGAGCTTCAGGAAATCTTGCAAGAGTTATCAGATAAAAGTAAGAAAATAGAACTAAAAGCAACTGTTAAGACAACTGAAGTAATGTTCTATGGATTTTCTCAAAAAATGAAATAAAGATTGATATTGATGAGTTAGAAGAATTTAACAAACACAAATACCTTGGTCTGATTATTATGGCAGATGAAAACAAAAAATATTCATAGAATTAAACTTGGTTGGAGTGCTGTTGGTAGAAATAATATTAAAAAGAAATATGCCTATATGTTTGAAAATGAAAGGCTTTTAAATAATATGTTTTACCAGTTTTTGCTTATGAATCTGACTGAGTCTTGGATACTTAACAAAAGAGCAATCAATATAGGGACTTCAGACCCCCTCAAACAAATGTGCTGATATGCATGTTAGGAGTAACAAGAAGGGATAGAAAATGAAATATATGGGTAAGAGAACTAACAGGTATTACAGACATCATTGAAAGAATTAAAAGTCTGGAGTTGGGCTGGACATATTGCTAGAAGAGTTTATAATAGATGGACAGTTGAAATTTCAAATTGGATTTCAAGAAATGTGAGATGGATGGATGATGTAGGGAAGTGTATGGGGGTGATGTGAAAAGGATAGGCTAGAGATCGGGAAAATGGATTGAATTTCGAGAGACCATTCTTCAGTGGATTGGAAATGGTTGACAATGATGACTATTCAGCATTTATTGCAATTCACATTGTCATGATTGAATTAATGCGATAAATTTTTGTAGCTAGCATTAACTACATGAAAGGTCACTAATTATAATTGTGTTACAGTTGCCGCTTCAGTCGTGTCACATTTGCCAAAGTAGTGAGGTTATGTTGTTATGTGATAGTAACCCAATGTCAGGCAAAAATAGCAAAATAATAAGAAAACACATCACTTTTTAGTTTTTACAATTTACAAGTATCAAAATCTTCCTGCATTCAGATCTTTGACACCATCCACTTTATGTAATTATCATTATTATGAATTATTTATTAGAGATTATATATTATTTATTAGAGATTATTTAAATCATTTAGATTTTGCAGATGATATAGTTGTTTTTGCAAATAACGCTTTAAAGTTACAGGAAATGTTGCAGGAGTTATCAGATGAAAGTAAAAAAGTAGGACTAAAGATAAATGTTAAAAAGACTAAAGTAATGTTTAATAGATTTTCTCAAAATATGAAAATAAAGATGGATTATGATGAATTAGAAGAAGTTAACAGTTACAAATACCTTGGTCAGATTATTAATACAGATGGAAACATAATGGATGAAATTAATCATAGAATTAAACTTGGTTGGGGTGCTTTTGGTAGAAATAACTTGATACTGAAAGGAAATATGCCTATATGTTTGAAAAGGAAGGTTTTTTAATAAATGTGTTTTGCCAGTTCTTACTTATGGATCTGAGATTTGGACACTTAATAGGAGAGCAATACAGAGATTTCAGATCACTCAAAGAAGTATGGAGAGATCCATGTTGGGAGTAACAAGAAGAGCTCGAAAACGCAATGTATGGGTAAGAGAACAAACAGGTGTTACGGACCTCATTGAAAAAATTAAGACTGAAGTGGAGTTGGGCTGGATATATTGCTAGAAGTGATGATAATAGATGGACAATTAAAATTTTAAACTGGATTCCAAGAGATTGTAAAAGACCCAGAAAGAGACCACATGTGAGATGGATGGATGAAATAAGAAAGGGTGCAGGGGTGATGTGGAGAAAAGAGGCTAAAGATAGGAAAAGATGGATTGAAACTTGGAGAGACCTTCATCCTGCAGTGGATTGATAATGGTTGATGATGATGATGATATATTATTCCTGGTCCTGATATAAACTTTAAACCTTACATAATGATTAATATATTTGTTTTATTATTATTACATATAACCACTTGGTATAATGAGTCAACTTCATCTCTTTCTTTTTTTATATGTATATATCTTTTTTGGCCATTTTTAAAATTTCCACTTATCATGCATTTTTGAATCATGAATGAAGACATCTGAAAAAGATAAAAATGATCCCAAGATGCATGTTATGCTGGATCAGCACTCTTCAGATAATTCAGGTCACAATCGCCTTTTCATTATTTACCAATATCAAACTATTACAATTTAATTTGATACTGTCATACATCTGCATTCATTAGCAGTTGAGGTTAGGAGACATAAAAAATTTCTGAAGAAGATTGCTGGGGCAATCGAAACTGCAAACTGTAAGAGGGTGGTAATTAAAGCATTGTGTAACAGCAGTAAAGTGCATGGATGATTTAGTATTATATGGCTTTTTTTTTTATGAGTACAAATGAAGCAGATTCATCTCTATATGTGAATTTGCTTATGTGCATATGTAAGCTTAGTTCAATTATTAAAGCATTTGTATTCGATATTCTAGTAAGATGTCTATGACCCAAATGGCATATACTTTAATAAAGACAATGATATATTTTTTAAACATCTGCTTAGTGCCATGCTAGAGGAACTAAATATTTCAGAATTGATTTTTAGCCATGTAACATAAATAAAATTTCTCAACCTGCCAATATAGTGCTGAATGTCAGTCACGTGATCTCCTGAGCAATTACTGATTACTATTGTTAATATTTTTTATTAATTAAAATGTATGAAAATATCTTAAGTATTTGTAATAGAAAATAATTGGCAGTTTTGTGGATTACCCTACATACAAGCTGCTTACAGAATTGCGCACTTTCTCCTCTCTCCACATGATTGTGACTCTTATCGGTCATTAAGATTGAATTGATGATATAGTTTTCTTATAGTCACTTTGTAAACATTTTACTTGTCAACTATTTACTATAAGCTTATAATTTTCACCAAAAGATATTCCCACTAACAATTTTAATTCATTTAGTATCTTGTAAAACATTTGGAATATTCTCAAGCAAAATAGTGTTGGAGGGAAATAATTAAGCAAATTTTTCGGTGTTGTAACGTCTGTTCTTTTAGACTAGAATATCCAACAAATAAATGATAGCCAAGATATCTCAAGTTATCAAGATTGTTTAATAATATTCATTAAGGCTATAGCCTCAATCACATGCGTATAAAATGCGATAGTAGGGACCTCTACAGGTCTTAAAACCACAAGCTTACTCTTGGAGTGGTTTTAAGACCTGTAGAGGTCCCTACTATCGCATTTTATGTGCATGTGATTGAGGCTACAGCCTTAATGAATATTATTTACATAATGAATGTGCGTTTAAATAAATTTATAATTACAAGATTGTTTAAGTAGTGAATATAATCCAGATGGGATACACAACGTGATCCAGTAAAAACATAATCAGTTCTCCAAACTGCTACAGTGCCATACTCAATGCAGTTTAGATATTTAGCATAAAAATTTTAAGCCTCTAGCATGTCTGGATTATGAGTTACGATATGAAGTATGACCATGTATTTTGAACTTTCATAGATTATCTTCAATGTTTTACCTGACATCACAAAATTTGCATATTATTTGAAAATATTCTTGGAGCTCGTTGCTTTACTGCCATTTCAAATGTTCCAATAGCAGTCTTTCCTAATTTAAAACCAAATTTATTATGGATTAAAGTTTAAAACATCACATTTAACGTCATAAGTCATGATTGCTACACCCAAGTGCAGGCATGGCCAATAGTTTTTGCCCATGGGCCAGATTAGAAATAAAACTTTTTTCACAGCCGGACAAAATATTAAAATTAAAAAATGTTAAATACAAAAATGATTCATTTAAGTAAACAGAATTTTATTATGTAATTTGTTTATGAATAAATGGAAGGAATTTAGTAAAACAAATTAACAAAAAAACTAATGTGATGTGTTGAGGCACTTTGCATTGCATATTATTTTTTAAATACCTGGCTCTATACTTATAGTATCTATTTTTAACACAGCTTCCAAATGTAAATCATTCAATCTTGATCTTATTGTACTTTTATTTAGATTCATTAAAGAAAAAGTTTGTTCAAAAATATAAGTTGAGCTGATGATTATTAAATATTCCTTGACAAGTTTTTTTTTTAAAATTTATATATTGTCCTTCATTCACTTGCTTATAAAAATTGCACAAATTTTTTTGCTCTTCTCGATATTTCTCATGTAATAATTCATCACATTGTAAATTAATTATTTGTAATTGTATATCAACAAGAACATCATCTATATGTACAGAAAATGGATTTTGGACAATAGATAAAATTTTATCAATTTTCTTGAAGCGATCGAATCACAGCTTGAAATCTGTCATTAGTGCAAGGAGATAGTTATTATATTCTTGAATCTTTTCTCTTGAAATATTTAATGATACGTTTCTAACATTGGAAAATGATCAAATTGGCATTCCGCCAGATTTCTAGAAAAAAGTCTAATCTTTATTTGAAAAGATTTTAACCTTTGTATTAGATCATGAGCATGTAATTTTTTCCCCTGTAAACATACATTAAATTCGTTGAAATGTATGAGAATATCCAAAGAAAATGCTAAACCACAAATCCTATTTGGTTCTGATAATTCAGGAAAATCCTCATTTTCTTTAAGTGTTAAAAATATTTTTATTTCCTCTTGAAGATCCCACACACGTCTTAAAATTCCCAAGCTTAACCAATGGATTTTATTGTGATATAGTACGTCTACATAAATGGTATTTAGTTCTTCAAGGAGTCCAATAAATTGTCTTTGTTTTAATCCTTTTGATCAAAAGAAATTCACTAATTTCACAACTATGTTTGTAACATGATCAATTTTTAAAATATTTTTTCATAATGCGGGTTGATGAATAATGCAGTGTATGGGTATAATTTTATGATTTGGATCAATTTCAGAAATTTCATCTTCAATTTGTTTTATGAGACCAATATTTTTTCTAATCATATTTGGTGATCCATCTGTTGTTACATTCACCATTTTTTCCCCACTCAATATTGTATTTAAAAGAACATTTTTCAACCTCTCGGAAAAGATCTCCCTTTGCTGTGTCTTTCATAGGAATAATTGACAAACGTTCTTCCAAAATTGGAAAATCTTCAGTGATAGCTCTGATAAAAATTAATAACTGAACAGTATCCTTTACATTCCAACTTTCATCATTCAGTAACTGATTATTTAAATTAGCATTCATATCTTCTATTTTTCGGGCAATAATTTACCGAGACAGGCTTATATTTTCAATTTTATATTTAGCTTCTGGACACATTACATCACAAACATCCAATATGCACTTTTTTTACAAATTCTCCTTCGGCAAAAGGTTTTCCACATTGAGCAATATGTTTTGCTACTAGAAAACTTAGCTTCAGTAGCAGATTCTTGTAATCGATTTTGTTGTGTAAATACATTTTGCTGCCGGGTCAATTTTACTATGAGATCTGCGGTTTGTTTTTTTTCGGCTTTCTTCATTTAAATTTTGTGTGTAACTTGCATGTTTCATTTCAAAATATCTTCTCAAGTTGTATTCTTTTAAAACAGCTACACTCAAATATGCAAATGAAACAAAACCGCCTTATTATTGTATATAGTAAAAAAAATATTTCCACTCCCATTCATCATTAAATATATGGCATTAAAGATCAATTTTTCACTTTTTGGAAGTCACCCCTAGAATGAAAATTTTTTTTAATATACAATAATATTTTAATAAAAATATAATTACATACCGTATAAATATCGAAACTGTATCGCAATCAATGGAAACAATATTTAAACAATAGAATGAGCTTTAAGGGGTCATATCGCAAATAAAACAATTACTTTATTTTACAGACAGCCTGGATATATTTTCAGTTATCAACTGCAGCTATTGTCTATGCTACAATGCCACTTGATTTAGCACACTTGACTACAAAAATAATGCATTGCTTGACCATGGGTGTGCACTGGCAACCTTTGCCTAGAAGAATGTGGGTTTCACATCACTGCTAAACATCAAACAGTTCATATTGAGTACAGACAAGTACAAAAGTTGTAAATCTTTATAATGGAATTTTTTTAAAAAATAAAGAACTATCATGAATCCGTTCGATTGGAAGTTAACCCTAGATTACTCACACACGGAATTCTTTTCTGCGTATCACTATCTTCTTAAATATCTCAATTTCCAATAATCAAAGATGCTTCCGCTTCTGAGTAACTGAGATTTTAATGTTCATTGTTGTACAATGGTTAGATATTGTAGTTTATGTATAACAATTTAAAATTACCACTTATTTCATTTCCACAGTCGTGCGGAGAATATTAAAAATTTAATTGTGGGCCACATAAACTCATTATGCAGGCCATATGTTGACCATGCCTGCACTAGTGCCTTAATTGGGGGGGGGATATTGAATTATCTCACTATATAGTTTATGTGTTCCTTCAGGTACAGTGCTGCAGGTAGTTTGGGCAGAGAACCAGTCACCTTTTCTCTATAATGTTGTGTATATATAGTTTAGACTTACATATTAGTAAAAAATATATAAAATATGAAAAACTGTTGCAAAAACATTAACTTTAGATATTAAAGATACAAATGGAATAAATTTATAGGGTGCTGCTTTAGTACCCACTCTGCAATAGTCACGCTGCTGTTATTACTTGGTGATACCTCACATTTTTTAAATGGAAAAATACAATAAAATAAATTATAGTATACAATGAATATATATTTTTTATGCAAATGTAATTACAAAATTTATAAGGTTATAGCCTTAACAAATATTACTTTAAGTATGGCTTTATAAATACAATTATTACAAAATTTATATCTATTTTTATATTAGTTAAATTGTTAAATTGTCACTTATTTACTACATTCACTGTTGTAGTTATCAGAGCATTTTTAAAATCTAATTTGCTTGCTTCATTATTTATTTACTTTGTTCAGTTTATTACTGATTATCTCCCCCCCCCTCTGATTTACAATTTTTTTTTTTTTATTTATTTCTGTAAAATGGACAAAAAGCATTATGATTTCTCTCTGAACAACTCATTTGACATCCTTTGTATGAATTGCATAAGCAAGAATAAATTTCCCTCTCTTGTTTCTTAATTAGTAAACACAATTTACAATTTGGTAATTTGACTGACATAAGGAATCTATATCATAAATAAGTTTATTGTTCTTTTATAATTCAAATAAATTAAAAAATAAACAAATACAGTCTTCTATTTTAAAAATAGCCTATTAATTTCAATATATATATATACAACAAACCACCCACAAACTTCTTTATAAGTCTTGATTTGTTATAACATGAATTATTACTTAAATAAGGCTATAACCTTAGTACATGTGCCTTAAGTGCTTAATTTATTACAAGAAGATAAGAGCAGCCCACTCTTATCTTTCAACCTATTTTTCTAATTATATAGGCAAATCTACAGCACTTTGATTTGGGAGCGTGAAGCTAATAAATTCTTCACCGATTAAGTCCAGTATTTCTGTTAAACATTCTCTCATAATAAATTAAGCACTCAAGGTAAATGTACTAAGGTTATAGCCATATTTAAGTATTTCATGCGACATTGCGCTTAATAAGAATTAATAGGTACAATGCATTTTCAAGTGCACATGATTTGAGGTTTATTGCCTTAGTAAATATTATTTAAATATTATTTACGTAATCAATGTGCGCTAAATAAATTTATAATTACAACATGAACTAGTATAACTTACAATAATATACTCCAATGTTTCGACTATATTCTTTTATAGTCTTTATTAAAGAACAGTTATAAAATTCATAAAAAGAACAATAAATACAAATATTCCATAATACATATAACAAATACCTCTTAACTTTTCATTACATTTGTTTCTTAAATACCTTTCTTAAAATAATCCCCTATAATTATTTAATTAAATCAATCTATGATCCTCCCTTTTTTTTTTTTCAATTTACATCTATACATTACAGGTTTCATTTCATTAATATAAATTCCTTCTTTTATAATTCTTTTGTAATATTATCTAATACATTCTAAAGATTCTATTTTAAAATCTTTATGCTTAAATTTACTCATATGATCATAAACTGTAGAATTTTTATCATTTAAATGCATAGAAATAAATATGGTTGCTCTATGTCACTTAAGTTCTTACTGTTATTTTTTTCATCTGCAGTAGAATGCCATCTGGTGCAGTAAAATGTATATTAAAGCTGTACCAAAATTAAACTGCAGCTATGATGTATGTGGAAATGATAGGAGTAATATAGGATTTTTATTTTTGTGGTTTAAGATGCTGAAAGAGGTTCAAGAAGAAAATTGAATAAACATTAAAATGTAGATACCAAAAGAGAGAGAGAAATTTTTAGGTTTTTTTTCTTGTTGTCTTTATAACCAGAATAGGGAATATAAGAACAAGGTACAGTATTTGAATGTATGAAACAATTTTTATTAAAATGCAATGGAAGAATTTTGAAGGCAGCGATGAGAGAATGATTGATGTTTATAGAATAATCACCATTTCCTCTGTTTACAGAATGACAAGAGGTTAATGGTTATGGGATGGGGGGGGAGAATATATTGTGATAAATGTTTCCAGAGGGATTGTTTAGTTAGCCAATAGAATCCCTGAATATATGGGGGAAAGCCATTTTATATTCGTTCAGTATCATATGACAGAAGGAAGATGTCAGCGATATTGGATAACCAAAAGTGATAAGTCGAGCTTTGATCCAGGAGTCTTTGATTATTTGGATTCATACAATCAATCATGAATAAATCTCTATAGACAATAACATCGGTTATTTATGATTCTGACGAATTACCGAATGTATTTAAAGAAGTTAAACTCGACGACGCGCACACGCACACTATTTGCGATTAATCTTTTTTCTTTTTTAAATATGTGATCTAAATACATTTGTAATGTTTCAAACATATTAATATAGATATTTGATTTAAATTTCCATTTTTCTTTGTGAATCTGCGAGAGGTGGGGGGGATATCTTATTCATATCATCTTTTATCATTTATATTTTAGACAGATGAAGAAAGTTTTAAAATTATTTGCAGTCAGAGAAATGAAAGATTTCATTAGTGGTGATGGGAGCATTTGTTTGTCTTTGCTCAAGACCCTTGTCAATCTTTTATGCAATTTCCGCCCGCTCTAAACAACCTTGAAGCGCACTAGGATCATAATGTGATAAAATTCCAATGCCTAGCTGATTTGCTGAAACATCAATTTGGAGATTATCTTCGGCTCATTGGGTACCATAACTTATCTCTAGGAAACGTGAACAAATCAACTTTTTTAATTCAATGCTAGACTGAAATTTGTCGTAAATGAACGACCGA
This sequence comes from Epiperipatus broadwayi, assembly GCA_028023455.1. Lineage (NCBI taxonomy): Eukaryota > Metazoa > Onychophora > Udeonychophora > Euonychophora > Peripatidae > Epiperipatus > Epiperipatus broadwayi. The sequence goes on from JAQFVV010000155.1 coordinate 1,041,254, forward strand.
ATTCTTTTTCTAAAAATGATTACTGGGCCAAATAAAGATCAAATGTTATATGACAGAAAATGACAATCATTTTAATAACAGTCAGGTTTTATTTACATTGAAAAATATATTCTCTCAAATGTTTTCTCTTACTCAAGAGAATAGTTCATTTACTGGACAACTACGCTGAGTTTATTAATTAAGATTGTAAAAGGATCACTTCATCGTCTTTATTTCCATTATTAAATTTGTCTTTTTTTTATTTTTTATTAATACGTAAATGTGGAAATTTGTAAATTTTGCAAACACATTTTATTTTCTCGGTTTTGTTTTTCTTAGAAAAATTTCATTGTTAACCCTTTTCTTCCTAGCGAAAAAGAAATTAAGAGAAATGTTACATTAGCCTCGACAAAATAGCGCATGATTTTTTTCTACTCCAGAGTCATCTACTTCAATCTTGAATAAGCAATGAATACTATAATATCCACATTTTCTGGACGTTTTCTAGCTTTTGATCATCAATGAGGATTTAAGAAGCAAATACGGAATTAATACATCTAGAAGATTTCATTAACTCCTTGCACTAAGATTTTGAACCCAAGCCATTCACTTACTTAGTTATATAGGTCTAATTCTGGATCAGTAATATTTGCATATCTTAGTGGTCTCAGTTTTATGTCAACTAATTTATGCTTTTTTATTCTTTGATAGGAAGATTAATAAATGTCATATTAGTTTTGAATCCAAACAATGAAATCAACAGCTCTCCACTTCGATGATATATGGTTGAACTTGTAAATACCCAGACCTATTAAAATCACCATTTCCAAACCAATTTTTGGCTTTTGCCTATATCAATGAGGTTTTGAATTAAAAACAAAAAATAATGCATTATACATTTAGAAACCACCTTTAATTCCAATAACTAGTCAAACTATAATAGCCTGGACATCCAAAACATCCTAAAGTTTCGAACTCAAATCAACATGCTGAAGTAGTTACATAAATATGACTGCAAGTAACTAATTATATATTTTTGTACCATCAGTTTTTAATAATTGGTGATTTTTTAATCGCATGACTAAAAATGTTAGTAATAAAAAAATTATTTATTTTCTTACTTTACACATTGTAATAAAATGAGAACAGTTTTCCACTCCAGAGCTATCTGTAGTAAGATTGAGTAACCAATGATTAGCAGTTAGTAATGTATTTTCATGTGAACCTAACCATATCCAGACCAATTTCTGGATTTTATCTTTATCATTGAAGTTTGGGATTCAAAGCTTGTAATATAATTATGCATCTAGCAACATCTAAACCCACTATTTGAGCTAAAAGGTTTTCAATCCAGTCTGTTAGAAAGATATAGATTTGATTCTAGGTCAATAACCATATGCAACTATATCTCTTGACTAGGAATGTTAATGATAACCAATCATTTAATTGTGTTGCTTTATATATATATTACCACGGTAACAGATGAATATTAGTATGATCTAGAAGTTCTCATTGCGGATCTTCATGGATGCTAAATTTGAACATTGAAAAAATAAGATGGTTGTTTTTAATCTTATTCTGAGATTATAAAAAAATAGCAATGAACAAATTCATGTTTTATCATTTACATTTGGCCTTTCTCTTGAAGCATAATCGACCTGATTAAATTAATCTTATATTACAAGACAATCTTTTTATTAGAAAATGCCTAATACTGTGAAAGTTGGAAAGATGATCTCTGTCATTCAAGTGTTATGTGTAGTTGAGAAGTGTAAAAACTCAAATTAGTGATAGATCATTCTTGTGAAATGTCATTTATATGTATGCTTGGGTAATATATCAACTTGACACAAACTAATGCTTTCAAAGTCACTTCTTTTCAGTTTACTCTACTGACATGTCTGGATGTTTAAGAAATCAGCAAAACCAGACAGTATAGTGCTATAAATCACATTCCTAGATTGGTTTCTGGTTTTTGTTTTCATCAGAGTACTTAGGATTCAAACCTGGAACTAATACACTTATGTATTTTACAGTCATCTTGTATTTCTTTATATTCTATTCAATCTAATAATCTGAAATTTTAGAAAATATAAGGCTTCAAATGCAGCTAATTCATATGCATAAATATGCAGATTTGGTACTAATCAATTTTTATATATAATTTGAGGGCTTAATTCTATAACAACTGTAAACTCTTTTAACTCTCTGGTTAAGAAGGTTAATGCTTATTATATTACATGATTTTATATATTTCTAAGAACAGTTATTTCTTCATCCTATCATAGAGTCATCTATTATAAGCTTAATGGACAACATAATATTATGCTATATAATTTCTATCTCCAGATCAACTAGTTTCTGACTTTTGTCTTCATCAGTGAATACCAAAGATAGAGTTAATGCATCTAAAAATTGCCTTCTACTGTTTTATATCATTCAGACTTATAGTCTAAACTTAAAAATTCAACCAACTCATTTACATAGTTGTAGAGAGCTAATGTCCATTAATTACTCATGGTTAAAATAAATGGTTGTGGAATTGAGTGAAACTAAGATTACATTGATAAAAATATATGATAGAATCATTTCATATCTTCAAAACTTTTTTTTAATAGTTAAGAAGTATTTTTTAGATTAAAATGGGAAGCTAAAGGAATAAAAGTAAATGGAGATTAATCTAGATTTTGCAAATGGTGTAGTTATTTTTGCAAATAATGCTTTAGAGCTTCAGGAAATGTTGCAAGAGTTAGAAACTAGAATTAGAAATAAATACAAACAAAATTAATGCTCAATGGCTTTACTTAGAGGGGGGAAAAATAACAATTTCAAATTATCTTGGTCAGATTATTAATGTAGATGGAAACATAACTGATGGAATTAATGATATAAGCTTAAATGATGTGCTTTTGATAGAATTAACTTAGTATTAAAAAAAAATGCCTATTTTTGAAAAGAGAGGTGTTTAATACATTTTATCAGTTTAAACATATGGTTATGACACCTGGACATTTAACAAAAGGGCAACATAGAGACTTCTGACTTCTCAGTGAAGTTTGAAGAGATGTAATTTAAGAATAACAAGAAGAGATTGAAAATGAAATATATGGGTGGGAGAACAAACTGATACCACTGGCATTGAAAGAATTAAGATACTGAAATAAAGTTGGTCTGAACATATTTCTGGAAGAGGTGATAATAGATAGGTAGTTGAAGTTTTAAATTGGATCCTGATAAATAGCAAAATATCTAGAAAGAGACCATATGTGTGGTGGATGAATGATAAAAGAAATTAGCTGGTATCATGTAGAGAAGAGAGGCCAGGGATCAAATAACTTAGATTAAATTTGGAGAGAGCTTTGAAAATGATAAGGCGCAGTATTATCATAGGACCAGAGATGACTGAGCGGATCTGCGATCCATGAATCTTGAGTTTCAGAATCCACCATTCAACCACTGTACTAAACCATGCAGGGCAAAATTCTCAACAAAACTCATAATATTTTAAAATATCCATACTTATTCACATATGTAATAAATATTTGTTTGTAAAGTTATATACAGTATATTCTTCAAAAATTTGGCTCTCTATATGTGTTTCATCATTCAATTGTATTCGTATAAACTTTTTTTTTTCTATTCACGTTATTTTGCTTGGGTGTTATCAATATTATTACTTGCATATCACAACTTTGAACATCTCAATTTCTAAATATCTTTGATTTAAATTATTACCATGATTCAAAATTCTCTACATGTCTTTGTTTTTCATCCGATTTTATTTAATCTTTTATGACTCTTACTTCATGCAATGTCCATTTTCTTTTTCTTTCATTCTTTGAATAATTGTTCTGCAACATTTTTGAAAATTATTTGTGATATTCATATATTATAAATGCAGTTCACTTATAGGGCAAAGTGAGATTAGAAAGAGGGAAGCAATTCAATTTTTGTAACTGCTGTATCAAGCTTAATGACAACTTTAGTGTTATTTGATTTTTTTACCTTAAGTATATAGTATTTGTCCAACAGTAAAGAAACAGGCAAAACTCACTATATGTATTGCCACACATAGCAAGCTAGATTAATCAATGGATGCCAGGAGGCTTGTGCATAAAATCCCCATCTAGTGCCTACTCATCCAATATCCCCAGACTAGTTTCTGGCTTGTGGCCTTCGTCAGTGAGGAGGCTTGAAGAGGTGGTGGTCATGTGATGTTTATTAGTAAAGAAACAGCACCATCATTATGTTTTTCACTTGCATGTTTCAACAGTTGCAATACAATTCATATACTTAATATTTAAATACAATTATAATATATATACTTATGCTAGATGTAATTAGAGGGGATTTGAATTCAGAGTTTTAAGCTCCCTTTAGTCATTCACTCCATCTTATACAACCAATACACACATCCACATATATGTGAAAAAGATAAATGATCTTCAATATACATGAAGGAGGTTGAAAGTCTGGGTTCATGTCTCTCTAACTCATATACTTATGTAAAATCAATATTCTGTTTATGGAAGGGGAGGGATTAAATGCAAATTAAAATAAATATTTTAAAATAATTAATCATAATATGAAAAACATTAAACAAAAAAAAAATTAAAATTTAAAAAATAAAACCCATTAATAAAATGAATAAAAAATAGAGTCATATATCACATGACTCTACTAATAAAATGTAGTATAAAATTAAAATTGTGCTATCTTCAGATAAATAACATTCCATACATAATTTGCATGAATCAAAATATAGGCCATTACAACTATCTTAACTATTGTCATGCTGTGCTAATACACTATTGGCTAATGTGATTTCATGTTACTGCATGGATTTATTCCCAAAATTGCTTCTATAATGCTTGTATTCATGGCAAATTGTGCTGGGGGTGAAGAAACTATCAAAGCAAACCATTCTAAAGAACCATCTAAAATAAATAAATACTTGATTTTATCTTAAATATGAAAGTGTTATATAAAACAAAAATGTAATTATTAAAGGGAAGTGGGTTTTTTTTTTCATCCATGAATCTTCAGGATGCATGATTTATTACTGTTGTTATACTGCGAGTAATTCATAATAATTTTCATGATTATAAAACATGTATTTATTATATTCCACTTGATTTTGTGATTTCTATAATTGATCCATTTTCCTTTCTTCAAACTTTACACTCATTAAAATTGTACGAATAATAATTTTTTTGCAATTCACATTTTTTTCTCATTATTGCTTGGAGAGATTGATATAATTCTGGTCCATTAATGTAACATTCATAATGGATACTAACTCTGATGTATTATTGTTTGTTGACTTTAGGTTTCACACACATCCATCAAAATTATATAATAATTTGCATTTTTTGCAGCAAAATAATTTGTAAGCTAGATGGTCTCTAATACATACATCTATATATTGGTTTGGGTTTTATTTTTAGTTGAGTGTGATTATTTGACTCTGTTAAAAACATTTTGTAACACTAAAAAATATAAATAAATATAAAAGAAAGGTTTATGGACTTAATTAAAATGTGAACAAATACGTTATGTTTGGGAGGACCCATCAACCAAAGAGTGGAACATCTATGCGTATAAAATATATTATAAACAAAGGTCGTTTATTTTTGTAAATACGCACAGATTATTTCAGTATTAAAATTATTTTCCTTTAAAACTACTTTTACATTTCCACAATCCTATTGTTATGATAGTAAATTATATCAAACAGAATTTGTATACAAATATAAACATTTACATATAAATTAGAGAGTTGAAATAAATAAACCCCCATGCAGTTAAATATGGTAAGTACTGGTTGTCAGAAAGAAATATTAACCACTAAAAGGTAAATAATTGAAATGTAATCATAGCTGCAGTGACAAGTTGGTGTGTGCTGTGCACTGAAAGGAAATTTTAAAGAGCTGTTTTTATGTGTGGAAATAGTCAAAAGGCGCTTGAGTTGCTAGAAGATAGTTATTTCTTAAATGACAATATATATTGGTTTTTTATATAAGCATGTTTGAGTTTAAAGAAACTTTTGATTTGGAGACACAAATGTATGATTTTGATACTTTTTGCTTATAAAATATCTTCCACTCAAGAATAAATTGTAGAGACTATTTGAATTAGTGGACTATCAGATTACAAACTTTTTTTACATTTTTGTTATATAAATTACTATGCATATTTGTTATTTATTTTATTGAGGCCTGACTGGTATATTAAATATCCTCAGGGCATAGTAAAGTGTTAGCCTCCA